>CM019149.1:233554907-233837936 GCA_009733165.1 Naja naja | reverse complement strand
TTTTCAACTCTCTCAGTGATATCCCTGGACCAATTGCTGCAGTTTTTTTGGTAAATGTAACCATACGTTCAGCCGGCCATTAGCCGAAGGATGCCCAGGGGCTGTCAGGGCATGTCTGATACCTGCTGTGCTAGATATGATTCAAAAAGGTTGGATGTAAATTGAGGGCCATTGTCAGAACACAAGCACATCAGGTAACCGTGAGTTACAAAAAGCTTTTTAAGCTGTTGATGACAGCTTCAGTTGTGGTGGATGCCATAGGGATAACCTCTAGCCATTGGAATATGCATCTACTATAATAAGGAAGGTGTGCCCTCTGGTAGGGCCAGCAAAAATGTGAATCCTGGACCATGGGCCCCTAGGACATTCCCAGTCCTGTTGTGGGGGCGAGAGGTGGGCAGGCCTGACTACCTGACAGTTGGGACAGATGCAACCCAGTTTCAACCATTTTGTCAATACCTGGCCACCATACATTAACTCCTGGCCAATCCCTTTCATTCTGACAATCCCGGATGACCTCATGTAACATTTCCAAAAACCTCCTTTTGTAGTTTTGCAGGAATAACCACCCTGTTACCCCAAAATACATCCCTCTTAATACAGATAATTCAGTTTGCCTGGATTAAAAAGGTTGGGCCAGGTTGAGGTAGATCTTGAAGTGGCAACCTTTCTGAATCCAGCCTATAACAGGAGCCATAAAGTGTCTTGGCAGCTCTCTGGCAATTGAGCAGCATGTACTGGAAGCTTGGCACAGTTTCTGAAAAAAGGTGTGAGTCTCAGGAACAGAGTCCTCAATGGTGAAGGAAGTGGGCAGCGACTCAAAGCATCTGCATGCCCAATGTCTTTACCAGGTCTGTGGATCAGTTTGTATGAATAACAGCAAGAAATTCAGTCCATCTCAGCATTCTTGGTGACAGGATCGTGGGCGTTGGTTTGTCCCCTGCCACAATGCCTAAAAGAGGTTTGTGATCTGTGAACAGTAAATGTTCTCCCCATATAGATACTCATGGAATTTCTTGACAGCTGCTACAATTGCCAAGGCTTCCTTGTCCAGTTGGCTGTAGTTCCTCTCTGCTTTAGTCAAGGTGCAGAGTAATAAAATGCAATGGGGCTTCCCCCGCTGGGAAGCATGTGGCTCAACACCCCCCTACTCCAAAAGGGGAGGCATCACAAGTCAGAACAACAGGCAAGTTCTCAGAGAACTGTATCAGTACAGAATCAGACATGATTTGTCTCTTGATATTGTTAATGCAGCTTGTTCCTTCCTTCCCCAGACCATGTAGATTTTTTGTCTAGCAACCTATGTAGGGGTTCTGCAATAGTTGCCTTCTGAGGTAGAAACATATGATAGAAGTTAATGAGTCCCAAGAATGCTGCAAATCTGTTTTGCATTTTGGCCTGGGGGCTTCTTTGATTGCCTGAACTTTGGCCTCTGTGGGGTGGATGCCATGTTTATCGATCATGTAACCCAAGAATTCCACTTTATCGTTCTAAGTGTGCATTTTTCTTCTTTGACTTTTAACCCGCTTTTTGAATCTGATCAAGACTTCTCTGAGTCTCTCTTGTAACTGAGTGTCATTTTCAGCAGAAATTAAAACATCATCAAAATAGGCACCACCCCTGGCAACCCTTGTAAATTCTTCCATAAGGCTTTGGAAGATGCCTGGTGCCACGCTTACTCCAAATTGCAACCTTTGCATTTGAAAGCACCTCTATGGTCACAATGGTTTGGGCTTCTGCAGTGCATCATCAACTGTTAATGTTGATATGCCTGTGCCAGGTCCAATTTGGCAAAAACTGTGCCCCCTCCAAGAGAATGTAATATGATGTACTACTGGAACTGGATATGCGCTCTGGTGTAGCGCATGGTTCAATGTCCCCTTGTAGTCTCCACAGATTCTTACAGACCCATCACTTGACTGGTGTGACTATGGGTGTCTCCCACCTGGAGTGGTCAGTGGGCTCTAAAAACCCTTGGGCTATTAGTTTATCTAATTGTGCATCAATTTTTTCCTTTAAGGCAAATGGGACCCTTCTGGGTTTTAAACGGAGTGGTTGTACCTTGGGATCTAGGTTAAAGGATATGGGGGTCCCCAAGTCTTGCCTAATCCGTCAGCTGAAGACCTCTGGAAACTCAGACTTCAAGGCCCTTCCCATTCAGTGTTGCTCACGTGATTGATGCCAGTCACCTCGATGCCCAGCGGGTTGAACCATTTCAAGGCCAGCAGACTTGGGCGGGTCCTTGTTCACGATGGTCAGTGGTAGGCTTTGGTGTGGTCCTTGAATTTCACATTGAATTCTCTTGTTCCAACTACTGGAATCCTGTTCCCTTGGTATTCTTTAAGAGTCAATGCTTGCTTCTTGAAGTGATTATTTGGATGTTAGGAAGTAGTCTGTGAATAGTGTCCCATGACACCATAGAAAGGTATGAGCCTGAGTCCACTTCCATTTGGCAAGGTCTTCCTTCAATAAGTACCTTGACATGCACCTTTCTGCTTTTATGGGGAAGAATGACCAATAGACTGTTTGATGAGTTTCATTCTTCCCATTTGCTTCTGTGCTGCGCCCCGCTTTCTCACTGAGGTTGTTAGGCTTGAATTCTTTGTCTTTGCTGCAGCAAACTTCTTCTGTTGGGTGGAGTTCTGGATGATTTGCAGACTCTTGCTAGGTGCCCTCTTTATCACAACGGAGGCAAATGGTGTCTAAAAATTTGCATTCAGTGCGGGATGCTTCCCCCACAACCTCTGCAGTAGAAATCTTGCCTCTTTCTTCCCAGGTCTTTCTTTTCCGCTCCATTCTGAGTCTGTAAATTCTTTCTCCACCTCACTACAGTCTGACTCAGAATCTTTGCTCACAATGAGTTGTTGTGGACTTTTCCACATCAGGATGGCTTGTGGCCTTGTTAATTTTTCATGGCTGCTGCTGAGGACTTGGTAGCTTCTGCTGAAGAAGGCTTCTTCTATTGCTTCTTTCAGTTGATCTTAGGTTTCATTAATAATTTGCTCTGCAGCACCTTGTCTTTAGGCCTAAAACGAAACGATTGCGATGGCCTCCTATAAAAAGTTGAATTTAGCATGCACCCCCAATGTCTCTTAAACTTGCCCACAAAGTGTTTTTGCTTTCATTTTCCCCTGATCGCAATGGTAAAACTCGTGTCTCTTAATGAGGCACGATACTTGTGGCGGTAATGGGCTCTTAAACAGCCTTTCCAGATCAGGCCAAGCCATTACCTTCACATCTGCTGCTCCAGCGAGGGCCCTCGCCATCTTGAAAACTGCCAGACCACGTACATAAGGAAGACCGCCCTCTTCCACTGCTCGGAAATGGCGGAAGATCGTTTCCTCCAAATACATTGGAAATGATCTGCATAGACCCATCTTCTGCCGTCAATCAAATGGGCTGGGGGGGGGTGTTCAGCGCAGTCATCTCGTCTTCTTCTGTTCGTGTTGCTTTCTCTTCAGGGAATCCCACCTTCGTCGCCAGGGTAAGTTTGCATGAAGAGGACAGAGCGGAGTGCTTCAAGCTCTTTAGTTTATTAGTGACTACAGCTCAGAACGAACCAATGGCTTTGCTGCGGAGGCTACTTATAGCCGGCAGCCACAGCTGACAGCAAATCAGAGTGCAGGGTTTTCCTGCACTTTCTAAAGCAATCATTCCAACACTTTACAGAAACAATTCAAACTTAACCAATGATTTCAAACCTGCATACATAAACACCATCAGCCTTGCAGAAGCAAAAGGCACCCCTGTTTTACCTCTAAGTTACTGTACTCTATGGGGAGGAATGGCCTGAGTTTTGGAGAGAGCCCATGGGTTGCCATGGGCAAGGTTTAATGCATCTATTTGGTCCCTTAAACCCAAACTCCGGTGCCACAAAATTGTTCTACCTTGGCCTGAGGAGGTTTGCATTTAGAGGATTGGCGCGGGTGGTGATGGGAGTTACCCGGTTCCCCATGTGACCCCCCTCCCTGCGTGCCTGCATTGGTTGCCGATGCGCTCCGGGTGAGATTCAAGGTCTTGTTTTGACATCAAAGTCCTACACGACATGGGTCCCAATATCTGAGGGGAGCGTCTTCTTCAAATAGCTGTTCGGCTGCCTGTGCGGGCCATAGGCAAGGACTCCTTCGGGTTCCATCGGCGGGCCAATGCCGGTTGATACTTCCCGATTGCGAAGCCTTCTCTGTTGCGGCCCCGATAACTCTGGAATCAACTGCCTCTGGAGCTCCGTCTGGCCCCTGACTCCGCACCTTCCGCCGCGAATTCAAAATTGGTTGTTTGATCAAACCGGGCTGTGACCCTTCCTTGGGGGAGGGATGGGTTTTTAATGTATTTTATTGTTGTGTCTTATATTTGGGCTTGTTGGTTTAATGTTTTTTTTAAATATTTATTG
The DNA here is from genome assembly GCA_009733165.1 of Naja naja. Lineage (NCBI taxonomy): Eukaryota > Metazoa > Chordata > Lepidosauria > Squamata > Elapidae > Naja > Naja naja. Next base: position 233,833,546 of record CM019149.1, on the reverse strand, counting down.
TTCGTGTTTTTATGTTGAGTCCCTTAGTCTTCGAGATGGTGCGGCAACAAGTTCAAATATAAATAAATAAATAAATAAATTTCAATTTCAAATTCCAGACCTCATGAAACATATGTATATTTAGTGCTGTATATGTGTGTACTTTTATTCACATCCATTCTCAATATTTACAACTGATTTTTAAACCAACCACTGCCCTCTGCATTGCTCAGATTTTAAAGATAATGCATGATGTTGATCTTTTTGCTCCATTTCCCAGTTACTCAGTTTATGATCAGGGCAGAATAAAACAATCCTTAAACATACTAAATCTGAGCTGCAAACATCTGGACAACCACTAGATGGCAGCAAAGACATAGAAACCTCTTGTGACTCTCCAATTACTATTTATTGGGATTTTTGAGTCAGATGAAGTAGCTCTAACATATTATGAGTGCTGTGTTTCTGAACTATATTTATTTTGGGGACCGTGTGGTAAGGAGAAGCAGGACACAGCAGTTCAGGTAAAACTCTTTATTTCATCTCTATAGCAAAAAGCCACTCAGTCGTGGCAGCTGTCCAAAGCTTCAGCCACTGACAGGGCTCCTATTTTCCCGTCGGTGGCTGAACCAATGAGTGGAGTCTGCTATCAGACTCCACTCATTGACTATATAAGGACATACAGAACACCCCTCCCCTCTTGGTTCGTGCCGACCAATCCGGTCTCACCTACTGTGCATAGTCATGTAAGTAGGTGGGGCTTTTATGGGTGCAACTGGACCTGTGCACCTCACTTGTTCCTGGGGTGGCAGCCCAATTGGACGGGTCCCCGCTGCTCCGGTCCCTGCCCATGGAACACTCTGGAACTCTGCTTGTGGCGCAGCTGGGACCGTCGAGCTGGAGGCCTCAGATGCACCCCACGGGACTTCTTCGCTTGGTAGGAACCGGTAGTTTATTCTTATGGGTTTGGTGTCTGTTCCCCTGCTTGCTCCATTGCGGGTGTTGCGTGTCGGGTGTTAGGCCGGTTGTCTGAATTCAGGACCCAGCCCCATAGTTGATCTATGTGGCGTTCCCAGATTCTTCCTTCTGTCGTCTCCACTCAGTAGGACTTGGGTCCCATAATTTCAGTCACTTTAGCCGGGACCCAAGTAGGCCTGCCTGTATAGCTATGGGCATAGACTGGGTCCCCTGCCACCAACTGCCTGCATCTTCCCATTGAATCTGGGGGTGTCTCAGGGTTGTAGTTTGGATGGACTCGGTCGAGCATAGTTCTCAGTCTGTGGCCCATCAGCAGCTCTGCTGGACTGCAGTGTGTTGTTGTGTGCGGTGTTGTGTGTTGGACCAATAGCATGCAGTCCACCTTTTCCTGCCAGTCCCTGTGGTCCATCCTCCATAGAGTGTCCTTAGTGGATTGAACCATGATCTCCACTTGCCCATTTGTGTCCGGGTGCACGGGGGCTGACAGTGTGTGATGGATTCCCAGCCCAGCCAGGAACCCCTCAAATTGTTGGGACGTGAATTGGGGTCCATTGTCCAAGACCAAGATGTCCGGCAGGCCATGGGTCGAGAAGATCTTTCGGAGCATCCTTATAGTTGCCTCCATAGTGGTTGACTTCATTATAACTACTTCCAACCACTTGGAGTATGCGTCCACGACTATAAGGAATGTTTGTCCATGGAAAGGTCCCACAAAGTCAATGTGCACCCTGGCCCAAGGTGCTGCCAGTGTTTGCCATTTTCTGGGTTTGGCTGCCGGTGCGTCGGTCTGGTTTCCTGGCAGGGTGTGCAGGTGGCAACCCAGGTTTCCATGTCCTTGTCAAGGCCTGGCCACCAGACATAGCTTCTTGCTAGGGCCTTCATCTTAACTATCCCTGGGTGGCTCTCGTGCAGCAGTTCTAATATTTTGTTCCTTAGTGGGGGGAGTTACTACCCGGTCTCCCAACAGTAAACAGCCTTTTTGCATTGACAGTTCCGCCTGTCTATTCTTGTACGGTGGTATTCCTCCCCTGCGGTTGTCCCTGGCCATCCCCTCCATACCCAGTTTGAAATCTGCGCCATGACTCTGTCTCGGCCCGTAAGTCTCGCGATTTCGGATGCCATCATCAGTCCGGGCATTATGCTTTCCACAAGCAGTACTGACATGGATGGCACTGGGTCTTTGGCTGGGTCTGGAAGGGGGCAGTGGCTAAGTCCATCAGCGTGTGTGATTTTTTCCCGGCTTATGAATCAGGTGGTAACAGTACGCAGCCAGAAAAACTGTCCATCTTAGCATCCTCGGTGACAGTATATTCAGTGTGGGTTTGTCACCCATGAGGATGCCAAGCAGGGATTTATGGTCTGTAATGAAGTCAAAACGCCTTCCATATAGGTATTCTTGGAAGCGCTTGACCCCTGCGACTGCTGCCAGTGCTTCTTTATCTATCTGGCTATAGTGCCGCTGCGTCTTGGAGAGGGTCTTGGAGAAATATGCAATTGGGGCTTCTGTTCCATTGGGTAGCCTGTGGCTGAGGACTGCGCTGATACTGTAGGGGGATGCGTCGCATGTCAGGGTCAGAGGCAGCGTCTCACTATATTGGATGAGCACGCTGCTTGAAGTCAGGATGTTTTTGATCTTCTGAAATGCATCAGCCTTTTGTTTCCCCAACGCCAAATGGCCATCTTATCCAACAGTCTGTGGAGTGGTTCCGCAATGGTCGCCTTCTGCGGTAGGAAAACATTGTAAAAATTAAGCAGGCCCAGGAATGCTTGTAGCTCTGCCTTATTTTGTGGTGTAGGGGCTTCCTGGATGGCCTTTAGTTTTCTGGTTGTGGGTCAGATGCCTGCGGCATCTATTAGGAACCCCAAAAATTCCACTTGCGGCATGGCTATGTGGCACTTGCTTCTTTTTAGCTTAAGCCCTGCTTCCTGGAACCAGGCCAGGACTGTCCTCAACTGCTCCATTAGTTGGCCTTTATTGTCTGCTGAGACGATGACATTGTCGAAGTACGGCAACACCCCCAGTAAGTTGTGTAATAGTCATTCCATGATGCTTTGGAACAGGTCGGGTGCTATGCTGACTCAGAACTGGAGCCTCTTGCACTTGAACGCCCCTGGTGCGTGACTATGGTCTGCGCCTCTGCAGTCTCCTCATCGACAGGTAGTTGCTGGTAGGCCTGGGCCAGGTCTAACTTGGCAAAAATAGTCCCCCGGGCCAGGGAGTGTAAAAGGTGCTGTACCACAGGCACTGGGTAGGTGCTTTAATGTAGTGCCCTGTTTAATGTGGTCTTGTAATCAGCACAGATGCGAACTGACCCATCTGGCTTTATAGGGGTGATGATTGGGGTCTCCCACCTTGCATGGTCTACCGGTTCTAGGACCCCTTGGCTTATCAGTTTGTCCAGTTGCTCTTCCACCTTTGGCCAGAGAACAAATGGAACCTGGCGTGGTTTTAGGTGGATTGGCGCAATGTTTGGGTCTAAGCTGAAGGAGATGGGAGTCCCCTTATACTTGCCCAAGGAGTCATCAAACACGTCACTGAATTCCTTCTCCAGGTCCATGATGTCTGCAGCCGGCCTGGGCAGTTTGGTTTCCATCGTGTGGACTCCAGTGACTCCTATCTGCAGCGGCTGGAACCATTCTCTTCCGAGCAGGCTGGGAAGGTTCGGTCGACTATTGTGAGTGGCAAGGTTCTGGAGAATGCACTGTATTCTATGGGGCAATCTTCTTTCCCAGGATGGGAATTCAAGAGCCATGGTAGTCCCTCAGCATGATGGCTTGTGGCTGCAGCTGGTTGCGCCGTTGCTTGGGCTGGAGCTGCTTTAGGGTGTCACATGTGATCATTGAAATGTAGGAACCCAAGTCCACTTCCATGCGGCATGGCTTGCCTTCTATGTTCACAGTGGCCATGATTATATTGGCCTCGAAAGCGTCCATGTGCCCCACTCAGGCTTGTGCATAGCCTACATAAGTGAGGTGAGCTTCTTCCTCTCTGGCGCCGTCTCATCTTTTGAATCTCATGCCGCCCAGGGTTTTTTGCTTTCCGCTCTGGTGGCCATATTGCCTGGCAGGTGACGCCACTCACCTGCCCTGCTTACTTGTGGGTTGCAATGCATGGCAGACCTCTGCGATGTGGCCCCGGCATCCACATCTGTGGCATACAGTGTCCTGAAAACAGCAGGCAGAACAGTGATGGTTCCTGCTGCAGCTGCTGCACTCCCGGCTCCCGGTCTTCCCTCCGGCCTTGCTGGACCTCAGTTTGTGGACTTCGTCATCATCGTCGTTGCTGCATTCGGAGGCAGATTCATGAGGCAATGGGTGGTGATCCATGGTGGTTGCATGGATCTTCCCTGTTCCACGGATCCAAGCCGCCGAATTGTCCGACGATTCATCATCCCTCGCCTCGTTGACGGCTTCTTTAAAGGAGATGTCCTCTCGAGTCAGGAGCTTCTTCTGGAGCACGGGGTCTCTCATACCGAGGATGATTCGATCCCAGATCATCCCCTCAGTATCCGGGAACCTGCAATTCTTCATGATCCTCCTTAACTTGGCCACAAATGCATTGATTGTTTTCCCTTCCTTCTGGCTTTGCATGTAGAAATCATAGCAGCTGGCCAGGTAGGAAGGAGAGGGGCCATAGTGTCCTTTGAGGGTGTGTTGCAGCTCAAGATACAGTCTGTAAGTCATCGGCGACCAAAGCATCCATTATCTCATAAATTTCGATATCACAGTAAGTTAAGAACAATGCCTTCTTCTGTGAATTGGGGGCAGATTGCAGCCCGTTTACCTCCAGATGCAAGTTGAAGTGGCCCATGTAAGATTACCACTTTTCCTTAGCGGGGTTGAACGGGATGGCCATGAGCTATGCTGGTTGCACGTTGGGTCATTCTGCTTAGCTGATGCATTTCCTTTGTCTGCTCCTAATGGCATCGGCTTGCCACAATGTGTCCTTTGTTCTCTCCGTGGTTCAAGATCCCATCCTCGTCACCAGCATTTTGGGGACCGTGTGGTAAGGAGAGGCAGGACACAGCAGTTCAGGTAAAACTCTTTATTTCAACTCTATAGCAAAAAGCTGCTCAGCTGAGGCAGGTGCCGGCTTTTAAAGCTGGTGCTGTCCAAAGCTTCAGCCACTGACAGGGCTTCTATTTTCCCGCCAGTGGCTGAACCAATGAGTGGAGTCTGCTATCAGACTTCACTCATTGACCATATAAGGACATACAGAATAATATTTTTCCAACTTAATGGTGAAAGTTGGATTCAAGTTACAGTATAATGTGAATTGCTTGATGAATATTAAATATGCTGAATCCCCCTGAAATATATCAAGGCTAAATGTCACATATGTAACTACAAAGAAAGCTGAAAAAAAGGATAAAATTTCCTTGTTTGGGAATGATAAAAGAAATTAATTTTCCATACAATATACCTGTTTGCAAAAGAGATGGTGTACTAATAAAATTGGATTGAATTAAATTTGGAAAACATGCACAGGGAATTTCATTATTAAATTCTACAATGTGACAACCCATCTGACCTGCAACTAATTCCAAAAGCCTGTAATCCCCAGTCTGCTTTTCAATCATATTGTCCTCACAAATTGCAGAGACTTTCCTCTTGCTTTCACTTCTCCACCTGCAAGCCTGCTCCTTGCAGGCCACATCTTCATCTATTTACTCATCTTAAATTAGCTGCCAGCCAAATAATTGAAAATGTCCACCAGAGAATACTCATTCTTTCTGCCTCAAGCATAAGTGTATCCTGTCTCCATCAGATTCTAGCAATCCTGGAAGGGAGAAAAAAATTAACAGTAATTAATTGGATTCGTTCTCTGCACACATATAAATCCATGCATTTACACCCATGTGTTTTTGTGGATTTCGTGATGGTTTGCAAAGCATTAATAAAATAATTAGTCTTATGGGTGGTTACAACTGATAGCTTGTTTTGGGAAAGTACAGATTCCTCCCTAATGGTGGCACTGTGGCAGGCCATTCAAGGAACATGCAGCCTATCTACCAAAGGTACTGTATATCATAGATGCCCATAGAAATAAGAATTTAACCTTAATGACCAAGAGAGGTTATTTTTAAAAAAAGCTTATTGCCAAAGAGAACTTAAATATTTCAGAATGTACAGCATCTTCCAACACTTTCGTAGCCAGAGATGTGTGTTCAATTGAAAAGTGTGAAGTTGCAAAAGCAGAATATTCTGCCTAAGTGATAGACTTTATTAACCATTCATAACCAGTCACCATTCTGAGATGATCCTCCAATGTCTTATGAAAAAGTACAGCTTGTACAAATACATGCCTTCTACGTGACACCACACAAGCATGGGCTGAACTAGACAGAGGGTTTTCCAGCACCTTTCTGCAAATAATAAAAAGCCTGCTTTGTTTCTCATCATCTTCTGCAGCATTGGAATGGATTCAAATATGATCTAACATGTAAGAAGGCCAAAACTGAATCAGTTGCAATTTGAAATCTAAACTGCAAAACAACAAAAAAGATCCAGAATCATTCAAGTATTAGATAACCAAGTGAGATCAAAATTCTAACTCTTGTAAACAGAAAGCAAATGAAAACCATAATGCTAAAGTCATACTTATTTTAATAAACAATCCAAATAAGACCAAATAATAAATAAAATAAATAATTAATGATTCTAGCATTATACTTTCAAAAGCATTGTACTGTCTCTATATAACTAGCATATTAATACTTTTGGAACCAAAGTAGTTGTGCAGATTTCTATCCCTAACGATGCTGGCTTGATTTCATGGGATCTTGAAATTTCTAGGTATTCTGTGATATCCAATCTTTCGTAGTGTCCTCCACAGTAACTGGAGTAGTGGATAGTATCTACAATCTTGTTTCTACTAAATTAACATATTGAATAGCTCCACAGTTACATGTTGTTTATTAGGACTATAAAAACAAAGTGCATGGCAATCACATTATTTAATCCTATGAATGTTCTTTTTTTAACTGGAAGCAGTACAGTATTTCCTCAAAGACAAAATGTTAGAAATTAAAGCTGGGGAGAGGAAAATATATGGTAGCAGTATCAATGCCCAGTCCTGAAGAAAAATATATTGACTACATGACAGATGAAAAACAAAACATGTTTGAAATTCACTGGAGAAGCAAGAACAAAGTATTTTCTAGTAGTCAAAAAGTCTGAAGAACTGCCTAGACAGTTCCAAATGAAGGAATCAAGCAGATGTCAGACACAAAAGACAAGAAAGTTGCAGGAATCTAAGCAGCAAACATAAGAGCAATAACTATAGTGATGGTGAGAAGATGCAGTAGTACAGACAGCCATTCTTTTTTCACCTATAAGATATATTCTTTGTGCTCACATTTAAAACAAGCTTTACAGATTGTTTACCATTTCATAACCACTTTTACTTTTGAGCCTCTTATCTGTATTTTTAAAAATAGATTAAAGAACTGCAGCTGTTTACTACTCCAACATCTAAAGAGGGGAGGATGAGCAGCCAACAGTAAAGATGATGCTTCATTTAAGATATTTTTGGCAGACAATTGAGTTCTGAGTCAGACATCGGTAAGATGTACCATCAAACTGTTGGAAGTTAAAACCCACCCCTTTCCTGGGAAAATGAAATATTTTAGGAGATACTAAAAAGGCAGAATATTTCCCCTAAAAAGAGAAGTAGAAACTCAGAGGCAGAAACTCACCGCCCTTGCTAATGGGCCATTACTCTGGCCTTGGCCAGTCTATTTTACATAACAAAGATCTACTCCAGGTAGAGCTATAATAGGAATTTCCCAAAGCCCTTTCATTACATCATCATCCAGCAAGGCTCAACCAAGCCTGGGACTTAGGACAGCCTACAGAGTTGCTCCTGCAGGGCCCCATGGTAGTCTGACAACCAATCAGAATACAAGCTCAAATTCAAATCTCAACAGGGGGCATAAAACCCAGGGACTCTCAGCATCCCCTTCTCCTTCTTTTCCTTCACCCAACATCTTGAAGCATGTGATCGTCCTTTTCACTTTGGTGCTCCAAGCCATATGGTCCTGTCCACCATTAAACCTGTTATGTATGTAGGTTTGAAGTCATTGGTTTAGTTTGAACTGTTCTTGTAAAATGTTGGAAATGATTGGTTTAAAAAGTGCGGGAAAACCCTGCACTCTGATTGGCTGGCAACTGTGGCTGCTGGCTATAAGTAGCAGCCGCAGCCCAGCCAAATTGGGTCCATTCTGAGCTGTAGTCACTAATAAACTAAGAGCTTGAAGCACTCTGCATCTGTCTCTTCATGCAAACTTAACACTGGCGAAGAGGATGGGATTCCCCTGAAGAAGACGGCAACGCGGAACAGAAGGAGAGCAAGATGGCTGCACTGAACACCCCCCAGCCCCGTTCGATCTGACGGCAGAAGACTGGGAGTCTTCTGCAGATCATTTCCAAATGTATCTGGAGGGAAACGATCTTCCCGACATTTCTGAGAAGCGGAAGAGGGCGGTCTTTCTCACGCACTCGGTCCGCAGTTTTCAAGATGGCGAAGGCATTGGCGGGAGCTGCAGACATGAAGGTAATGGACTGGCCTGACTTAGAAAAACTGTTAAGAGCCCATTACGCGCCACAGGTATCGTGCCGCATTAAGAGACACGAGTTTTACCGTCGTGATCAAGGGGAAAGCGAAAACGTAAACGACTTCGTGGCAAGTTTAAGAGACATTAGGGGTGCATGCGAATTTAACAATTTAGAAGAGACCATGCGCGATCGATTTGTTCTGGGCCTTAAAGACAAGGTGCTACAGAGCAAGTTATTACTGAAACCTAAGATCACGCTGAAGGAAGCAATAGAAGAGGCCTCTTCAGCAGAAGCTACCAAGTCCTCAGCAGCAGCAATGAAGAAAATCAACAAGGCCACAAGCCATCCTGATGTGGAAAAGTCCACAACAACTCATTGTGAGCAAATAGATTCTGAGTCAGACTGTAGTGAGGTGGAAAAAGGAATTTACAGACTCAGAATGGAGCGGAAAAAGAAAGACCTGGGAAGAAAGAGGCAAGATTTCTACTGCAGAGGTTGTGGGGGAAGCCACCCCCACACTGAATGCAAGCTTTTAGACACCATTTGCCTCCGTTGATAAAAAGAGGACACCTAGCAAGAGTCTGCAAATCATCCAGAACTCCACCCAACAGAAGAAAGTTTGCTACAAGCAAAGACAAAGAATTCAGGCCCAACAATTCAGGCCCAACAACAAGGGCCTTGGTGGCTCAGGCTGTTAATTGCCTGCACTTAAGTTCCAGCTGCCTACAACTGCTGTAGGCTCGAATCCCACCAGGCTCAAGGTTGACTCAGCCTTCCATCCTCTCAGGGTAGGTAAATTGAGGACCCAAGATTGTTGGGGGCAATAAGCTGACTTTGTAAAAATGCCGCTTAGTAATAAGCAGGCATATACAATGGAATGAAGGCTATTGCTGAGCACACTGGGTTGCATCCCAAAACTGTAAGCTGCCCTGAGTCTTCGGAGAAGGGCGGCATATAAATGTAATTAAAAAAAAAAACAATCTCAGTGAGAAAATGGGGTGCAGCACAGAGGCAAATGGGAAGAATGAAACTCATCAAACAGTAACTATTGGTCATTCATCACCTTTAAGAAGCAGAAAAGTGCATGTCAAGGTACTTATTGAAGGAAGGCCTTGCCAAATGGAAGTGGACTCAGGCTCATACCTATCTATGGTGTCATGGGACACTATTCACAGACTTCTTCCCAACATCCAGAAGAAGCAATTCAAGAAGCAAGCATTGACTCTTAAAGTCTACCAAGGGAACAAGATTCCAGTAGTTGGAACAAGAGAATTCAATGTGAAATTCAAGGGCCACACCAAACGCCTACCACTGACCATCGTGGGCAAGGACTGCCCAAGTCTGCTGGGCCTTGAGTGGTTCAACCCGTTGGGCATCGAGGTGACTGGCATCAATCATGTGAGCAACACTGAGTGGGAAGAGGCCTTGAAGTCTGAGTTTCCAGAGGTCTTCAGCGATGGATTAGGCAAGTACTTGGGGACCCCCATATCCTTTAACCTAGATCCCAAGGTACAACCAATCCGTTTAAAACCCAGAAGGGTCCCATTTGCCTTAAAGGAAAAAATTGATGCACAATTAGATAAACTAATAGCCCAAGGGGTTTTAGAGCCCACTGATCACTCCAGGTGGGAGACACCCATAGTCACACCAGTCAAGGCTGATGGGTCTATGAGAATCTGCGGAGACTACAAGGGGACATTGAACCATGCTACAACAGAGCACATATCCAGTTCCAGTAGTGCATCATTTATTACACTCTCTTGGAGGGGGCACAGTTTTGCCAAGTTGGACCTGGCACAGGCATATCAACAATTAACAGTTGATGATGCCACTGCTGAAGCCCAAACCATTGTGACCCATAGAGGTGCCTTCAAATGCAAAAGATTGCAATTTGGAGTAAGCGTGGCACCAGGCATCTTCCAAAGCCTTATGGAAAGAATGTTACAAGGGTTGCCAGGGGTGGTACCCTATTTTGATGATGTTTTAATTTCTGCTGAAAATGACACTCAATTACACGAGAGATTCAGGGAAGTCTTAACTAGATTTAAAAAGCGGGTTAAAAGTCAAAGAAGAAAAATGCACACTTAGAACAGATAAAGTGGAATGATTGATAAACATGGCATCCACCCCACAGAGGCAAAGGTTCAGGCAATCAAAGAAGCCCCCAGGCCAAAATGCAAAACAGATTTGCAAGCATTCTTGGGACTCATTAACTTCTATCATATGTTTCTACCTCAGAAGGCAACCATTGCAGAACCCCTACATAGGTTGCTGGACAAAAAATCTGCTTGGGTCTGGGGGAGGAAGGAACAAGCTGCATTTAACAATATCAAGAGACTAATCATGTCTGATGCTGTGCTGATACAGTTCTCTGAGAACTTGCCTGTTGTTCTGACTTGTGATGCCTCCCCTTTTGGAGTGGGGGGGGTTTGAGCCACATGCTTCCCAGCGGAAGGAAGCCCTATTGCATTTTACTCTCGCACCTTGACTAAAGCAGAGAGGAACTACAGCCAACTGGACAAGGAAGCCTTGGCGATTATAGCAGCTGTCAAAAAATTCCATGGGAGAACATTTACTGTTGTCACAGATCACAAACCTCTTTTAGGCATTGTGGCAAGGGACAAACCAACACCCACGATCTTGTCACCAAGAATGCTGAGATGGATGCTGCTTATTCATACAAACTGATCCACAGACCTGGTAAAGACATTGGGCATGCAGATGCTTTGAGTCGCTGCCCACTTCCTTCATACATTGAGGACTCTGTTCCTGAGACTCACACCTTTTTTCTAGAAACTGTTGCCAAACTTCCAGTACGTGCTGCTCAAATTGCCAGAGAGACTGCCAAAGACACTTTATTGGCTCCTGTCATAGGTTGGATTAAGAAAGGTTGGCCACCTACCTCAACTCGCCCAAGCTTTTAAATCCAGGCAAACTGAATTATCTGTATTAAGAGGATGTATTTTGTGGGGTAACAGGGTGGTTATTCCTGCAAAACTACAAAAAGAGGTTTTGGAAATGTTACATGAGGGTCATCCGGGAATTGTCAGAATGAAGGGATTGGCCAGGAGTTATGTATGGTGGCCAGGTATTGACAAAATGGTTGAAAACTGGGTTGCATCTTGTCCCAACTGTCAGGTAATCAGGCCTGCCCCACCTCTCGCCCCCACACAGGAATGGGAATGTCCTAGGGCCCATGGTCCAGGATTCACATTGATTTTGCTGGCCCTACCAGAGGGCACACTTTCCTTATTATAGTTGATGCATATTCCAAATGGCTGGAGGTTATCCCTATGGCATCCACCACAACTGAAGCTGTCATCAAACAGCTTAAAAGCTTTTTGTAACTCACGGGTTACCTGATGTGCTTGTTTCTGACAATGGCCCTCAATTTACATCCAACCTTTTTGAATCATATCTAGCACAACAGGGTATCAGACATGCCCTGACAGCCCCTGGGCATCCTTGCTAACGGCCGGGCTGAACGTATGGTACGATTTACCAAGGAAAAACTTCAGCAATTGGGTCCAGGGGATATCACTGAGAGAGTTGAAAAACTTCTCAGTGTTCAGCATATCACTCCCAACCCCTCAACTAATTTAACCCCAGCTGAATTGTTGATGGGTAGGAAACTCAGGTCTCCCCTTGACCGCCTCCATCCCACTTACGCACCCAACGCACCACTAGATTCCACTAGTAAAATTCGCACTTTCACTGTGGGTGATTCTGTTTATGCTAAGAACCTCATGGGTGAACCATTATGGATTCCTGCTGAGATAACCCAAATCACCGGCCCCAGGTCTTACAGGGTACAAACGGAGGATGGTGTCCTCTGGAGCAGGCACATTGATCAGTTAAGATCCAGATTGCCTCAGGAGCATCGCTTTTGCTCCTCTCTTGTTCCCATACCTACTGCCTCTTCTAGGGGAAGGGGAGGTTATGAGAGTAATCAGCAAGCAAGAATCATGTGTAATGAGCTAACACGACAGGAACCATCCCAAAACCTGTCACAATACCAACAACCATCTTCACAAATGGAAGATTGCACATCACTACCTGATTTAGGTGCTGACATTGTGTTGGAGATGGTTTGGGAGGAGAGACCAGGTTGTAGTAACCAAACAGGTTCTACCATTACTACAAGTCCAAGTAAGGAAATGTCAGCAGACACATTTCCTCTCTCACAAGGTGAGAACCTTAAAACATCTGAACCACGTAGGTCTCAACACGTGAGCCCCACCTATTTAAAAGAATATATTAGATAGGTTGGGGTTTGAGTATGGACTGAACCTAGTGGGGAGGGGTGTTATGTATGTAGGTTTGAAGTCATTGGTTTAGTTTGAACTGTTCTTGTAAAATGTTGGAAATGATTGGTTTAAAAAGTGCGGGAAAACCCTGCACTCTGATTGGCTGGCAACTGCGGCTGCTGGCTATAAGTAGCAGCCGCAGCCCAGCCAAATTGGGTCCGTTCTGAGCTGTAGTCACTAATAAACTAAGAGCTTGAAGCACTCCGTCTCTTCATGCAAACTTAACAAAACCATCTTTCCAAACAGCCTACATGTTTCCAGTGTCTTTTTCCCCACTTAGAACTGAACCCAGAAGGATATTTCTTCCAACAAGACCATCTGTAGATGTTGTGCTATTTACACATATTGTCCTTTGAAAATTAGGGAAAACTGAACTTTTTTTTTTTGAAAAAAGTTTTATTATTTTAGACAGACATACACAGAAAAAACATATGATATGCAGGTAGGTTAAAGCTCCTTGTACATCTTTTCCATTCTCATCTATTAATTATTTTTATATATTCTCACATACAAAATATTCCATATTTTTAGATTAATTTATTTTATAACACTTCATATTATCATCCCAGAACCATTCCCGGCAAACAAATGCATACAGACAAATATAAAAAATAAAAAACAAAAAATTCTTTTTTTAAGAACAGTGTGTTACCGGACCCTCCCTTCTCTATGCGACTATAATTTCAATTATACACTCATTTTGTATATTCTGTTCCATTTATCATAGCAAATTCCACTATTTTCCATAATTTCCCCCCTTTCTCTAGCTTCTATAGTCTTGCTTCAGTTATTTCATCATTCCATCATTTCATTAATTACATTTCTTTTTCTAATTTTCAATCTCTTGCCAATCAATATTATTACACTTTTGTCTATCTTGTTTAAAATTTTATATTATCTTATAAAACATATTTTACCCTGTAATTACTACCCTAAAGGATAGCATCTCTATCTCTTCTAACCAATTATTGTTTAACTTTTATATTTCACCTTTACCATTATTACCTCTGTTACCCTCTATTTTATATCATCTAACCATTATTAATCAGATTCTGCTTGGTACATTCCTACAGATATCCATTAAATTCTTTACAAGGGAAAAAGAAAAAGAAGATTATGCATACATATAACAATAATAATTAAAGTAATTATTTCTTTTCAAGTTCAATTTAGCCATTGTTAATATTTATCTTCTTCATTCATTTCTATTTAAGATATTTCCATTTTATTACCATTTAACATCCATATCACTATATTTCATCATCAAAAAGAAAAACAGTATTAAAACATTCCATACTTCTTATAATTTCCATACTTTCTCTTTAAATTGTTAGAGGCTTTATTCTCTTTCCTTCTTTACCTCCTTTACTTATTGACAGAAAAGAAAAAAATATATACTAACTTCTTTCTAACTTAACCATATTTATCTCACGTACCCTTGCAGAATCCTCTCAGTAACTTAAATTAACCATTGTCTAACTGTTGGATTAAATGTATAAGATTTTTAATTTTTATGTATTTTTCTTGCTGTTGCTCATCTTGATTTGATTTTTTACCACTTTCTCTTCTTGTCAACTCCCCCCTCTTCTTCTCCCTTCCCATTTTTCCCCTTTTATGTCCAATTTCCCTTCTGAAATCCTACCTTATGGCTCCTTGCAGTATTATAACTATTTCCCATTTTATAATACTTTTTTTTATTGTTGCCTCCAATCTTAGATTTTTAACTCTCTTTCCTCTTTTCCCCTTTTTCTTCCCCTTTTTCTTAACCCATTTTGGAGTCATTTGATCATTGAAGATGGCTTCTTCTTCTTTGTCCCGCCCTTCTTGTTCATCTGATGCTTCCTGTAATTTTCTATATTTCAGGATCTCCATTTCTATCGTTTTTACCTCTTCTTTAATGTCTTTAAATAGTATTTTAATTCTTCAAAAGTGATGACATTCTGAAAGAATTTTTTCCTTTTAAAGCAACCCCCAGATGACTTTAATCCTTCGCTAAGATCCCCTACCCAGGAGTTCTCCGATAATCCACAGCCGTTTCTTATTTTCTTTTTCACTTTCAGTTTAGGGAAAACTGAACTTTTTGAACCTTCCCATCAGCTAGCCAGTCCCAGGTGCCTGTCCGCTGTCACTCTGTGAGTTTCTGATAGACTGAAAGCAATTCAGTTTGGAATGTTTTCTTTTTCCTCAGTAACTTTCTTCAAATCCCTTAGTGGCTACAAGCTGGGTACCAATACCAGCCTAAGAAAGATGCATACAAGACTAGCACATTTTGAGAGTGGTCTAGTGAGTGGTCTAGTGTTGTGAAGAAAACTTAAGGGACTAATTTAAGCAGTCTTCAGGAGTCAAGATTACCTCAGAGGCACACTCAAACAAATATAGCAAGAGAGACAATTAATAAAGCTACTTGGAACTCTAGAGATCCCTGTAGCTCAGAAAAAATGAAAACTATAAAATATTCATCTTTAAAATGACTCACATAGTTAGTGTTAGTGGTTTTGATACTTAGGTATGTCAAGTGTGAATAATCTTGCTTCCATTACTTCAGACATACACAGATGTTACACGAGGCTGCAGGCACAATGGTTGGAGTATATGGCAAAAAATACACAACCCTTTCCCCTCTCAGAAATTCTCTAAGGTTCTCAACAGCTGAATGAAGCGCAGATGAGATTTGTTTCCTGCAATGCCATTCAGTTTCTCTGGAGACACCTACCACACCCTCCTGGCTCATTCAACATGGGGAAAAAATTCTGCTATGTATGTCTTTGGAAAAGAGGGAGGTCATTTTTTCAGCTTATTTTATGAAGGGTCAAGAGGAACAGCTAGCTTAATAATGACCACTGAAATTTCTGGTGGGGGAAGGAATAAAAAACGAATAGTTGAATGTATATTCTCATGCCTTAGGCAGTGGCTAAGTTAAATACTAATTACAAGAGGTATGAATTCCAGTTCCAATTTGCACCCTCCCTCATAATGATGGGAGCAACAGGAGTACCTTCTGATCCACTGCTGGTTTGAAAGAGATGCATTTGTTGGGTAGAGATTTGTCAACATTCTTTACAGTTCATTGATACAAGTTTGTTGCGCTTGTGTGTTGCTTCACTTCTTTTCACAGCAAGACAGTAAGCAAGCAGAAGAACTGAGGGTTTGGTTTAGAGCAGGGAATGTCCAATCTTGGCAATTTAAGGATTATGGACTTCAACTCCCAGAATTACCCAGTCAAAGTTGCCAAGGTTGGACACCCCTGGTTTAGAGTATATTGGGAATGAGTTGAAAATCAAAATTTGAATTACAGTTTTATGCGGTACAATTCGCTACTGCATAAAAATCTGAACTATTGACCTATTGGCTCTGTGTACTCCTGCTAAGGCATAAACCCCAATCAAACAGAAGAACTTAGTTATGTGCAACCATGCATAGGATTTAAGTGGGACTAGGCAGCTTTTCATGGTATTATGAAGATCTGTTCATTTGGCCAAATTTACTCTTAAATTACTCCCAGATGGAAAGGAAGATTCAGAGTATTTTTAGAGAATCTTTTTAGACAGCTGGACTGACTTTCCCTAGACTGCCATATAGCAAGTTGAATTGTTCCAGAAGGAATCTGTCAGGAATTTACAACGATAGATTTACACGTTCTCCATTTGGCAATATTTGTTTATCAAACAACTGGACATATACTTGTTTCTAAACATATATTTACTATCTCACTGATGCAGCAATAGCTATTTTTCAATATCCAATGTTATAACTACTGCTGCCACCACCGGCTTCAGCAAATTACAGACCAAGTCAGATGACTAACAAATGAGGTTACATATTTGCAAATATTTCCTAAATAGAAACTGGAGGTAAATACTTCCAGTTTCTAATTTTGAGCTCATCTCCTAACATTCCAGCAAAATGTTTTTTGGCTGTTGTAGCTATCTTGTGGACTTGTGAAGTCCTGTTGTGACACCATTTTGTGACAATATCTGTGACTTCCCCCCACCCAAAAAAAGCCTTATTTGCGGTATTCCTAATAAACCATTATTGGGATGAGCCTTAAGCACCCATCCCCACGCCTGGTTCTTAAACGTTCATTTTTATTTTCATCCAACTGTGCTTTATTCTTTTGTGTAAATCCACAACTGTGATTAACCTTAATTATAGTTTCGGGTAGGATAAGCAATATGTTGCATTCCCAATGTTTTTGATCTCCACTCACAGCAGCATGGCCCATGGCATTCTAAAGAGGCCAACAGGAGCAGAACAGATCTTAGTTTTTGCCTAGATCAGGGGTGTCAAACTCAAAACCCACAGGCCAGATCCGGCCTGCGGGATACTTAGATCTGGCCCGCAGGGCCACCCTGGAAACAGCGAAGGACCAGCCTGCCACGCCTCTGCCAGCAAAAACGGGCTCCCAATCTCTATTTTTGGCTAGGACAGCCTCCTGCAACCCTCTGCCAGCGAATACAGGGCTTGGGAAGGCCACACATTTTTGCTGGCAGAGGGTTGCAGGAAGCCGTCCCAGCCGAAAACAGACATCAGGAGCCCATTTTTGCTGGCAGAGCTCTCAGGCCACCACAGGTGCCCCTGACACAAGTGACATCAAGCTGGCCATGCCCCCCTGGCCACGCCCCCAGCACCCCCCCTGAGGTCAAACACAACCCTGATGCAGCCCTCAATGAAATTGAGTTTGACATCTCTGGTCTATATCATCAATCACCTTGTTGGTGAAATGTGTTACAGTGATCCAAAGAAAAATATTTTGGTGTCAGAATAGGTGAACTAACATTAACTATAAAGACAACATACTATTGTAATTGAAGTCAGAATCACAGTTATAAGTCATTACAGATATATTAAGTCGATATCCAATCTTTTAATAGCCTAGCACTTAGTTCCAGCTGCCTGTAATTACTGTAGGCTCGAATCCCACCAGGCTCAAGGTTGACTCAGCCTTCCATCCTCTTGGGGTAGGTAAACTGAGGACCCAAGATTGTTGGGGGGGCAATAAGCTGACTTTGTAAAAATGCCGCTTAGTAATAAGCAGGCATATACAATGGAAGGAAGGCTATTGCTGAGTGCATTGGGTTGAATCCTAAAAATTGTAAGCTGCCCTGAGTCTCTGGAGAAGGGCGGGATATAAATATGAATTTTAAAAAAAATCTTTTGGCTTTTTTTTACAGTGGTCATTAAGCAAAGGCCACAGTCATTATGGTTATGGGACACTGCAAATGGATGTAAATGTGGACCAATTGCCAAGTGTCCAAAATAGGATCACATGTCTGTTGAAGTGGTGGTTGTCAGAATTGAGAAACAGAGTTGTAAATAGTTGTAAAAAATGTAAATCATAACTTCGAACTGTTGCTAAGCCACCAGTCATAAGTCGAAGACTACTATACTATGGACTTGGTACCCTACCCTAACCTGAATGCAGACTGGAGTGGGTCTAGATCAGTGGTTGCCAAGCGGTGGGCCGCGGCCCACTGGTGGGCCATGAGAAAATTTTGGTGGGCTGCAGAGAAATCTCACCCCCAGAGCACCCCCCCAAAGCAATTAATTCAGGCTGTGCAGAAACACAAGGCTGTGCAGCCCACATGGCCCGCAGGAACCCTCCCTGCCCATTCACTCCTTACCCAGCAAACTTGCCTGCTAAAATTGCTATTTTTCCTTTTTCCAACCATCATCTGTTCTGCTGTGCCTGGAGATTTAGATTAGCTAGGAAGCAGGAAATGGTTGGATTTCTTGCTTTCTAGCTAGTCTTTAGATCTTCGGCTCTCCTTTTAAGCACAAGCAAACCTGCTTTAGGACTGAAGGTTCTGTTATTCAGTGCAGACTCACAGCAAGCAAATTTGAGAGACTGAGCTAGCCAATGGCAGATAGATAGATCACTGAATGATTCTGTGAGCAACTCAATCTGCCTTCCTGCTTTGCCTGATTTTGGGTAAAAGTTGCTCTTTTTTAAATAAAAAATTCAATATTTACATACATGGTGTGTTTTGAGTTAATTTTGTGAGTTTGCTTGCTACCAAATTTTATGAGTTTGTTTGCAAGCAAATTTTATGTGACAGACTGAGCTAGCCGATGGCAGATAGATAAATCTCTGAATGACTCTGTGATTCTGTGAGCAACTCAATCTGCCTGTCTGCTTTGCCTGATTTTGGGTAAGTCACTTTTTTTAATAAAAAAATTCAATATTTATATAAATATTCATAATATTTATATACAAGCTGTGCCCAGTCAGTCACATGACCACCAAGCCACACCCACAAATTAGGCCACACCCACAGAACCGGTTAGTGGACTCTGGGATTTAAAATTATGACTTTGGTGGTCCCTGAGGTCCAAAAGGTTGGCGACCCCTGGTCTAGATGTCCCTGTAGCTGCAGAGCCTCCTGCTCAACAACCTTCCTCCAAAAGGGAAATGGATCAATAATTGTTCAACACACCTGGGTTGAGCAATGGCTTCTTGAGGAGGAGTCAAGTCAGGCCACTCTTCTTTCACACACAACCCAGTCCATCTCCCAAGGATGCATTAACTATTGCTCGTACCTAAACACCTGCCACCTTTCTGGAGGCTTTCACCAACCAGTAAGGGGCCAATGGTCTAATCCACAGGTGGCAGAGCTGAGATCAGGAGCGGTTCCGTCTACTTTTTCAGGACTAAGACACTCAAAATGATTCCGGATAGCCTTGTCAGACAGGACCTCCATCACCTCTGCTGGTTCTGCCCAGCTAATGTCTAACTTTGGGTGAATTCAGAGAATTTTATTCTGCACTGAATGAACTCTTACAGCACCCTATTCAATATTCTTCCAGTCCCATTTTCCCTAGAAAGCCTAAAAATGGTTACAGGGCAGCAATCCAAGCATGCAATAAAAACAGGGAAATATTGACATTTGGTGCTGCTGTTGCCATAAGTGATTCCTTTAATATTACAATTTGGTCTTTCAGAGTCTATAGAATGTGAAAAATAACTTTGGCTAGCTGATACTCTTCAAATATTTTGTTTCAGGTCAAAATACGTATCTTCCAAAAAAAAATTTATATAGCTTTAATTTCTCACAGGAGAATCAGTAAACTGCCAAAAAGTAAAATTCATCAGTTTTAATTCTATATAGTGCTTTTTAAAAATATTGTTCCTCTTTTTGAATCCTTCCATGGAAACTATATTCTTTCATTGTTCTTAGCATTTGCAGTACTTTGCAAACATTTTTTAAGTTTAAATTTATTGTTTTATCATAGAAAATAAAATACAAAACAGTAAAACAAACAAGCTTAAAGAGAACAAAAATATACATTCAATCCTAACAACAATAACAAAGAAAAAAATAGTGTACAAAAAAGGAGAAAAAAGTGGTCAATTAAATTTAACATTTAAGGGATATATATATATATATATATATATATATATATATATATATATGTGTATATATATATGTATGTAGGTCTTGGTGTATTCGGTCTTGTCCTGTAAGATTGAGAATACCTTGGCAACGTTTTGAAATCTCATCCGTCATCTTCAGGCTGGTGTCTTCAGCTTCGTTCTCCTGGGAGAAGTGTGTGATCGTGGCTGTTTTTCCCTTTTAAACTCAGAGTTGGCTGTGTTGTTACTTCTTGATTGGTTGATGGAGTTGATGTATGCAGATTGGATGGCTTTTTCCTGAGACCCTGTGGCTGAAGTGCTGGCTGTGTGTCTCTCAGCCTTTTGTGTAGTAATGACCTGGGTAATGGGCTGTGTGATGACCTTCTGAGTTCTATTGTTGTGACATCCTGGGTGTGGTGCTGTAGTCTCCTGGGTCGTTGTCTGTGTTGCAACCTCCTGATGTTTTATGTTGTAATCTCCTGAGTTCTGTGATGTAGTATCCTGGGTGGAAGGCTGTGATGTGACATTCTGGGCCTTGGCTTGGCTCCGAGTTTGAGGGTCTTGGCTACGGAGTTGATCTGTGCAGGGTGGTGATGGGATTGTGCATTTAAGTAGCGGTTAGTGTGTGTCTTTTTCTGGTAGATGGTGTGTCCTAGGGAGAAAAAGACACACACTACCCTCCATCTCCCCCTGGATCAGCCAAGACCCTCATCTCCAGAACCAAACGCCTAGCTGACAAAGACCACTTGAGAACAGAATTACACACCCTCACTAACGATAAATGTCCAATGGATTCCAAAGAAGCACAATCACCAACCTAATCCAAGGAGACTCCCCAAAAACCAAGACACAGAACAGGACAATGGCATCGCCTCTCCTCCTTACATCAAAGGCACCACAGATAAAATCAGCAAAATTTCCACAAACACAATATCAGGACAGCCTTTGGCACTGACCAAAAATAGCCAACATCTTAAGAAACCCCAAGACAAGATCCAGCTAGAAAACCAAGGAGTTTATAAAATACCATGCAAAATTTGCCCAGCCACATACATTGGACAAACCAACAGGAGAATAAATGCACGCATCGCAGAACACAAGAACGCAGTCAGAAAAGAAGAAAAACTTCCTCCCTTTTCCAGCACCTTAAAGCCACAGGACATGAAATTGATTTTGAGGGATCCAAACTTATCTCCAATACTGAACACTTCAACAAGAGAATAATTAGGGAAGCCATCGAAATAGAGAAACACCCCATAACATGAATAAACGGGATGATACTTCCCGCCTACCAGACATCTGGAAACTAGCCCTAATCAACAAACGAGTCCCAGCCACAAAACCAACACTGGACCCAAAATAACACATGATGCCACCACCAATCTCCTTCACCAGACTCAAACCCAAGCCCACGCCACAGATGAAAGGCAACCACCATCCAGAAACCAGACCATGGCTGCAACACCAGCTGCTACACCCCCTCCAACCCCCAAACTAAGCAAACTGACACACGCTATAAACACATAGCCAGACCTCAAACTCGGAGCCAAAGCAAGGCCCAGAATGCCACATCACAGCCTTCCACCCAGGATACTACATCACAGAACTCAGGAGATCACAACACAAAACATCAGGAGGTTGCAGCACAGACAACGACCCAGGAGATTACAGCACCACACCCAGGACGTCACAACAATAGAACTCAGAAGGTCATCACACAGCCCATTACCCAGGTCGTTACAACACAAAAGGCTGAGAGACACACAGCCAGCACCTCAGCCACACAGGGTCTCAGGAAAAGCCATCCAATCTGCATACATCAACTCCATCAACCAATCAAGAAGTAACAACACAGCCAACTCTAGAGTTTAAAAGGGAAAAACAGCCACGATCACACACTTCTCCCAGGAGAACGGCTGAAGACACCAGCCTGAAGATGACGGATGAGATTTCGGAAAGCGTTGCCAAGGTATTCTCAATCTTATACGGGACAAGACCCGAATACACCAAGACCTATATCTATCTATCTATCTATCTATCTATCTATCTATCTATCTATCTAATATCAGATTTTTTTTCTTTCTTATTGATTTAGTTGCCTTCTATTCAAGACATTATAAAGGATCATTTCTGGCCAGATTCAGTAGTATTGCATTTTCTAAACAACTTCCTTTTTGCATACAATTCCTCTCCATAACTACAGTTTTGCAGTTTTATCTAAGTGTATTTGTTCTTTTGGATTATTTAAATGCTCTGTAATCTTCTATGATTCTCTCTTTTTCTTTGGATTCCAGCCCTGAAAAATTTTTTTAATTTCTTAAAGAAAGCAGCAATGCTTTTTATTTTAAGAACAAGTTGATTTATTAAATGGCAAGGGTTGCATCACTAGGGTGCTCTTTAACCTATCTCTATCAGCTCTCATGATCAAAACAATATATGCCCAAGTCTAAAAAAAACCCTCTGTATTATTTTTACAATGCCAATCAAATGCATCTCAAGAAATAAAATGACCAGAAAGGACATCCAAATTCTTCTTTTATGGTAGAACTTTTAGTCACATTTTCATTGGACTGCCCTGAATGTAGTTTTATATGTACAGTAGTATCACACGACCTTGGGCTAAACAAGCTTTACAGCTTTCTATATCAAGCTACAGCTTAGAGATGTTACACACAAAAGAATTAGATTATTTGGATTGTCCCTCAAATTATAATGTTATTCCCCAGTTATTGAGTAAAAACTTTCAGTTTGAATTTTGCCTTCTGAATAATA
This sequence comes from Naja naja, assembly GCA_009733165.1. NCBI lineage: Eukaryota > Metazoa > Chordata > Lepidosauria > Squamata > Elapidae > Naja > Naja naja. The sequence continues at coordinate 233,810,602 of CM019149.1, read as the reverse complement.
TTTGGGAATTATTTGTTAGCATCTTCTTTTGTATGCACTCCCACAAATGGCAGAATCTAATTCTGAAGACATTATGATTTTTAGAGTCTCTGACCATAAATGCAGACAAAAATATTATCTGTGATGCCATGTTGCTATAGAGCATTTAGAGTTCTGCAACAATGAAGTACAGGAAATAGCTATACTGCTCAAGGATACTATTTTAAAATTTATTAAGGGTTACTTAAAGAGATTCCCGTATGTTTTCAATAAGGCATGATCAGATATGTTGGAAATAAAGAAAATAAATAAGAAAATTGTCTGTACACATCCACAGAGCTCTCTAGCTGTGTCTTGATGATGCCTTGCCAATCATTCCCCTCCCTCCCACTTTTTTTTAATGCCTTCAAGTTAATTTTGATTACAGTGAGCTGTCTGGACTAATCCCAGCAGTATTCTTGGCAAGGTTTAATCTATCCTTTTTCCCAGGGCTAAGATAAAGTGACTGGCCCAAAGTCATCCAGCTGGCTTTGTTGCTAAGGCAGGACAAGAACTAGGATGGATCTAATTCTTGCACAGCATAAAATGTAATTAATTAATTAATAAGAACTATAATAGAAAATAATGGAAGATTTTAATTTAATGTAAATGTTTGTATTATTATTAGAATTATATAAGCTTGCTAAATGTAACAAATATGATTCATAATAGTCTATTTGTATTAAAAGGTATGATAGTTAAATAGGGGGATTGGCATAAAAATGACACATACTGAATAGCTAAATAATTAAAGATTATAATTTAACAAAAATATGTGTATTACTACTAGAATTATATAAGCTTGTTAAATGGAACAATTAATACTATTTTTTATTTGTATCAAAATGTATGACATTCTGGTGCCACATTGTTCACACATTGATATGCTTGTAAAAAATAAAAAATAAAAATCTTGATATATAAAAAAAGAACTATGATAGAAAAAGAGAATGTGAGCATTTTTTTTATTAAAGACACAATGTTTAAGGACAGAGTCAATGTTATGACCTAATCCATATTGGCAAGCAATACCCATTATTACAATTATTAATATAGTCCAACACTGTTATTAATGGGCAGTGATTGAGCACAAGAGAATGAGTGAGAATAGGTAAACAGAGTAAAAAGATGCAAGGCCTTGAGAGGTGACAAGAGAAACAGAACAAGTGAATGAGAAGGTGTGCAAGAGAGCAATACAAATGATACAGTGAGAGAGAATGGAACAGAGGTGAGTGACAGAGTGAGCAAGAGAGAACTTGTGAGACAGAGCAAGGGAAATGGAGAAAAAACTGACCAATGGAAGACAACAAGAAGGAAACAAGAGCACCAGAAGGAATGAGAAAGTGAAAGACTGTGCAAATGAGAGAGAATGCAAGTGTAGAAAGTAATGAAGATGACCTTGAAGGAAATATGCAGAAGCTGTGGCCTAGGCCAGGGGTCCCCAAACTTGGCAACTTTAACAGAGTTCTTGAAGTCCACAAGTCTTAAAGTTGCCAGGTTTGGAGACCTGTGGCCTAGGCAAAAGGGGCAAAAACACACAGCCCGATAACATTTGGAAAAACCCTAAATCACCTCTCTAATTCACAGAACTATAAAAAAAGGTAGAGGAGATATAGCAAATTCAAGCAAGAGATAATCTGGTGATGGGCCTGATCTTTGACTTGGGTGACACTTTCTCAGTAAATCAGGAGAGACAAAAGCCCACCTTGACCTTGCAGATCAAGTTTTGACAGGCAGCTAATTCCACGAGCCATCTGTAAATCCCTGTTCCCTTTCCCAGCCCCCGCCCGTCCTCATTTAAGAAAGAGTAAATAAGAGATGTTTTCCTCCCAGCATAAATCCTCCAATCACTTTCCTTAACTTGCTCCATATTAAAGTCTTCATGGCAGCACCAAACACTTGCCTTATGATCAAGATAGGACAGAGATTGGCTATTGGAACAAATTATGCTGGCGTACCTTGATACCATCTCATGCATGAGTAAAGTCTGTTAAACCAGCCATTGGGTATAATAATAATAATTTATTAGACTTGTATGCCGCCCTCTCTCCCTAAGGACTCAGGGCGGCTCACAATATAAAAATGCAATACAATAATTTACTTAAAAATAATTAAACAATACAAGCCCAATAATACACTAAAACTAATTAAAATTACTTTAAAAAGAACACACACCCCCGGTTCAGTCCAGGCCGGCCTGCTGAAATAGCCAGGTGTTCGGTCCCGGTGAAAGGAGCGGAGATCGGGGGCCAAGCGAAGACCCAAGGGGAGCTGGTTCCACAGGGCGGGTGCTCCCACAGAGAAGGCCCTACCCCTGGGCACCACCAGCCGACAATGTCTGGTTGACGGTACCCCAAGGAGGCCCTGCCTGTGGGAGCGTACAGGGCAATCGGAATGTGATGCCGGCAGGAGACATTCCCGCAAGTACCCCGGTATGCCCTCAGACTTGCAAAATACAGCATATATTAACCCCATTCCTAAGAGGTCTATAAACGGGGCATGCATACCGCCCCTGTCTTATTGTCCCCATTTATCTGTATTTACTTCCTTGGTTCATGTTTATGTTCATACTTTACCTGCTATCTTGTGTTTGACAAACAAACAAGTAAACAAATAAATAAATATTGTGTCTTTCAAAGTTTGACAGCTTTGTAGAAAATGTAAGGATTTTATGTAGAAACCTGAAGAGCCTAAATAACTTTCTCTATTATATATGAATGATACAATTCATTAATCCAAGTTTTTTTCCCCTGTCCATTTCTAAGCTAATATCAAGTATATTGTAAAGCTTCTATTTTTCATCACTAAAGTAGCTCCAAAATCCAACACCAAAAGATAACTAACAGAACAGATATCTTCAGTATATTCCATCCTCTTCTGCATGCTTTCAGAATTAAAAAATAAAATTCATGTGAATATTGGAGCTCAAGATGTCCCTGACAACTCCCTCTAGAACCCATGCCAGAGTAGGTTCAAGCTGGGTTGGTTTTGTGGCTAATGATGACACCATGCCATTTATTTTCTGAATAAGTAAATCTCCCTCCTTGGAGACCTGCTTCCAAAATTCTGAATCTGCCCAAATGTTGGGAGTTTGTTGGTGAAGACCATTCTAGAAGCCTTGAGGAAACCATACTTCTGAGAAAAGTTCATAAGATTGCAACAAATCCTGTGAAATCCAGAACATTCCAGGAAGTTTGTAAAAATGGAATCCATTTACATAATAAGATTGCCAAATTTTCTTCAACCATTCTGTTTTCCCAACAAAAATCAGAGAATCCTGACTTGTCCCCGAATAGCCAAGTATGTGCTTTTGGCATAAGAACTTGGATGTCATTATCATGCTTCCTTTATATAGCAAAATGACACTGTTTGTCCTCACATAATAACAAAGCACACAATGATTACCCAATCATTATGGCAAATATATATGCTACTGTTAGAAGGAGAATATTAATTCTGTCAGATGTCACAATGATCAAATTCCTTGGAAAGTCACTGATATATGTCTGCCAAAATGGGTTTATGAGAACTGTTTCTGTGCCCAACGAGCATGTTTGGCGTTGAGAAATTTCTACACAAAGGGCCTCAATATTTTAGTTTTTGACAGGGAAGTACAAAACCAGTCCATAACAGCCAACTCTAAATTTCCTGCTTACCATGCTATACCTTTGAGGCATACAGGTCAATAGAATAACATTATTATTCTAGCTATGGCCCCTTCACAAGGAATTTGATGTTTGGCAATGCCAAACCTCATGATCTGATTATGGATTAGATGTGCTAAAATGTGTTATCTAATTTATTGGCAAAAACACTAACTTATCTAAAGTGAAAATGTTCAGCTAGTATCAAAGTTGTAGTTAGTATTCATGTAGCAACTTTGATATCCACAGATAGGACTAGCTAAGCATGGCAGGAAGATCAATTTTTCCCCCAAACAAGAGAGGATTTAGAAATATTGTTCTGGTTTTCAAGAGAACAGAGAAAGATATAGCTCTTTCAGTGTAAATAACTGCAGATACATTTAAAATAATCAATTATTGTGATCGGCAATGATTATTTTCAACCAAATGACTGTAAGATATTGTATCACAGATCAACCCTCAATGAGTCCTATTGAGTGCTATAAATTCTATTCCCAATATTGATTTATATCCGATTACGGTTGAAATATGGTTGATTTTTTCCACAAGCCATATCACAAGTTCAGAGTGGCTGGAACTTTGTCTGTTAGAAAAAAGACATTTCCTAATCCACCACTTTAAAGGTGTTTGCAGCAAAAACTCAATGATTGGAATATAGCTGTTTTATAGGAACTTGTAAAGCAGATGTGGATTTTACCCTTAGAATCTGCTCCATATCATTTTCTATTCATAGATACAAGGCCAGAGATTCTAGGTCTTAATATGGCTAGAATGAAAACTCAACACAAATAAAGTATTATTTGGGGTAAATTTGTTCCTGTGTCTTATAATGGGTAACCACAGAACAGCTTGCTTCCTCTAGCTATTTTTATTTAGACTAAAATCAACTTTATATTTTCATCTGTGGTCTGTAGTGTCAACTCATTTCCATGAAGCTTGAAAATTATGGCTTGTCTATCGTCTGGGTAATTCAATGCCAATCTTAATTTTAGCCCTTTAAATAACCGTCACCTCCCCCCTACAATTGGGAAATTACTTTTGTTAAGTGTATGTTTTCCTTCTCATACATAAGGAACTGATAGAAGTTTTGTGGAAACTGATGGTGGCTTCCCCTTCTGCTTGAAATAGAAAAAAAGAGGGAATGGTCAAGTGTGGCAGACACCAATGATAAGGTTCTGAAGAGGAAAAAAAATGATCATGTAAGGCAACAAATATGAAAGACAACCACATTAAAGGAATTGATGGATTCAGCAAAGCTGCATCCACATGTCAGTATATAAGTAGACTCATTTCAGTGTGGTTTCAATTGGCCCTAGTAGACAGGAAGCACATTTTTTCTTAAACTACCTTTTTTCTCATATTATGAGATTAATCCTGAACAGTAGCTGAATTAATGAGTGTTTGGAGGGATATTGTTTTATAATCTCTAGTTTTAACATAACATTAAATAAGGCAGGCCTTCTCTTAGTACCATGATCAATAAGATTATTGAATCTTAAAATGTAATTTTTGTTATGATATTCTGAATGGGCAAATAGTCACACTTTTGAGAATTCAGTAATACAAACTTGACTCCACATTCTTCAAACAGAAGGGGGATGAGGAGATAACAATAATTTTCCAAGAGAAAGGACAACTGATATTTGGGCTTTGCTGTCATAGTTTAGCATATCTCTGAAATTAATAAGAGGAGACAAATAGGATTGATAAAAACTGTGCTGGCACAGTGGTTAGAATGAAGTATTGCAGGCTAATTCAACTCATTGCCAGGAGTTCGATCCTCACCGGCTCCAAGTTGACTCAGCCTTCCATCCTTCCAAGGTGGGTAAAATGAGGATCCAGATAGTTGGGGACAATATGTTGACTCTGTAAACCACTTAGAGAGAGCTGTAAAGCACTGTAACATAGAACAACAGAGTTGGAAGGGACTTGGAGGTCATCTAGTGTGAAGCGGTATATAAATCTCAATGCTATTGCTATTGGCTCAAGAAAGAAGACATGTCTCCATTTAGGAATAAACAGTGTTAGGTTGAATCACATTCTATATTTATTTACTTTGTACCAGTTTCCCATGATCACTATGGACATAAAACCACAGGCATGAATTTAATGCTATTTGATATCTAAATTAAACACTATTTCAATTTTGTTTTTCATTCACGGGAATACATAGGAAAGCATCCACTTCTTCACTAATACGAAAGCATTTGTGATATAGTGGTGAAGGTGCTAGATTAGGAGCATGCAAATTCAAGTTCTCATCCTCCATTAAATACAGAAGTTAGCTAGGTGTCTTTAGTTAATTGTTCTATCTTAGCTATAAATAAAAAGTTCAAAAACATCCTTCTACCAACACACATTGAACCAGTGTGGTAGATTTTGATCCAAACCTTCAATTGTCATCCTACAGTGGATAGTTTTGAGATGTTGCTTGTGATGATGATGATTATACACAATACAAGATGACTAAAACAGGAAGGATCCACCAATTCAATAAAGAAAAAGTTTGTATTGTAAAAATGCCCATACTTTTCTAGAGGCTAAGAATTCAGATGCCCAGATAAAGAACAACATCTAGAAGTCCCTGTTTTTTTTAGGAGAAAAATGTCAAACAATTTCTTAAATCTATTTAGAGCTGTCTATAAAAAGTCTACCTACCAGCTAAAGTAATCAACCATTTTAAAAGTAGAAGTTGTTATTGAACATGGATAAGAATGTCCAAAATGTGGTTTCGTTAGCAACTGGACTCTAAATTTCTACAACCACTCAAAATCAATAACCAAACCAATTTTTCCTGGGTAGTTGAAAACTGTGACTTCCGTTTGCAAAACATCTGTAATTCTCACCAGGGGGTATATTTTCTCTCTCAATCCCTCTCATCTTCCCTTTCTCCTCGTGCTTTTCCACTTCTACTTTTAACTGACATATTTCATTCAAACACAGACTTATTTATTAGTCAGCCTTAGATTTTCAAAAAATACATTGCAGGAGGCAAGGCATTTTCTCTTTCTAAGGATTTTCACAAACATTTTTCTTGGCTTTGAGTTTTATGTGCTTTCCGAATTTCAGCACTGGAAGCATTTGGAACCTCCAACTGAGTAAAATAACACTTACTTTACTCTCTGATTAGAAAAAAAAAGCAAGATCACCAGTTTTACAGAGAGCATTAAGAAAAACGGGAAATCAACTCAGGCTTGCCAAAGGAAGGCTCACATTGTTGTGTTGCTCCTCTGCGGCTGCTAGTCATTTATTTATTCAATACCTTCCATTTCTGGTTCAACAGATGCTCAAAACAAAATTGAGAAACACATTTCAAAAGATTAAAAATAAAACAAATACTAAAACCAGCTAACATTGCAAATAAAGTATTAACTATTTAAAGAACAATTTATGATTCAATTTCTTAAAAACCTGGGAAAAGAGATGCATCTTTGCAGATGAGCCGGAGAGGCAAATGAAACTTTTGAGGCTAGGCTAAATTGCCTGCTGCTATGACAGTCATGAAAACATCATGAATTTATTTATTTATATGACTTATATGGCTGCCCATCTTACACAAGTGACTCTGAGCTGTTTACAGAATTAAAACACACAAGGATAAACAACAGTTAACTGTGTTGATGATGTACTAGAGTAGATTTCAGCTAAACTAAGAAAAACCTCTTACTGAACCTGACATCTCCCTCTACAGAGAATTCAAAATAGTAGTCAGTGGAGGTATTGCTATTAATTAGCTCAGCAAACCTGTCTCCTACTGGAATTCTGCTCTGAGGTCGGCTGGAGCCAGGTTGTTCTAGAGAAGGGTTGTCAAACCCCCGGCCCACAGGCCAAGTGCATCATGCGCTGGCCACACCCAGTTTAGTGTAGGGGAAAAAAGTCCCGATATATCATGTGATGACACAGTGATGACATGAGTTTGACACCCCTGTTCTAGAGTTTGGAAAAAGGGCCCAGACTCTACCATTCCCCACAAACAACATTAGGTGTGATCATCCAACATTTTCCCCCATGATGGTAGCCATAGCAGCTGAACAACATATTGAGCTCATCTAAAGTTAACCATGATTAGATTTTTGCTGCTTTGGCATATTGTGCCTTTCCAATCCCTGTGACTAGTTATGGCTAGATATATTTTGTGAAACTGGAGAATTGATTAATTCAGTCAATTCTTTGATTATCCAAGATGTTGGGGGTCAGGTAGCATACAATTTAATAGAGGAGGAGGAGGAGGATCCATAGTGTATGAATAAATGAATAATAAAGTTTAAACTTTGTTTCATGGATTTCTGAAATGAAGGTTGCCCTGAAAGATAATAATTGTTATGTATGTAGGTTTGAATGTCATTGGTTAAGTTTGAATTGTTCTTGTAAAATGTCAAATAGGATTGGTTTAAAAAGTGCAGGAAAACCCTGCACTCTGATTGGCTGGCAACTACGGCTGCTGGCTATAAGTAGCAGCCGTAGCCCAGCCAAGTTGGGTCCATTCGAGCTGTAGTCACTAATAAACTCTTCACTGAAGCTCTTCACGTCTGACTCTTCATGCAAATTTAACACTGGCGACAAGGTGGGATTCCCCTGAAGAAGAAGCGGCGAAGACAAGCAGAAGAGCGAGATGGCTGCGCTGAACACCCCCAGCCCGTTCGATCTGGCGGCAGAAGACTGGGAATCGTATGCGGATCGCTTCCAAATGTATTTGGAAGGAAACGACCTTGCCGACATCTCCGAGAAGCGGAAGAGGGTGGTCTTCCTTACGCACTGTGGTCCGGCAGTCTTCAAGATGGCGAAGGCATTGGCGGGAGCTGCAGACGTGAAGGTAATGGAATGGCCTGATTTAGAAAAGCTTTTAAGAGCCCATTACACCCCACAAGTATCGTGCCTCATTAAGAGACACGAGTTTTACCGTCGGGATCAAGGGGAAAGCGAAAACGTTAACGACTTTGTGGCAAGCTTAAGAGACATTGGGGGTGCATGCGAGTTTAACAGCTTGGAGGAGGCCATGCGCGATCGGTTTGTTCTAGGCCTCAAAGACAAGGTGCTTCAGAGCAAATTATTATTAAAACCTAAGATCACGTTAAAGGAGGCCATAGAAGAGGCCTCCTCAGCAGAAGCCACTAAGTCCTCAGCGGCAGCCATGAAGAAAATTAACAAGGCCTCAAGCCATCCTGATGTGGAAAAGTCCACAACAACTCATTGCGAGCAGATAGATTCTGAATCAGACTGTAGTGAGGTGGAGGAAGGAATTTATAGACTCAGAATGGAAAAGAAAAAGAAAGACCTGGGAAGGAAAAGGCAAGACTTTTATTGCAGAGGTTGTGGGGGGGCACCCCGCACTGAATGCAAGTTTCTTGATACCATCTGCCTTCGTTGTGAAAAAGAGGTCATTTAGCAAGAGTCTGCAAATCATCCAGAACTCCTCCACACAGAAGAAAGTTTCCTGACAAAGATTTCAAGCCCAACAACTTCAGTGAGAAAATGGGGCGCAACTCAGAAGCAAATGGGAAGAATGAAACTCATCAAACAGTCACCATTGGTCATTCTTCACCCTTGAGAAGCAGAAAAGTACATGTGAAGGTACTCATTGAAGGAAGGCCTTGCCAAATGGAAGTGGACTCAGGCTCCTATTTATCTATGGTGTCATGGGACACTATTCACAGGCTACTTCCCAACATTCAGAAGAAACATTTCCAGAAGCAAGCACTGACTCTTAAAGACTACCAAGGGAACAAGATTCCAGTAGTTGGAACAAGAGAATTCAACGTGAAGTTTAAAGGCCACACCAAACGTTTGCCCCTGACCATCGTGGACAAGGATCGCCCAAGCTTGCTGGGACTTGAGTGGTTCAATCCACTAGGCATCGAGGTGACTGGCATCAATCACGTGAGCAACTCTGAATGGGAGGAGGCCTTGAAGTCTGAGTTTCCAGAGGTCTTCAGCAAGGATTGGGCAAGTATATGGGGACCCCTATCACTTTCAACCTAGATCCCAAGGTGCCCCCAATTCGTTTAAAGCCCAGAAGGGTCCCATTTGCTTTAAAGGAAAAAATTGATGCACAATTAGACAAATTAATAGCTCAAGGGGTTTTAGAGCCCACTGACCACTCCAGATGGGAGACACCCATAGTCACACCAGTCAAGACTGATGGGTCAGTAAGAATCTGTGGAGACTATAAGGGGACACTGAACCATGCTGCAGCAGAGTGCATACCCAGTTCCAGTGGTGCATCATCTGTTACATTCACTTGGCAGGGGTACAGTCTTTGCCAAATTGGATCTGGCCCAGGCATATCAACAACTAACAGTTGATGATGCCACTGCAGAGGCCCAAACCATTGTGACTCATAGAGGTGCCTTCAAATGTAAAGGTTACAATTTGGAGTAAGCGTGGCACCAGGCATCTTTCAAAGCCTTATGGAAAGGATGCTCCAAGGACTGCCAGGGGTAGTGCCTTACTTTGATGATGTGTTAATCTCTGCTGAAAATGACACTCAGTTACAAGAAAGACTCAGAGAAGTCCTTACCAGATTCATGAAAGCGGGGTTAAAAGTCAAGGAAGAAAAATGCACTCTTAAAACTGACAAGGTTGAGTTCCTGGGCTATATGATTGACAAGCATGGCATCCACCCTACCAAGGTCCAAGCAATCAAAGAAGCCCCTAGACCTAAATGCAAAACAGATTTGCAAGCCTTCCTTGGACTCATTAACTTTTATCACATGTTCCTACCTCAGAAGGCAACCATTGCAGAACCATTGCACAGATTACTTGACAAAAAGTCTGTTTGGGCCTGGGGAGGAAGGAACAATCAGCATTTAACAGTATTAAAAGACTAATCACATCTGATGCTGTACTGATACAGTTCTCTGAGAATTTGCCTGTTGTACTGACTTGTGATGCATCCCCTTTGGAGTGGGGGGGTTGAGCCACAGGCTTCCCAGTGGGAGAGAAGCCCCTATTGCATTTTACTCTCGCACTTTGACCAAAGCAGAGAGGAATTACAGCCAATTGGACAAGGAAGCATTGGCAATTGTTGCAGCTGTTAAGAAATTTCATGAATATCTGTATGGGAGAACATTTACCATTGTTACAGATCACAAACCTTTGTTAGGCATTGTGGCAGGAGACAAACCTACACCTACTATCCTGTCACCAAGAATGCTGAGGTGGACTGAATTTCTTGCTGCTTATTCATACAAACTTATCCACAAGCCTGGCAAGGACATTGGACATGCTGATGCACTGAGTCGTTGCCCACTTCCTTGCCACAAGGAGGACTTTGAACCTGAAACACACACCTTTTTCCTAGAAACTGTTGCCAAGCTTCCAGTGCATGCTGCTGAAATTGCCAGAGAGACTGCCAAAGACACTTTATTGGCTCCTGTTATAGGCTGGATTAAGAAAGGTTGGCCTCTTCAAGATCTACCTCACCTGGCCAACCTTTTAAGTCCAGGCAAACTGAATTATCTGTATTAAGAGGATGTATTTTGTGGGGTAACAGGGTGGTTATTCCTGCAAAACTGCAAAGAGAGGTTTTGGAAATGTTACATGAGGGTCATCCTGGTATTGTAAGGATGAAGGGATTGGCCAGGAGTTATGTATGGTGGCCAGGTATTGACAAAATGGTTGAAAACTGGGTTGCATCTTGTCCCAACTGTCAGGTAGTCAGGCCTGCCCCACCTCTCGCCCCCAAACAGGAATGGGAATGTCCTAGGGGCCCATGGTCTAGGATTCACATTGATTTCACAGGCCCTACCAGAGGGCACACCTTTCTTATTATAGTAGATGCATATTCCAAATGGCTAGAGGTAATCCCTATGGCATCCACCACAACTGATGCTGTCATCAAGCAGCTCAAAAAACTTTTTGTAACCCACGGGTTACCTGATGTGCTTGTTTCTGACAATGGCCCTCACTGGGTCCTGGGGACATCACTGAGAAAGTTGAAAAACTTCTTAGTGTTCAGCACATCACTCCTAACCCATCTAATAACTTATCCCCAGCAGAGTTGTTGATGGGTAGGAAACTTAGGTCTTCCCTTGACCGCCTTCATCCCACTTACGCACCCAACGCACCACTAGATTCCACTTCCAAAGTTCGCACATTCAGTGTGGGTGATTCTGTTTATGCTAAGAACCTTAGCATAAATTAGCATCACTTATGGGTGAACCTTTGTGGATTCCTGCTGAGATAACTCAAATCACAGGCCCTCGTTCTTACAGGGTGCAAACAGAGGATGGACTCCTCTGGAGCAGGCACATTGATCAACTTAGATCCAGGTTCTCTCAGGAACATCGCACTTGTTCCTCTCTAGTTCCCTCACCTGATGTCAATTCTAGGGGAAGGGAGGAACAGGAGGATAATCAGCAAGCAAGAATCCACCCCATGTGTAATGAGCCATTACGACAGGAACCATTCCAAAACCTGTCACAATGCCAAAATCCATCCTTAGAAGTGGAAGATTGTACATCACTACCTGACTTGGGTGCTGACATTGGGCTGGAGATGGGTTGGGAGGAGAGACAGATTCTAACAATCAAACAGGGTCTTCTTTCACAGGAAGTCCCAGTGGGGAAATGTCAGCAGACACATTTCCTCTCTCACTGGGTGAGAATGTTAAAACTTCTGAACCACGAAGGTCTCAACGTACGCAAGAGCCCCACCTATTTAAAAGAATACATTAGATAGGTTGGGGTTTGGTATGGACTGAACCTAGTGGGAGGGGTGTTATGTATGTAGGTTTGAATGTCATTGGTTTGGTTTGAATTGTTCTTGTAAAATGTCAAATAGGATTGGTTTAAAAGTGCGGAAAACCCTGCACTCTGATTGGCTGGCAACTACGGCTGCTGGCTATAAGTAGCAGCTGTAGCCCAGCCAAGTTGGGTCCATTCGAGCTGTAGTCACTAATAAACTCTTCACTGAAGCTCTTCGCGTCTGACTCTTCATGCAAACTTAACAATAATCCTGTAGGATTGTTTTGCTGGTATTCAAGCACAACCTTGTGTGTTTTGAATTGTGGCTCCAAAGATAACAATGTTTTGTCTTGTGTTCCTCCTGGCACTATCCCCATTGTGCTTTTCTTTTAGGGCTTGGAAGGAATGTAAGATAGACCTTGGTCTTGTAAGTGAACAGTCTGTAGGAAGCAATGAAAGAATAAACACAGAATAACCAGCATGAATGCACCTACTTTATTGGTCATAAGTGAACAGAAAGGATAAATACTAACCCTCCATGCAATAACGATATAAATGTGTTAAACACAGGATTAAGCCATTGTTTCCCCATTCTGTCTTTCTAACTTCTTAGCCACACTGACTTTTCAGTTGCTCCCAGCCCCTTGGTCCATTAAACCTAAGAATGGATTCTTGACATGAAATTGAGTATCAACATGTTCATTAACTAAGTTTGTAAGTGTGAGCGAAACAAGGGGAGGGGAGCTGAGAAAGAACCCAGCATTCTAGTGCATAGCTCACATCAAAGGCCTCCTATCATTGTTCTGAAGAGGTTAGGCCCAATAACAGGAAGGAGAAGACTCAAGCAGGAGGTCTTGACATTCATGTACATAGAATGTTTATGCTTCAAAGCTTATGAGCTAAATTATCATCTTTTTAAAGAAACATCAATACAGGAAATGGCTCCCTGGGAGTTACAGGCACATCCACTCTTGTTATTAAAAACATCTAACTCAAGCACAGTATTAACAACATTAAACAGTAGAGCAATTCCCAGTTGCTTCTGCTTTTCTATGATTTACAGAAGAAGCCAAACAGGAACTGATTACATGCTGTGTTACACCAATAGATCTGTGCTACATCTTCCATAATACACCCTAAAACTCCATGGAGTCAAAATTCAAACAAAAATACAACAAAAATCCCTTTCTTCCATCTGCAATTTAGCAAAAAAAAACAAAACAGCAGGGTCAAGATGAAAACTATGGACTCAGCTGCAGATAAAGTGAATGAAACTTCACCTTATTACCTGGACTTCCCTAGAATGGAATTTTGACTGTCCATGTTGAATATGAGGCACTTGGTGTATTGGATTTTGCGAAGTATCTTGCTTTGCTCTTTGTCCTTGAGCAAAGAAATCTTCATCCTTTGGGAAAGATGGGCCTCTAACCAAGCCATCCTATTGTCAGTTGTTGAAAAAGCTGAGATGCAATGAAGTGCAATGCAATGGGATGAATACTAGTAGGAACAGCCTTAATGTTCCATAGAGAAAAGATCTTTCATTATATTTTCAGAGAAAGTGATAAGTAAAAAAAAGTATTATCAAAAGTAAAAAGAAAAAAACATAAAGTTGATTTATTTGTTTTATTTATAAAGTTGATTTATTGATTTCTTTATAAGGTTAAAATATACATGGGGTTATTTCTGGTAACTCTTAATAGACTTTTATTGATTAGGACTGAATCAGTGATGGGATTCAATTTTTTTTTTACTACCGGTTCTGTGGGCATGGCTTGGTGGGCGTGGCAGGGGAAGGATACTGTAAAATCTCCAGTCAGAGGTATTATTTGCTGGTTCTCTGAACTACTCAAAATTTCTGCTACTGATTCTCCAGAACTGGTCAGAACCTGCTGCATACCACCTCTGGGCTTTAATGACTGAATGATGAGGTTTATGAATTTGTTTAAAGATAAAAGATGAGAAATAAGAAGAAGAGATATTTTGTTGTATCAGAAAAGGTGATAAATTGCTGATATTGTATCAAAGAGGGAGGTCATTTCTTTATATTTCTTTTTCTTTTACTTGTTTTTTTCTTTTTACAGTCCTTTTTCTCTATACTTTTTCTTTATATTTTTCTTTATTAGTTTTTGTCTGTAAAATTCAAAAGAAATAGGGCTTACATTCCAAGAGTGTGTCACTGCTTTCATTCACCATTTTGGCCCTCTTTCTAAGAAATATAGCCACCTTGATTTATGAATTTTTTGTACTGGTAGTACTCTTCTGTATTCATATAAATCAGAAAACACAGTTTTATCCAAATCTCCAAGTCCAAATCCAGTATCATTCAAATCTCCATTCTGCAATTGCAGATCATATTAGATATAAATTCCATTAGCGATACATGAAGTCTGATGTATGTTATATACCCCACCCCTTTCCCCATGTACTTTGTATTCCACTCCTCCCTGTCTTCTTACGGTATTTATTGCTGTTGTTATTTTTCGCTTTATTACTTTAATGTGTAGTAGTTTTAATGTTTTCAAGCTGCCCAGAATCATATTTGGACAAGATGGCCAGCACATTAAATCATCAATTGATCTATCAATCAATCAGTCTTAAACTCTAGGTCTGTATTGTTTGACGAAAGAGTTAACAGATACTTTAAGTAGATGTGAATGTCTGAGCAACATTGCACAGCTGATTTGTGGACCCAATGCCGTATGGTGGGACTGAAATTGTGACTTCTGGTGCATAGTTGTTTTTTTGTTCTGTAATTATGATGTGTTTTCCATCATCTTTGTACAGTATCTTAAGTCACTTTGCAATTGGGCAGTGCTAGAAACTGAATAGATAAATAAATAAATTCTGCAGAAAAGAAAACATATACATATAGTCTGACTAAAACAAAATGTTACTACAAAATGATATTTTAATGGAAATGATTTTTGGCAGTACCACTTCCTCTCACATCAACCTTTCCATGTTGTAAGATCTAATTAACAGTCTTCTTCTAAGCCTCAGTTGTGAGAGGTTTACCTTGATAGGTATTTTCAAGGGCCATATCTAAATTTCCGATATAAAATGCAGGATAGGTTGAAATCTTCTTTAATATGTTTCCATCATTTATTGAAGGTATTTTTCATTTCAGAAGAATATTTAATTTACAGGAAATATGATATTTTGTGTCCTATTTAGCTTCTAAATCTACCTGCTTCTAGCATATACTTGTGTTGAGTTGAGAATTTGTTCTGCAATGTTTTCCCAACAGATCTCATTAAGTTTGATAAACAAGAATTTGCTACCTGTAGTGTCCCCAGTGTTAGGTTCCTTTGTTTACTGCCACCTCCACAAAGAGGTGGAGACATGCCTTCTTCTACAGCTAGAATCTTTCTTGCAATATATTGCCCTCACTGGGGCAACCATCAAATGTATTTTTATTTAGATCATGGGCAGAATTTCTATATGGAATCAATATTAGAAGTTTTGTGAGTTTTCAGAACTATCATTAAAATAATGTTTTAGATTTTTATTTGGGGGCATCGGCACACCAATTTGGATTGTTTCATAAGCACCAGGAAAAGAAGCACCACAAGAAGTCCAAGTTCTGACAGAAAATAAATACATTAAATCAAACAGATGTTAAATATTTATACAAAGCACATCCAGATTCATCATTTCATTTTTAACTTTACGAGATTATAAAACAACAAGAGAGCACATAATGTAACAATAAAAATAATGCTATGTCTGCCAAAAAGTATGTTTTTGTACCAGAATACTTGCGTTAATACATTTTCCTAATCCTGTGTCTGTCCTTATTAGTGCCATATTTTATGACTTCTGTGTATTTTGCTTGATTCAGTCAAAATTACTCTAAACAATCAGTTATTTCTAAATCAAGCATTTGCTAACATCCTCATTCAAAACTTCCAGAGTACTGCATATAATCTGAACGGAGATAAGGCAGCCTTCCCTGATATGCGGCCCCTAAATGTCTTGGTCTTCTATTTGCATTCAATACTTTGGTGTCACTTTGGCAGGGCTGGGCAATTATGGTCCCTTTATGACCTGTGGACTTCAACTCCCAGAATTCCTGAGCCAGCATGGCCATTCCCACTCTTTGGCCTCTATTCATATAAGTAGTTACAAAACAAATAGTACTTGGTAGAGTACAGATAATACAGATGGAAGCTGTCCCTACGGATTGGTAGCAACTCCTATTAACATGATGATGATGAGATTCAGGATTTTGTAAGGAATTCTCAGAAATAACCAGTGCTAGTGAACCGTATACCGTTAGTGACTGGATGCTGTGTGTAGTGATTCCTCTGTGGTGAGCAAAGATAAAGATAAAAGACATCAGCAAATAGATAAAATAGCATAGCACAGCTTTCCTCCACCATTTCCCTCCAAAATTGTCATGCTGTTTGCAAATTAGAAGTTGACATTTAACAACCCCAGAGGGAGGATTACTACAATAAATACGGGCTGGTTTAAACTTATTAATTTTGTTTAATGACTTTCCTCCTAAAATCTCTTCAGTTTTCTTGCTGTCTTTTGGTTTTAAGTATATCCATTCCAGGCACCCATAATCTTACAGGCCTAGTCATAACAATATATTCCCTCAGTGAAACAGCTGTTTTTCAGGACATTTCTATCTCTGGTATCAGCTCACCAAAGGATTCAGATGCCCTGACACATATCTTCCTTTTGTTTTTTTCCCAAGGAGAACAGAAGGATGGTTTATGAGATACAATTTCTCGGAAATTATTCCAACATGTACAGACAGTAAGCAATTATGTGGTAAAATATATCCTTGGGAAATCACTACAAAGTCCAAAAAATGTGCTCAATGCTCAAAGTCATCACTGAGGTAAATATTTCTAATCCTGTTTCAGAACAGTTTTCTCCTTATAGCAACATGAATAACTAAAAGTAAAATTTATGCACATATATATGCATGCACCAATAATACCTTTTATATATTTATATGTAATTTTTCTTAGCATTTTTAATAATAAAAATACACATTTCTGAAAGAGAAAAATAAGGAAAGTGAAAAAAAGGAATAAGTAAATGAAAAAAGTAGAAAGAAATAAAGAAAGGGGAAAGGAAAGAAAAAAGAAAAGAAAAGGCTTCCAGTGTTAAAACAACAGTTTCGAGTACTTTTATACTTTACCCTCCTCTGTAAGGTTACAACATAAACAATACCTTTTTACAAAAGGTTTCGTAACTAAAACCAAGATAATGAATGCATATAAAAGTAGAGCCCAACATGCTATGTTATGGGCTGATAAGGAGTGGTTTAAAGAAAAAAGATTTTGATTGTGGTATGCCAAATGTACTGTCTTCAGATCCTGCAATTGTCAAGGAATACTAATTTTAAGTCACTGAAAGTGAAGTTGGAGAAGATTTCAATGTACTTATTTTCATAATAAGAATAAGAGGCAATAGTTTTTCAACTGTTCCAATGGGTCATGAGGATGGAGAAAAGAGTTGGTGCATGTTTGAGAAGATTTATTTACTTTGACAAATTATTTTTCAAAAAGAGCAAATAACTTGGTTTAGTATTAATTCTGCCCAATGAAATTATAAGAAAAAAGGTAAAAATGGAATTCTGCCATTATATTTGAGGGGGAAAGGGTTCTATTTCCCTAAATTATCCCCTTTTTGTCCCCTAAATTTATCCCCTAACTAGATTATCAAAGAGGACATTTATGTTTTCATTTGTTTCAATTTAAATATTTTTTCTGATTTGATGTAAGAATTTTATATATTATTATTTAGATTCTATCTTTATATTATGCTTTGTTAATCCTCTATGTCTGCCCAAAATCACGCTCATGACATGGACAGTTAGATAAGTCATATAAATAAATATACGAACAAAGAAAATGAATAAAATGAAGTTAGAAAGTCTTTTTCCTCTTCCTTTTGGGTAAGGAGGTTGGACAAGATGTTGATAGCCATTTTGACTAATAGTAACAGAAATGAGTGGGAGGCAGGATGCAGAACTAGAACAACTGCACAGCATGATCATAAATGCCTCATTGAGGGAAGAAAAGGATTTTAGTGGGAAACCATTCAAGAGGTTTTGGCAGGAAGGAAACCTGGCAGGTTTCCAGACCTTTGGTGCTAATTGAGTCTGCTGGCACAAAAGGCATCATAGTGATTTCCCCCTCCCCCACTTCAAGATAATTCTTGAATGAAATGAAAACAATGGCATATTAGCAAAAGCACTGTTTCTGAGGAAAATCTATAACATACAAAAACATATACAGTACATGTAGGAAGACCCGTCCATAGGAAAGAAAGCAACTGGCCATTATATTCCTGAGACAGAAAGATAGAAGGGTGCAGCAGTAGATGAACTCTTGACATGGTAGTCCAGGAAGAATAGAGTAGAGTAGAGTAGAGTAGAGTAGAGTAGAGTAGAGTAGAGTAAACAGAGAAGGAAGGGACCTTGGTGGTCTTCTAGTCCAACCGCCTGCTCAGGTAGGACACCCTATACCATTTCAGACAAATGGTTGTTCAATCTCTTCTTAAAAGCTTCCAGTATTTACTTTGCTAGCTGTTGCCAAAGCTTCTTGGTCTACACTGTGTTTTCTTAAGGCCAATTTAGAAGCAAACTGGCATGAGCAGTAGAACATTAAATGAACTGCTGTTCAATAAGAAAAAAAAATCAGTTGAGAAACTGAGAAACTGTCAACCTCCACTCCAACAGAGTTCTGGTGTTACAAGGATATTTGGGACTGAACTGGGTTGGCTTCAAAATCCTTAGTGAAAAATCAACATTTAACTACAGGTTGAGTTACTACCACAATGGAGCTCAAAATTTATGTTGTTAAGTGAGATAAGTGAGTTGTGCTCCATTTTACAACCTTTCTTGCCACAATTGTTAAGTGAATCACTGAAGCTGATAAGTTAGTAACCCAGTTGTTAAGTGAATATGGTTTCCCCATTGACTTTGCTTGTCAGAAGGTCACAAAAGGTGATCATATGACCTTGGGACACAGCAACTGTCATAAATATGAACCAGTTTCCAAGTATCTGAATTCTGATTATGTGATTATGTAGATGCTGCAAAGGTCGTAACTGAAAAATTGTCATAAATCACTTTTTTCAGTACCGTTGTAACTTTGAATGGTCACTAAATGAACTGTTGAAAGTCAAGGACTACCTGTATTGCTGCCACTAGACTGCATTTACTGAAAGTAGATATCCAGGTTGGGAGTAAGTGGCTTAGTGGGAGGAAGATGAGGAGTTCTGGAACAAAATGATGTTCCCTCCACCCATCCTGCTTTATTGTGGATCTTTGGATCAGCAATCCTACTCAAATAAGTTTGAGATGGAGATATTTTTTAAAAAGTAACTTTTTCTGTTGCACCGCTAATCAGTTCCTTACTGCTGATTGCAAGAAGTCATTTTAATAAGAGAGTGCAACAGCACCATCAATGTTGTTTTAACATTACAGACTTAATTTTGGCACCATAATAAGGTTTATTATTATTCCTACAAGAGTCACCTTCTAGGAGAGTTGGGCAGAATAAACATAATTAGTTAGTTACAGGCAATGTCAGCTCTGTAAAGGGAACAAATGGTTTGTTTGAACAACCTGCTAACCTATGGCATACTGAACATTTGTTGCTGAATTCACTCAGTTGTTTGGATTCAAACTTATGGAAACAGCTTATCATGCTGTCCAGGTTAATATACCATATCTTGTGTTACAAATTAATCAACCGTTTTAGTCTTGTATGCTATGTAACTCTCCAATATCTGTTTTTAGTACCTACTGAAAGAGAACTGAGTGCAGAATATACTAGCACTTCGTTTTTATACTCAGTTGTATATGCATATTCAGAGAATGAAGAACTTGTCCATTACAGCCTCTATCCTGGTATCCCTTTGCTGCTATAGGCAGTGACTTTTTAGTGGAATTAATGGACAATGAAATGGCTGAGTAATGAGTCAGTTAAACAGCTGGGTCTCCCAACTGTGCTGCAAATCAGCTACAGCTGGTTGGAGAGAAAATTGAAACGAGCTAAAAGAAAGTAGCAGTTCACCATGAATGTGCCCCAAGTGACCAATTAACTGAAGATTTTGAAGGAAGTAAAGCTTAAAAGTGGAACAAGTCCAAAAAAAAAAGAAGGAATAAAGGCACTGTCATTATAAGCAGCTGGTGGAAAAGAGTGTAGCAAGCGGTAGGTAAAGTTGTCCCCAGCTGTCATTAACTTGGTCAAGGAAATATTTAGGATTGATTGGCCTAGGCAGGTTCTTATTGGTTACTTTAAGCCAGGGGTCTCCAACCTTATTCCTCACCCAGACCGGGAGTTGAAGTCCACAAATCTTAAAGTTGTCAAGTTTGGAGACCTCTGCTTTAAGATGATAGGAACTATGCTCTCTGGTCGATTTGGAGAACAACAGAGCCTGGTTCTTTCAGGGTCAGCTCACCCTGTACAACTAAGTCTCTAAGATGATCCCCAGCTTGGATTTGCTAATTAGCAGATGATCAAGAGAGTTTGTGTGCTGTTTCTTTGCCATCTTATGGTGCAATCCTCCCTTTATCTATCAGCTGTTGAAATATATTTGGACATGGGTTTAGTGCTCTTATGGAATGAGGTTAAACCCATGTTTAGAATGTCTGAATTTTAACCCTGTCCAGATATTAGTTATATCAACCAATATCAGGCTTCCTTTGAATACACTGATGTGAAAGATTTGTACAAAACCAGATAGAATTTTTCCATGTGTCAAAAATTATTGGCCTTCCTATCAATCTCCAGCCCTGTCCCACACCAAAAAGTGTGATTGAGGGTGGGATTTTGTTTAGTTATCACCTCATTGTTGCCTAGGGAGTGAAAATGTAGCAGAAAGGAATGATAGAGAAGGGGAGGGGGATAAAATCCCACCATTAGCCATGGTGACAGTAGTATAAACTTCTAAACCTTGATTGTACCACTGTGGATCTCTCATCAGTCTGGAAAGTGGAGGTAAGATGCATCCATGTTTGAAACTAGAAGGATGCAGATCATGGCTCTCCCTGATTCACTGGGTCATCAGCACATGTGCTGCTGGTACAGTGTAACAGCTAATTGGATCATGTGACCATGAGCATGGCCAATTCCAAAATAAAACCAATTAAAATTTATCTCCCTTTCCAAGGCAAGACACATTGCAAAGCAATGGTACTTCCTCTCCCTAGATAGTCCTAGACCTAGAGAGTATCCTTCCCCTATCTTGAAGCCTCTTATAAAGAAATTAGGGAGTCTGTCCATAGTGCTCAGAGTCATTTCCTGAGAGACCACAGTGTAAATCTGTTTACTCTATACATCACTCAATAAAACTAAACTCCCTGGAGGGATGACTCTCAGGTCATCATACTGAGAGTTGCAACATTAAAGTAGCGTGCCATTGGTTAAAAGCAAGCAACCCTATCAAACAGAAAAGTTTATATTGCTGAGTGTATAACAGCAGTTTGTATATTTTTTTAAAGTAAACTCTCTTAACTGAATTCTTACTTAAATGAAAATGTTGCAAACAGTTAAGTAATTGTAAAAAATGCCTTCAGTCTTAGACTGTCTTGGGATTCTTGAGTATTTTCAATAAATTCTTAATAGCATTGTGGGTTTTATTAGTGGTATTTTTACTAACTCGACTCTCCACTTCACTTCCTTATGCAGACCAGACATATATGCAGCAGTGGCAAATTCCAAATGTCATCCTGCACTGCTTAAACAAATCACTTGGCTTTTCCTTAGCATTTATTTTTGAGCCCAGTACTGAGAACGTTTATATGTAACATTTTTCCATTCTCCTCCTTAATAACAAATAGCCTAGTGGAGCAAATGGGATTGTCATAAAACTGGCTGATTTCCCCCCCTTTTTATCTGTCACAAAAAGTGACAAATATGTTTGGAGAAGGACAGACCATGTAGGTTTGAGATCATTATTCCTTGAAAGAAAAGATCCATTCAGGGTGGCCTTCCCATATTATTTTCACAACAATGAAAAATATTTTATTTCCTACTGACAGTGCAAACAGAAATAAGGATTGCACACAAAGGAGAAGCAAAGAAACAGAAGGGTTTGAAATTACTCAAATTAATGGTAACAATAGGCCTCACTATGGCAACAAACACTGTTCCCAATTCTAAAACTTGGATAACTTATTTCCCGGTTTATTGCCATCAAGCTGAGAATTTTCCTTTCTGTGTCTGGTAATCATTTCAGAAATATGCAGATTGGTGAGGAACTTTTATCATTGCACCATGACCCTAAGAAGTGTGCTTAGGATTTTAATTTAACACAGGGGGAAAAGAGGGTTAACACATAACCTTGCAATGATGTAGAAAGTTAGCATCCACTCCTCTCCTAGAAGAATGAAATATTCTAGGAAATATTAAAAAGGCAGAATATTTCCCCTAAAAGAGAAATAGAAATCTTAAGGGACACAGAAACTCAGCCCCAGCAACCAGCTTATCTACAACACAAAAGACTTTCACCCTCAAGACATGATAGGATTAGCCCTCACTCAGATCCAAACTAGGACAAAGCCATTAAGCCATAATAGGAATTGCCCAAACCCCCTTCATTACAACACCCAGCAAGATTCAACCAAGCCTGGGACTCAAGACACCCTACAAAGCTACCCCTGCATGGCCCCATGGGAGCCTGACAGCCAATCAGGCTACACTTCTTGCCACAGCAACAGGAAGCAAGTTCAAAGCCCAACAGTGGGTATAAATCTCTCTCCCTCTCTCACCCATGTGCTCAATTTTGCCCAGGACCTCAAATCATGTAGTCCTGCTGTCCACCATTAAATCATCTTTCCAAGCGGTCTCCATGTTTCCAGTGTCTTTCTTCCCACTTGGAACTGAACCCAGATGGACATTTCTTTCAACAATGAGAAATAATTATCCTGTAGCCTTATTTTATTATAGTGGTAACTTAGGTCAAGTTTGGACAAGAGCTGTAATTTTCTAATGATTTGATAAATGTGAAAATAATTCTAGTGCTTTTGAGTAAAATCCCCACTAACAGTAGTTGAAACAGGCACTCCATGTAAAGGCACATAATGTAGATGCCAGACATGATTCACTTCTGAAAAACATGGTTAATGATCATGTAAATCCAGCTGGTGCATAGCTGCCACTTGCTGAGAATTCATCTTATGAGCTTCTCTGCTTGTTTTCATCTTCACCTTTAAGCAGAAATTTCTACTTTATGCTCAGGAGTGCCTGCAGAGAGG
Organism: Naja naja; assembly: GCA_009733165.1. Classification (NCBI taxonomy): domain Eukaryota; kingdom Metazoa; phylum Chordata; class Lepidosauria; order Squamata; family Elapidae; genus Naja; species Naja naja. Next base: position 233,787,026 of record CM019149.1, on the reverse strand, counting down.
GTTCGGAAAATAAGGTGGTGGATAGAACCATGCAACTGAAGCTCCCTTTTTAATATGTGTTGTTTAAAAAGGGGGCAGGGCTTTATTGACCTTTTTGTCCCTTACCAGCACCTCTGTTTATGTGTGTTAACTCTGCCAAAATTAAAAGGTAAAATTGCCCTTTGGGTGAATTGAGTTCTTGGTAACTTCATAGATGTGTCCATTTAGTTTTCTGGCACACAATGAACAACATTTTAATGGAATAGAATATATGTGGGTCCTTGGTGCTCCCTGAGCTTGGTTGTTTCCTTGCAGACATTTCTTAGATAATGAAATGTCTGCAAACAACTATGTTCAGCGACAACCAATAATTCCACAGAATATGGTTTTCCAGAAAGCGTTTTCAATTTCAGAGTTTATTTTTCTTAATTTTTTTTTTGCTGTGCCCTGGTTTTTCACAAATCCTGTTTTGCCTGTATCTTATAAGCACATAACTATTACAATTGTTATGTTATTTACAAGTTTTATTCTTGGTAACCCTATCTGAATCGAAGATATCTGCTCTTAAGTCCTGATTATAATAGATATGATATATAATCCATAGTTGTAAAACAGTGATAGAACGACTTAACAATTAGTAGTAAATGGAAGAAAAAAAGAAGCATTATTTGATCTATTTTCCTCATTATGGCACCAAGACTATTAAATAGAGCAAGATACTTTATTTACAGAAATTAAACTTGAGTCTGGGAATGACATTTTCTATGAAATGACAAGAAAAGAATATATATTTTTCAGAATTACAGTTCAGTATTGCTCAATAAAGCATAGTATACCAACCGAGCTTATGCACTAGGAAGAGTTGAGTTTGGGAGTAAGAGTTGCTGGACAGAAAGTATCATATTTTAATTCTATTGTAGAGTGCTCTTCAATTATACTGTCAGAACTATGTAATAAACACAGTGTGATACCACTGTGTTTGCAAATATAAACATCAGAAGCAATGATTGCTATGGAAACAGGAACAAACAACATTTAAAAATAGTTTGTTCTACACATTTTCATTATCATCATTTCAGCTAAAACTACACAAAATATTTTAGCGTAACATTGCTTATCATAAGCCTTATTTATGTACAGTGTGTGTGAAGCTGTAATCCTTTGGCCTAAGCTTATTTACAACTGAAGAGTTTGCTTTGTCAAACTTCAATGATGTATTGCATTGGTAATTTATAAAACTGTAATCAGAAGATACCAAGTGTTCTTCCCTATATTAGTCCCCATAGGCAGATGTGAACAAGCAGCAGTAATCTGAACTAAATCTGTGATTATGATTTTTTTTAAATTACATTTATATTCCGGCCTTCTCCGAAGACTCAGGGCGGCTTACAAATTTTGGGATACAACCCAGTGTGCTCAGCAATAGCCTTCATTCCATTGTACATGCCTGCTTATTACTAAGCGGCATTTTTACAAGGTCAGCTAATTGCCCCCAACAATCTTGGGTCCTCAATTTACCTACCCCGAGAGGATGGAAGGCTGAGTCAACCTTGAGCCTGGTGGGATTCGAGCCTACAGCAGTTGTAGGCAGCTGGAACTTAAGTGCAGGCAATTAACAGCCTGAGCCACCAAGGCCCTTTTTGCCATATATTAGATATATTACTGAGGTAACCTGGAACTAAGGCAATTCCAGATCACCTCAGTAATACGGTACATTTTCTTTTACTTTTCTGTAATTGAATATTCATATAAATTACCTCAACCATTGAAGATTTATGACTTGATTATCTTTAGTAAAATACACTTAAAATTACTGAATTTATTTTGAACATAGCCATGTTCCCAAAGCTCTACTTTGAAGATGTGTTGTTAAGTGTCCTTTAAAGGCATGGCATCCTGAGATCTTACCCACAGCCCATAATTGAGATTGAACTTAGTTTGCAGCTGCTGCTTTCCATCTTCTCCCAGCACAAGGTTTGCTATATGCATAAATTGTAGTGTTTTAGGAATGACCACAGAAACGAAACACTTGGGCACTGGAATCTGCCTAGCTCCTATTTTCCATTTTTTGATACCTAGAAACAGTACTTTTAGGTACAATAGATGTGTGTGTGTGTGTGTGTGTGTGTGTGTGTGTATAACCCTGTCTTTTAAAAATAAAAGACTTGACCTACTTGGTCAAGATTTGCAATGATGCAGTAATTTTAGATAGTGTGAGATAAATTATCACTGGCCTTTCATTAGAGAAGTATGTTGTCTGTATTTTTTGTTTTGTAAAAAATATTTCATTGACTCCAGTACCATCACAATGATTTATTTAAGGAGGCTAAAACAATTAAATGTTTCATTAATAGATTTTGGATCAACATCAAAAGGAAACTTTAAAAAAGAATTACAATACTTACTTGAGAGTCTTTGCTTAAACTTTTACTCCTGAGTCAGCTGATTAATAATTAGGGTCTTTTAGGCACTGCATTCCAAGGCTTTCTTTTGCAAATAATTTGGGCAAATACTTATGCTAAAAATAAAACTGTTTATATCCTTGTACAGAACATAGGAAAGACTTACTGCTCTGAGACATATGCTTGTCCTTGATACCAGTTACAGAGAAGGGTGAAGTTGTTGGTATTTGCAGTATTTTTAAAATGAAGTTGCAGGCAAATATAATACAGTTCCAATCTGAGATTCCATTGTGCAAATTTGTTCCCCCTGCTCTTTTAACTAAATATTATATAAGCTGTAGTGCTATTGAAAAGAATAATTCTACTGACAAACATTAATGTATATGAATATCCTTTAATTTGTAGCCTCATTGCTAATGCTTAAGAATTAGCTTCTTCCACATATATTGGTATAGGATTAGTTACAGGAAATACTTTTTGCTTTAGGTCTGAATTAGCATAAACTCCACTTTCATCTTGCCATGTGTTGATCCCATGTCTCCTGTAATCTGCTGTGTCGGTAAACTGGGAATGACATTTTCTATGTACTACAGAGTACCCGTTCGTATCAGGTGTAACCTAAAGGGAAAGTATGCATGTATATTATTATTCAAAAGAAAGTTTTAATGAGCAAACTTTAACATTGGCAACACTGTATACCAAAAATAAATTTAATCAGTTGACGTATTTCTCTTCCAATAACATTTTAATTATTTAAATTTCTCAAATTAAGAAATGTGCATGGAAAAAGCTATGTGAGTGGTAACATTTTTAAACAGATTTTCCAAAGCAACAATTCTGTGCTCATCTCTAATGCATATGATTTTCAGTATCTGCAAGGACTGGTTGTAGTACTACATAATGCCATCCAGTTTTCAAAACCAGCAAAATCTTTGCTACCTATGAAGAATACAGGGTTCTCTCAGTCATGGCCTGTATCTGCAGACAGTTCTCAAGTTATGACCACTATAGAGACCAGAAAATGAAAGTCAATCATTGCGGTGCAGTCATTAAGTGAAGCATCATGTGACTGCACCCAATTTTATGACATTTTTGCCATGTTCACTAAATAAACCACTACAGTTATTAAGCGAGACATCACATGATCATGATTCTTGCCATCTTCTCCATTGATTTTGTTTCTCAAAAGCTGACTCAGAACCTGGCAATCATGTGACTTCAAGACACTGCAACTGTCCTGAGGGCAAGCCAGTTGCCATGTGCCTGGATCATGGTCACGTGACTTTGGGAATGCTGTAACAATAATTAAAAGTGAGGACCAGATGTAAGTACTTTTTTTTTGCACTGGCATAACTTAGAACACTTGCTAAAAGAATGGTTATTAAGTGAGAATTACCTGTAATGTCAATTATGTATCATTTACTAAAAGTCACTATGGCAATTTTGTCTGAGCATACATTATTTTATTTTTGCAATTTCTTTTTTAAATATTTTTTTTTGTCTTTTTATTATGTAAGTTACTCAAACTAATTTGGAGTTCAACAACCTTCCGAACGTCATTAATTAAATAAATAAAACCAGACCTAGCACAAAACAGGAAGAGTCAGCTGTAATGAGAAAAGCAGGTTTTTTGCAAAAAGAATCACAAAGCGCTTAGGAATTGATAGGTCATTTTTCTTTGGATAGAAGAAAGGCTTGGGTAATAAAGAGCATAGAAGTGAATGGCTGGGAGGCGATACAGAAGTATATCCAGGAGGCATTAAATTCAAGGAAGTCAGGTATCTAATGCCTAGGAAACATGGGAGGGAGTAAGTAAAACAGGAGTATCCAACCTTGGCAACTGGAAGACTTGTGGACTTTAACTCCCAGAATTTCCCAGCCAGCCCTGCTGGGAATTCTGAAAGTTGAAGTCCACAGGTCTTCAAGTTAACAAGTTGGATACTCCTGAGGTAAATTAAAATGAAAAATACAGAGTAAGGAATAAGGATGTGTGGGAACAGAAACTGTGAAATTATGAATTAGATATGGTTGGAAAAAGAGAGAGGCTTCGCAGCCAACAAACTACCAACAGAAACTTCAGGAAAGCAAAATATGAGAAATACCTTTTATAAACTAACTTAAAAGAAATACATTTACAGCTGATGGAAACTATTCCTGGTTTTAATATGAACAAAATAATATGAGGATGACCATGTGTGAGAGAAAGCGAGCTACTCCATTAGAATAGATGAAGATATATTTTTCTTTTGCCATGGTTACAAAAAGTATGATCACAATCTTATTTTATTTTAAAAAAGGAATCCAAACTGGATCATTATGCAACAACATGTGTCTCTGTTCATTTATTTGCCTTGTGCAATCTGAAAGGTTCTTTTCAAAAAAAATTACAGATATACAGAGACAGAGAAACATGACAATGTTCTCCTGATGTTTTCAATTGTCGGAGTTTTATTATATAATTAACTTTTCAGACAGAATCATACAAGTAGATGCCAATAAAGAATACACTGCAATTTTGTAATCCAAATAAGAACCACTGTCCTAGGGTAGGATTTTGCAATATACCAGAGACATGGAAATGATGCATTCTTTTACAAATGATACTAGAAAACAATGCAAATCAAAGGTTGTTAATAGCAAAAGATATCCTTTATTCTTTTATTTCTATGTTAATGTTTTGCATTCTCATTTTCATCTTCCATCTTATCTTCTACCTCAGGCCTGACAAACTGGAGGCCCGCAGGCTGGATACATCACATTCAGGCCACGTCGACCCCAGCTCCACAAAGGCAAAAAACTTTGCGATATGTCACAATCTGACCCGTGATGTGATCAAGTTTGACACTCGTGTTCTACCTTTTCTATCATTTGTAGTTATACGTAGCTTATCAATGGTTTTTAGTATACCCCAGAGTTCTATGTCCTATACTTTATAGTTTGTATAGTTTTATTTAGCTTTATTTCTACTTTGATGTCCTATACTTTATAGTTTGTATAGTTTTATTTAGCTTTATTTCTACTTTGATTTCTTGTTAATAGAATGCTTTTCTTCTTCAAGCCGATACCTGACACGTCACTTATGTAGCTTGTTGGGTACTAGGAGGATTTGGATTATTCCAGGTCCCCAGATTCAGTCCCTGAAGTTGTATTGACCATAAATGCTGGTCCCCATTGAGATGTCAAGGCTGGGGATGGTGGGAATGCTTCCAGGGGTGGAATCCGACAGGGTTAACTACCGGCTCATGGTGATTTACAATGTTTTACGATGTTTGGTGATTTACGATGTGCTTCTCTGCATGCTGTGCGCGCGCCTCAGCAGCATTTGAAAGCCTGCTTTTCCACCACAGCTGTGCCTTGCACAGCAGCTGAACTTGAAAAAGCAGGAAATAAAGATCAGGTAAGAGCCCGGGCGAGTGGGTGGGCCAAAACAGCATCAGACATAGAACTGGTTCTATGTCTGCTGCTCTTCAGAACTACTGGTTCTACAGAACCAGACAGAACCGGTAGAAACCCACCCCTGGATGCTTCTGACTCTGTTGTGCCATTTTCCATTTTTTAGGACACTCTGCCGCTGGCCCCAGTCTAACTCATCTATAAGATAAGCCAACTCAAATGCTGTACTACAGATTTTGGACATTGCTTAACTGTTTTCAAAATAAAATCTGCTAAATTATAGAGTTCGAACTGAAATCTTACATTCAATTGTTATAATAGACACCCAATTGTAGCTGCTTATTAAAATCCTGTTTTGCATAACAGTCCAATACCCTTTATTTCCCCATATTCTTTCTATTCCCATATACTTACATATGGTATATAGTCATATGGTGGAACATAGTCTAATCGGTATGATGTATCCATAAACCTGTAAAACATAAATCATGTAGTAAGACTAACTCCACATTATTTTTTTAACTATATTTACAAGCTCATTAAATATAATCGAAAATATAGCTAATCTTTTTCTTAGAAACAAAAATCAAAGCAATTTTTCTCAAGTGTATTCAAAGCAATTAAAACATTTTCTAGCCATTATTATATTTCCCTATCATAAATTATTTCTGCACAGGTCAGTTTTTCTTTTTTCTTTTTTTTGGAGAAAACTTGCTATAGGATCTGAACATATAAAACATAAACATTTTCAAACCTCTATTTGATTAATTAATACTTCACACAATGACAAATTGAAGTATTCTTAGATAATTGCAAACATTTCTGAAGAGAATTACATACATATGAGAAATCTCACTGTTTACATTGAGTTAAATGGACCCGTGGACCTCCGCTTGGCCCCCGATCTCTGCTCCTTCCGCCGGGACCTGAAGACCTGGCTGTTCCAACAGGCCGGTCTGGACTGACCTCGGAGGGTGCGGGTTGGTTTTTTAGTATTTGTTTTAATTAATTTTAAATTTTCTATAATACTGATTAGGCTTGTATTCGTTTAATGGTTTTTATTGTAATTTGTACTGGGTTTCTTTTACTGTTCCCCACCCTGAGTCCTTAGGGAGAGAGGGCGACATACAAGTCTAATAAAATAAAATAAATAATAAATAATAAGTAATAAATATTTCTATATCTTTAGCCTCAAAAGTTCTCACTAAGGCAAACAGAATAAATGTTCTACTGTCCCAGCTATGTCTTCAAATTTATAGGAACAACTACCACAGTACAAGGATGAAGTTGGATTTGAGATATGTTTAAAGCTTTCATAACTGAGTACCAAAGGGATCTGTGGCAAACAAATTTCCATCTCATCTCTCTTTACTCATTTCTTTCACACAGTCTCAGAAGAAGAAAGCATGAGTACAATAAATGTGGCTTCTCACATTTTAGAGTTTATCATAGACCTTATGATGAAACCTTTTGTGGTTATTAGTACATGTTTTGCAAGAGACCATGTCAATACATAAAAACAGAACATACCCTTATCATCTTGAAATAAAGATCATTTTGTACCACCTTTTCTTTGAAAAATGATCTCACTTAAGTTTCCATTCCAAGCCAGTGACTAAGTTTTGGAACAATTTCCAAGTTACAATCAAGGCAGATGATCCATCTCTTGCAAGCAAAATAAAATCTAGTTTTTAGGAACTAAGAAGGGAGCTTATGGCAGCTGGACTTAGCTTCCTCTTCCTTTTCTTTCTCTGTTCTGTTTATTATTCTTCATAGAGCAAATATCATATATCATATTTCTGTGGAAACAGAACTGGTCAACAATCAGTTCAATTTACAAACATTACTCACTTCCTGCACAGAATGATGTCAGTGACATTGATAATGTTGGGGATGCATTCTGTGCTCCAGCAGCCCATCATGGCTTCCGAAAACTAGTTATCAGGTTCCCCACCCCTCCAGCTAGGAGATATGGAGTTAAAAAATCCAGAGAATTACTAGATTGCAATAAAGATTGCTGCCATCTGGTGGTTACCTAGATTTCTGCACCAGATTTCTGATGGCTCTACTTTTGGGGACAATGTACTCTGAACATTGCTGAAAAGTTAGGCTGACCAACTTTAAACATCCTTAGAAGATGACTTTTCTGTTTCATCCTGACTTCAAGCCTAGGTAACAGCAGGACAGAAGTGCAATCCAATTAATTTCCTTGTAAGTAGTGACCTTTTAATACCATAACACATGATACATTTCTGTAGCATCTTTGTGGATTACTATAGTACCAATGTTCTTATTTTCAGAACTGATTTTAAAAATGGAAAAGTACTTGATTCCTTGGAATTGTTTCAAGGGTCCTTATTTTGTTGACCATATTATATAATAGTAAATTAGTCATTGTGCTATTGGTAATCTATAGCTTTCAATACCTTCATTGTGTTGAAACAATGTGCAAGCAAAAAAAAGTAGATAATTAAGATGGTTATGCATTTCTGTTTTCACCTAATTTAGAAACAGGTGTAGGAAGACCAAAACCACCCCATGTCATTTGACTCTCTTTCCTTCCTTTCTACCTAATGAACTCCAACAATAAAAACAAAAGCTTAAGCCTTTTGACATCTAGGCTGAAAGCAAAGCATGTCTTAACATAGATGAAATTGACGAATGTCACTGACTTCACTAAATAAGAAAATCCCCTCAAGATATTATTACTTCTTCATTTCAGTAATAAATTTCCTTACATAGATTCTTCACCCCAAAGTCACCCCCTTGACTCACCAAAAATAAAAGATTGCAAAACTTCACAGAGAGTCAAGCTGAATTTCCTATCAGGCCAGATCAGGGGTGGTTTCCAGTAATCCCTAGAAGGCAGGCTGAGTCCACAAACTCTCTAAGAACAATAGAAGGACTTATTTATAAAAATACCTCTCTAAAGCTATGATTCATGGCCACCTGTGATTGCTATGACTGTCTGTCATGGTCTCAAATTTCACCTCTGCTTTTAGCAACTGTCCTATATTCTTTGGAACAGCAGGCTCAGAATGGATCAAGAATTTCTTCTAATACAGGGAAAAAGAGGTTACTTGACCAAATCAAGGAAGACCCTGAATATACAGAAGAAAGTGCCTCCGGCATTCCTGCAAACACACCAGCTGCAAACTAGAGACTGTTCTTCATTTAAAAATCCAAACATCCTAGTAGTGGTTTTGCTAAGTGGAGCAACTGCAAGCAAGCAATCCAGCACATGAAAACTTCCCCAGAGAGCTGTGGGAAAAATCAAAGAACTTTGTCTTTATTTCTGATCTGTCTTTCCATTCCTCCCCACCTTTCTTCAAAGCCGTGAATGTATTTGCAAGTTAAGTTCAACCACAGGCATAGGAAACTTGAGTTTACACCATGATGGCTATGCAGTACAAAACCCAGCAGGCTTGTTATGGGCAAAGCTCCTTAGAAGCAAAATCTCCCAAAGGTCTAAAAAAAATTTATGGTATTGTATTAACCGCCCTGTGCGATCACATAGGCAAGGACTCCTTGGGGTCCCGTCGGCTGGCCAATGCCGGTTGGCGGTCCCCCGACAACGAGCCTATTCTATTGCGGCCCCTGACCTCTGGAATCAGCTTCCCCCGGGGCTCCGTCTGGCCCCTGACCTCCGCGCCTTCCGCCGTGAATTGAAGACCTGGTTATTTAACCAAGCCGGGCTATGACCCTTTGGGGGGGGGGTTATTATGGTTTTATCGTGTATTTATGTAATTGTATCTTAATGGGGCTTGTTAGTTTAATTCTTTTTTAATTATTTATTGTTTTTTTGTTTTAGTTGTGAGCCGCCCCGAGTCTTCGGAGATGGGGCGGCATACAAGTCTCATTAATAAATAATAAATAAATAAATAAATTATTAGTAGCAAGACAAAGAAGTCAGTCAGAAATAATAAGAAACCAGTTTCATTGATTATCAGTTTTCTAGTATAAAAGAAAAACACTGAAATAATGAAACAGAAATTTAAATGTTCTGGGAACACCAAGAATAAAAGTATCAGATACTTTTAAGTACCAAGGTAATACAATGAGGTACCAATATAGGAACTTTTATCATATTACAGGTCTCAATAAGCATCAACATGAAGCACAACAAAATCTGAACTTCATAGTAAAACTAAAATAATTTGCATTTTTGTATATACAAACATTTTAAACTTCTCTGGTGGGTGGCGTGGTAATACAGCACCAAAACCTGTTTCAGGTAGCCCTGTCTCCCTGAGGGGGAAAAAGAGAGACAGCTTTCAGATTGAACAAAAATTTAAAAGAAAATGCAAGCTTTATTTTAGAGCCAATTGGCAATGCTGGATGGACTGATGGACAGGCAGCCTTAAGTCAAAATCAATTCAATGGGCTTTACAAAGGACAAAGTGTAAGGGAGTGCAACCTTAGAGAAAACTAGTATTATATATCTCATGTGTTTTTTTGTTTCTTTACTGTCCTTTGCATTGTTGCACTGCCCTCTACTGGATGAATTGTGTCAAACTCTTTAAATATACTAAAAAAATCATTACATTAACTTTGTAGTTCTCAGGATAAATATGTTTAAAATCAGTTACTTTTTAGTTAATGCTTTGTGAACAAGAGATTAAATGGAGTAATTCTTGAAATAAAGGATTAATTGCTCTCAATGTTTTTAAAAACAAATATAAGGTAGAAAAAATAGGACAAAAAAGATTATCATGATTTATTTTATATGCTATTATTTAAATTATTATAGATGCGAAAATATAACAAATACCTGTCAACAACAATTGTGTGAAAGCCATCTTCATCCAGCAAAGGTTTCCAAACCTCTAGTTCTTTATATTCTTTTTTGCTACAGGGAGATGACAGATAATCTTGATATGTTGTTATCCATTTCTAAAAGGAAATGTTAGAACAAGGAATCATTATATAATTCAAATGCAGTACAAAAATATTTTTTTAAAGTACTCTAATAACCAATGCATCTGCTGAAATCTTGGAGATATAACTTCACTCTTATAATTTATGTATTTCCATCCCAATCAAATATTTTAAACCAATTAAAATTTTTATTATATAATAAAAATATATATGTTCTATTCTTGTAACATCAGTGTTTGGCTAATAAATTAATTAATGATGAGTTGGTCATTTCTATTCATAAATAAAGCATCCCAGACTGGTTCTCTTTCATGACTGAAAATAAACATTGCAACTAAATGATAATAAAACATCTACAAAATTGCACAATCGGGTGTGGAGGGGTATTCTTGAAATCATTGGTGTTGGTTGAAATTAATGTAAGTGGTTTTAATACCAATCTCAACTCCTCTAAGTCTAAAACACACTATTTATTAACTTAATAACAATATACAGGTGTATTCTATGAATGACTATGCTGTGTGGTAATGTATTGATAATAAATAACTATGAATGTGCATCAACATAAACAAACATGCTATCAACAATAAGCTATCTTACTTGATCCATGGTTCCAAATCTCCAGTAAGTAGACTGACACAAGTTTTTAGAACCCAAAGGAATGTCATGTATATCATAATCCTTAGGTTCAGTCTCTCTGTTCTGGGACCTTTATAAGAAATAATAAATAGTAATACTAAAGCATATTTAAAAGTTATTAATATCTACATTACTACTGACATAATATTACAAGTCAAATCCAAATACGTGTATGTGCAGAGCTAATTTGATTTTAATTTTAATCAAAGTCCCATACAAGACCACTTCTCAGAAAGTGTTAAAAGTCTCTAAATAAATCTGAAATCAAAAACAAAATAAACCCAAACCCCAAAATTTGAAAAAGCTAAGCTTCATATTGAAAACAACCAGAATGAATGACACTTGCGGATTAGTCACATCAGGTGGGTTGTTTTTTTAAAGAGAGAATGATCTTAAACCACATCAGACCAGTGAACAGTATTTTTTTCTTACCAGCCAGACACAAGAGTGGGTCTCCCATAATATGCTGAATTGGAGCGCAAGGTCAGCGCTCCTTTGCGCTCCATCACATCTGGTGGCCCTAATTCCATCTTCAAATTATTTTGGTTTTTCACCTCTTCTACAGGACCACTGTATCTGAAATTAATTCAGTATTATTTCTCCTACTGGAGGGCAGTTCACAGCAGAATAACCACATTCATTTGGGATGAGGGTATTATAACTAAGAAGTTAATCTTGAGACCAATACTTCACTCCCTCTGTATTATTTCTCAAAGCTCCAAGCTTTCACTGGCTTATTCTCTCAAGACAACAAATGAAATAAACAGCAGGGAAGCCGGGAAGCCTTAGCAGCCTTCATTCTTTGCTGGATACATTAGTCTCCATGGTAACTACTGATGCCGTAGAGGAAAATAACAAACCTCAAAACTATTCCGCCAAGAGGCCGGAACTACTTTCTGTTCATTGCCAGTCAAAGGGAAAGCTACAAATGATTCTTACAAGGTAAATACTATGGAAATATCCAAAATGTAAAATATGCCAAGCTTGCCATAAACACTTATTGAAGGAATTGTGAATATATTCTTGTCATTTCATGGGCAGAATCATGCTGAATTCAACCTTTTCTTCTGTAAATAATCAAAGTGTGCATTTTACAGTACTTTATTTTTTAATGAAAAACACTAGAATTCTGTTTTGCCCAAAAAGCAAACTCAGTTTTAAAAGTTAGTGCTCTCAAATCTGTGCTGCACAAATCCGGAGGATCACCTGGGGAAGCAATCATAGGATTTTTTGTATCAGTTTTCTGCCATCTGATAGTCACCTAAACTTTTGCAGCCTTATTTTAGAAGCTAACCACCACCGTGGTAGTAATATTCCTTGGCAAACAAAGTTCATACTGAATATGCATACATTAATTGCTCTCTTAAAGGGCAAAACTTAATTTTCATAAAAGGAAAAAGAAGCTGAGGCTGGGCAGGTAACTAGCTTCTTTTCTCAGCTTGGCAGCTGGATAATTCTATTGCCATTACACATATTGTAGATGATTTGCTTTGATTTCCTATGGAAAAGAATCACTAAAAACATATATTAGCAGATTGGAAAGGATTTGTATGATAGCTGCACGGATTAAAAAAAGTCTCTATATGTCATAAATAAGGAATTGAGCCTGAAGTTATACATTCTACAGTTGTATACTTGCTTACTGGAAATATCTCTGGATGCACTTCCAAAGGACAGCCATAGTAATAGGGAAGGGACATCCCAAAGTCCCAGTAGAATTATATTGTTTAATTGAGAGGCCCCAAATTTTTGGATCTTATCAGACAGGAATGATCAGAGCTAGCAATACCTCTGCTAACCAGACCCTTTGCCCTGAAAGGCTTTGTAAGTGGCAACAAGTACCTTGAACACACCCAGAAAGCAACCCATTGCAACTCATGGAACAGTGGTATCATATGGGCATACCACAGCATATCCATTATTGCCCATGCCTACAGTCCTTTATTCACAATACGACAGGCTCAGTGATAGGGTGCCAGTGAAATTGCTGTCATATCTCCCTGCAACCAACCAACCAACCAACCAATCAATCAAGTTAGTGTGAATAGAGGCCCCTTGCAGATCTTAGCCATGCTCACATGTCATGCAAATCCATAATCTACTGAACAAGTCTTACTGTAGTAATTCAGGACCTTCATATCTAAAAGCCCCACCTTATGTTCTCATTTTGAGTTTTTCGTAACAAAAAAGCTGAAATAGCATTGGCTGAATAACTAGTAAGTGAAATTATTATAGAAAAAGAGATGTTTCCGTAAGAAAGATGAAATGAAAATCCATTTTAAAATATGCAGTTGAAGAAAATCAGATAGAAAGAATATGGACATAATAATGGCACTTTGCTCAATCATAGAGGGAGGTAAATGAAGACAATATGTATCATTTCAAAATGTAATAATCATATTGTATTAAATTGAATGCAGAAAATATCTACATTAAGATAATAATTTTATTACGCTAACAGGGCTATAAATCCAGTGACTTGGCTCATGTAATGTGCTAAGACTGCATGCTTAATAAAACCCTTAATAGCAGAATTCACAATTAATACAAGTCAAAATGAGGAATCCCAGAAAGACATAGTCATTTGATTTTTTTATTACTTAGCTTAGCTTGATGAGATAAGTAAACTCTTAAGCAAAACAAAAAAGAGAAAGGGAGGAGAAAGAAGACAGTAACTGATATTCAGCCCGTGACAAAGAAAATGAGAGTCAGTAGAAACATTTAATTAAGTTTTATCAGCTGCTGAGAAAATTCCAGGTTGTACCAAAGTTTTCCTCTGGTCTGTAGGAATGAGAAATAAATACGATTGGTTTTAATCTTCTTTCCCTTCCCCAATTGTTAAATTATAAAATCCTACTGTTAACTTAAACCTGTTTCAATATTTAAGCAAAACACACCAGACCTTTTATAGGTGGAAAACTAAACAGAAGGTAAATATTGTTTTAAAGAAAATCATCTTAAATTATGTGGCAGGTAAAAAAAAGTCAACTGAAGTCCCATCCGGATGAACTGAAGTTCAATCCGGAGCAGGTTGTCCTCCAATTTGCAGTGGTCTGGGGAATGGGATACGGATAGTCTGGCCAGTGTGTTCTGGGATGAGTTCGATCCTGTTTCCGAGGATGAAGTGGATGGGATTATGCGGCGCCTGAGTTCCACGACGTTTGTGACTTCTGCCGACATCAATACCAACCGCCCTGTGCGAGCACATAGACAAGGACTCCTTGGGGTTCCGTCGGCCGGGCAATGCCGGCTGGCGGTCCCCGACGATGCCTATTCTGTCGCGGTCCCTGACCTCTGGAATCAACTTCCCTTGGAGCTCCGCCTGGCCCCTGACCTCCGCACCTTCCGCCATGACCTGAAGACCTGGTTGTTTAACCAATCCGGGCTGTGACCCTCGGGTGGGGTGGCTCTTATCTTTGAATTTTGTAATTATGTCCTGGGGCTTGTTTAGTTTAATTTTTTAAAAGTATTTATTGTTGTTGTTTTAATTGTGAGCCGCCCCGAGTCTTTGGAGATGGGGCGGCATACAAGTCCCACTAATAAATAAATAAATAAATAAATAAATCAGGTATCCTAACACTAAAAGAAAAATTGAGGAAAAAATTTGAAAAAAAACCCCCTGCTCTGCAAAAAACCCTATCTCAGATCCAAGATTTTGATTCATACTTTATGTTTCAGTTTTAAAGGAAGATATGAAAGATATGCAAACTTAGACCCGATTTTAAGTGTGATATCAAAACAACAATTATTATAATATAGTCTGTGAACATACATATATTTAACTAAACATGTAATAATCAGAATGATTAAGATTTTTGCATCATAATGTCACCAAAAATTGCTGGATCAGATCTACTTCAATCCATCTTCAGAGCTGTTACTTGGTGGAAATTTCACATAGAGCCAATAAAAAAATAAAAAATAAAATCAACTGGACTTCATTTCCGATTTCATGGAGCCAACGTTTACTTTTTCCCTTGCAGACTTTATTTTCAATGGACATCATCTCCAAGATTACATATGTGCATCTCAACAGTTTTGTGCCTGCTTAGTAGAAAGAAAAGGTGCCACCATTTCCTTGCACACTTACCTGTAAGTCACATTTACTTTGTTGTAAGTAAGCTGATTTGTTGCCAAATAAATACTTTAACCACTGATACTAACTACTGAGTGAAAACTGTGAATAGCAGTCACTCCTCAATGACTGTAGTCCAATTCCATCCATATTCTTTCCATTTATTTTGGAAGAAAGGCACTCAAACCCAAGAGATGCTGAGGACGAGTATAATGAGATAGATGGATGGATAGATACAGATAGATAGATAGATAGATAGATAGATAGATAGAAAGAAAGAAAGAAAGAAAGAAAGAAAGAAAGAAAGAAAGAAAGAATTCTTTATTGGCCAAGTGTGATTGGACACACAAGGGATTTGTCTTGGTGCAAATACTCTTAGTGTACATAAAAGACAAGATACATTCAGATAACAGATAATCAGAGTTGGAAGGGATCTTGTAGGTCATCTAGTCCAGCCTCTGCCCAAGCAGGAGACTCTACACCATTTCTGACAAATGGCAGTCCAATCTCTTCTTGAAAGTCCCAAGTGAGAAGAATCATAAGATACAACACTTCATAATAGTCATAGGGTACAAATATCAAATCATACTAGGAAACAGTCAATATAGATTATTAGGATACAAGCAACAATGTTAGTCATAAGTGGGAGGAGATGGGTGAAAGGAAGGATGGGAGGATTAATAGTAATAGTAATGCAGACTTAGTAAATAGTTTGACAGTGTTGAGGGAATTATTTGTTTTATACGTGATTAAAAACTACAATCCATAAGTTTTGAAACACGAATAACTAACTTAAAAATATCTTGAGGATTCCCCACCACCCTCAAGCAACTCCGTGGAGAAAGTATAACGGGGAAGGGGGCGCGGAAGGAAAGTGGGATGGCGGGCGGAATCGTTCCCCTGCTTGAGAACCGGCTACCGACCCTTCAGAGCAGGGTTCTCCAACCTTGGTCACTTTAAGACTTGTGGACTTCAACTCCCAGAATTCCTCAGCCAGCTGGCTGAGGAATTCTGGGAGTTGAAGTCTACAAGTCTTAAAGTAGCCAAAGTTGGAGAACCCTGCTTCAGAGCATCCTTCCCCCTCACACCCAAAAACATTTCCCCCCATTTCTTGTTCGTCCAGCTGCACGGCGAAAGGAGGAGGCAGTCCTTCCTCGACGGTTTGCCGCGCTCCGCCTCGCCGAGGCCTCTGACCCGGATGCGCTTTTCTTTTCTTCGTCCTTCCTATGCGGGACAGCGGCGGCAGCAGCAGCGAGGGCGCTGCTACCGGTCGTAAGCTACGGTGGCAGCAGCCCGAAGATGGCCGAGTCCCCGGAGGAGGTGGCCGTGCTGGTGCAGCGGGTGGTGAAGGACATCAACAGCGCCTTCAAGCGCAACCCGCACATGTGAGTGAAAGGAGGCCTCGCCGAAGGACGCGGACGGCGCCCGTCTCGCCCCGCGGCTGCCTGGAGGCGGCTGCAGCCCCTTTGCCT
Organism: Naja naja; assembly: GCA_009733165.1. Taxonomy (NCBI): domain Eukaryota; kingdom Metazoa; phylum Chordata; class Lepidosauria; order Squamata; family Elapidae; genus Naja; species Naja naja. The sequence continues at coordinate 233,770,188 of CM019149.1, read as the reverse complement.
CTCTCTGTCCCCGACGGGGAGGGTTTGCGGGGCTCGGCTGGGTTGTCCGGGCGTGTGACAAGGAGACGAGGCCGGGTTAACAAAACAAAACAAAACAAAACACCTCCTCAATGATTCTCCCTTTCTTCGAGAGGAGCCGAGTTGAGGGAGCCGAGTCTGAACTTCCACCGCTGGACGAGAGAGGAGGAACTTCAGAGTAAAGGCTGGAGGAGGTGGAGGAGGAGCTTTGAAGTTCCCAGGCATGATCCGTTTACGGGGCACCCGTGGCCTTTGCATGGGTTTAGACGAAGGCGTGCATTATGACCCGGGCTTCAGCAGAAGGGTCCGAGGGGGACGTTCGGGTCTGCCGGAGAGGAAAAGTTGAACGTGGGGAAATCAGTTGAATTGGTTACTGGCTAACTTTGAAAGTTTGCGTGTCTACGCGGTTAGCGAGGCGAGATAACGTGCTTTTTGATTTTCAGAGTGGATAGTGCGCTTTCCGTTTGCAAAGCTCTTCGTCTTGAACTCTAAACCAAACCCTATTTTTAACAACGCTCTGTCGATCTAGTTTTGCAATAGCCCGCGCTAAATAGGAGTTGATGTTCGCTCAGCGCTTTCAGGCCATTTCTTTGTCCCAAAATTAAAGAAATTGAGAGATTAGGATGAAAGCGAAGAGGAGGAAACTGCATGAAGACGACTAGTTCAGACTTTTCCCCAGGAGTGGGATGTTCCAAAATGCTCCAGGTTTGTGGGTGGGGCATGCATTTCTGAAAACAGGATGCAATTTGTGTCCATAACAATAAGACCATCCTCCTGTTTTAGAATGCAGTGCACATGTTTGGAAATGCATGTATTGCCACTCAGATTGACCTGTTCCAGGTGAAAAATTATTCAGGTAACAAAGATCCCTGTTTTGGATATGCTTAAAATAATAATATATTGTTAGTGAATATATCTTGCTGATGTGTGCTGGCTCACAGGTCAAAATTTTAATGGTTATATTCCTTCCACCCCTCCCACCCAGTTTTTGCTGCTTTTAGTTCTTGAATCCTATCAACTGCCCGGAGAAGTAATTTTCTTGGCAATATTTTTTTGGAAATGGTTTGCCTGTTTCCTAGGACTCAGAATTCCCCAGCCAATCTTGGCATTTGCCTCAATTATACGTTTCCTTTCCCATTTATCTCCTTTCACGTTGCAAAATATAGTAGATATTCTAGTCCTTTATCTTCTTGTGCATATGCCCAAAGTATATGACTGTCTGTTCTGATCATCCATTTGTGGGAGTAGTCAGTCTTTATTTGGGCCAGGATCATCTTATCAATTCTCCTTACAATCCACAGCACTTGTAGTGATGTTTGTCCAAATCATGATTCAGAGAAGTACACACTTTTTTTCTGGTTCTTTATCTTCAGTTTTCACAGCTATCTTTTAACACTAGACAAGCTTCTACTATAACTATTTCAATGTTTGTTTTCATGAGAATATCCATATCCTTTATGCATTTGTCTAAGTTTACCATTGCCTTCTTCTCCAGATTTACTCTCTTCTCCAGGACACTATTCAATTTTATCTCCTCAGGGACGAAGAAAACAAAACCATCTATGTTGTCTTCACTTCTTCACTGTCAACTGTGAGTTCACTGAGCATGATAGTTGACATTACTTTTGGCTTTTTAATATTAACACGGGTTTTTCAATTCCCATTTTTGTCTCACACTGTGCTACGCTGAGCTCTTTCACATAACTCTTCTTTACATTCAGCTAATATTGCCTGAATATTTCATATTGATAATTGGTGAAAACCACTGTCTCTCCAGATTTCCTTTTTTATAGTACTGTAGCATCTTGTTTGTTTCACTGTACTTCTGAAAAATAATGTGTTCTGTCATTTTCATTAGCCTTTTCACATTCATTTTCTAGCATAATCTGGACAATTCAAAGGCCCTACTCCAGTCAGTGAAGCCAAGGTGAACCTCCTGAAATTATTTTATCTTCTCCATTAACCCTAGTTTGTTATTAGAGCTTATAATGCTACTTCAGTTAGAAAGTATCTGTGCATTTATATGCTTCTCTACAATAAGAAAGTTAAATAATGTCAGTCTCTTATTTTCCTCTGTCTTTTCTGAAACCTTTCTGTTCATTTGGCACTTGTCTGCATGCATAGTAATTGTATATTCTTCTTTAAAAAGTTATTAACCAATCTTTCTTTGCACGAGTTGATCCCTGAACATAGTCTCTTTTTACAAATGTTTCTATCACTTTGCAGTGCTGTTTGTACAGGATTTGAATATAGTCTTCCATTTTTCTTTTAAACTTGTTTGGCTCTATTAGATCTCTTCCATGTTTACTCTTAAGTGCCCTACTTCAATTGTCCATTGCCAGTGGTTTTTCAGATCTTTTTTTCCACTTTTTGTTGTAATTGATTTAATCCCTTCCTGCTTGATTCTGAAAGTCTGTTTTTATTCATTACTTAAATAGTCTTACTGTCCAAAACTTTCATTTTCCATCTGGCCACTTTTAACATTTGGGAGTTTTTCCTGCTTTATTTTTCAGTGTCTTATACTGTTAATGTAAATCTTCAGGTTCTTTTTCATACAGGAAGTTTATTAAGTATGTTCCTCACATTGAGTTTATATTCTGACAGCCCACTACGGTAACTTCAACTATATCAATACAGTTTTATATGGGATAATAAAGAACTGTTTGTTATTGCCTCCTTTTGGATTGAGGTTGCTCTGTAAACAATAATTAAGTAAATGTATTTAAATAAATTATATCCAGTAGCATTTCTAATCAGAAAGAAAAATGTTTCCAGTATATGAAGCATTGGACAATCTCTTTTTCTTAGTATGTGGAATATATATGTGTGTATTGAACTTTTGAAGCATGCATCATAGTATTCCCAATGAGAATATGTTAGCAGAGAAGAGGAACAGAGCAAGAAATGACATACCAAAGAAATTAAAAAGACATGAGATAAAAAAAGAAGAATTATAACTTCTCCATACCTTTGTATCTTGGCAAATCATCCTTGCTTCGGGCATGTTTGTACATTGCCTTTTGTACTTTAAAGAACAACTTTCCGCTCCCCCCATCTGACTCACCTAATCTTGTTAATCTTTCCCTTCGTCTCATCATTCAGTCTTCCTTAATACATTAATTCCTTATTTATCTGTATGACCAAACCACCTCAATATATTTCTTTCCATACTGGATATTCAATACTGTATTCAGTTCATATTCATTCAGCATGCATTCATTTTTACCACTCTTCAGTAATGTACTCCTTCTGTAGTCGGTTATCTTTTTTCTTTTGATGTAGGTGATCCTTTTCCTTGTTTAAGTTTATAAGCTTCCTTATAGGTGGAAGCATACAATTGTTTTCACTTGTTTCAATATGCATTCTTTAGTATAAACTTTCTACAAAATTTCCTCCCTGTATAAGGAAATAACATCCATCTTTCTTCATTTTCATCATGTTTACTTGCAGCCTTACATTTGTTCAGTATTCTTTTATAATATGAGTTTTTAGCATTTCTCTCTGCTGGCAGCCCATTTCACCAACTTCTAAAACAAAATTGTTTTGCATTTTTACTGCCTCTTTTTAATCTTAACTGTTGCTTACTCTCTCTAACTATATTCTTAGTAACTATGTCTTTCTTTACTTGCATATTATACAATACCTTTCCACATGTTTTTGCAGCAGTCATTCTCCATTTCATAATTCTATCAGACATTTCACATCTATAGACAATTAAAACTCTCATTTATGTGTTTTGAATCATTGTAACTAAAATCTGCTAACTTAAAAATATATAAATCAGGATCCATTATTCCTGTGGACTTGTAATTTCCACTATATTCAGACCAATTTTATTTGAAAGTTGTGGCTATTGGCAGCATCCCAATGATTTCTGCCAATTTCCATAAGGAACATCATTGGGGAACCTGTCAGGAAGTCAAAAGTTGTTCCTGCTTCTACTGTTCCCCACCACCCCCTGCTTGTGATTGTAAGTAGATATTGATTTATTATTGAAATTTGCTTTCCACTGCAATTGTTTTTCTATTTATGATTCATACTTTTTGTAAATGATCATGGACCACCCAGCACTGAGATTAAATATATATATATATATGGTTAACCTAAAGTGTAATGTTCAGTCTGGTCCCATCGAAGTACACTACCTTCCTCTCAAAGGATGACCCAACAGGTTACAGGATTGTCTGGCACTTCCCATTAACATTGTCTCCTCAGTTCTAGGTTATAGTGTGGAGGTTTTTTCTTTCTTTGCTTTTTTCTTTTGGTTGTTTTAAAGCTTGGTTTTGTCAACAGGTGTTAGAACCTGGATTTGTGGTAAAGCTAAACAATGTGTTGATTATTTTAATGGGTTTTCATAGATCTCAGTTGTGGATTGTGTTGGATGGATTTTTTTAAATGTAATACTTAGTGGATTTTGCTTTTTTATACTTTAATTGATCTGAGCTGCTCAGAATTACATAGTTGAGAAGGCAGCTATATACATTAAAATAATAAATGTCATAATCTTGTGGATAAGCTGATCTTTAAATGTTTAACCAATATATGAAAAATGGGCTGCCCTGGATAACCCAGTCTTGACATTTTTGTATGTTTTAATTTTCACAATTGGCTTATGCATGGGTGGCACATTTTCCATGCTGCTGTGGTGAAAAATTCTTGAGTTATTGTATCTGCAGTTATTGTATCTGCAGATGGGCTTATACGAAAGTGTATACAGGCTATATGGGTACTTTTAGTTTACTTTATTGTCATTGCACCTCATACAACTAAATTGGATACCATCTTCAGTGTACATTATGACTATGAAAATAAATACAAACACACATTCTTCACATTCTGTACATTGAATTGAAAACCCCTGATATTGCATTAATATTGCACTATACAGTAGAATTCAATAGAATTACTGCCCTGGGATAGAAGCTGTTTTTCAGCCTATTTGTCCTTTTTTTATTATCCTGTACTGTCTGCCAGATGGTAATAGTTCAAAAAAAGGGTGCCCAGAATGAGGTGAAGGAACAATCCAGCCTACATAGTAACAGCTAGGCTCATCCATGGATAAATCAAACCCAACTCTGGGGCGTATTTTGCCACCTAAAACTCTCACAAGTATATAATAAAATTTCAGATTCCCCTTTGGTAATTTATCGAGTGAGTCTCAATAAATAGTTTACCATTAGGAGAATATGAGGATAAAATGAGTTAGAAATGATACATGCCAGGTGATTTTCGAAAGGTTAGAATAAAAATAAATGTCATTAAAAGTATCTGCTGTGTGGTTATGATTTTTTTATTCCTAAGCAGAATTTTCAAAGTCTGCTTGTTTAAATTGTCAATTTCCCTTTGAAATAAATGAAGTAATCGAAAGAATCAAATAATGGCAATTAAACTGCATATAATCTGAGAAATTTCCGTGGGTAATGAACTGGATAATGGGCTTTGTCATAATACTACATAAAACACTGAAATAAGTTATTGGGACGTAAATGCTATTTATTCAGTGAGAATACTTGAAAATAGAAATGCCTAGAATTTACAAAATGGGTTAGTGATTAGTTGGTCTGCATTCATTTCTCACCTGCCAATTTTATGCAGTTTTAGGGAAATTTTTATTTTCTAGTATAGTCATATTCTCTTTCCCAGGCATATTTAGAACACAATAAAGCTTTTTTATTACTGTATTTACAACATTTTAGAGCTTCCATTAAATATATATACAATTACAGCTTTATGATCCTCTGAGCACTTGCCATAAAACTGTCCTGTAAAATCAACATATATAAGATAGTGCTATTAATTACATAAGAAGAAACATTTAAATTGGTTACTTCATTGGAAGGAAAACAAATTAGGTAGGCAGAATAAAGTGGATAGAGCCATGGGTAGCATTAGCATTAGATCCTGCCATGTTATGTAGCACATCGGGCAACAAGGGAACTCCAGCATTTTTGGTCTTGGTGAGTACTTCAGCATCTTTTCATATGTTTAGAATCTTCAAGTCTTCAATGAACATTCTTCACTGTGTATTTCAAGATGTCCTCTTGGTGGTCATTTGGCATCGGGTTTGGGGGTCCATATTGCCATCTTTTGAGATTCTAGGGTTAGGGTTAGAAGAATATGACCTGCAAGTTGGAATCTTCTTTGTGCAACAATGTTATTTGGTCTGCAGGAGAAACTCTTTTGGAGCACTTCTTCATTAATAAGTTAGTAGGCTAGTGGTTAATGCAAAAAATGGCAAATCTGTTGAAAGGAAAGTATAGTTAATCTAATTTTTATTATTATTTTAAGAGATGAAATTGGATTAATCCCCTGCCCCGAAGCCAGATATAATCGAAGCCCAATAGTTCTGGTTGAAAACAAACTTGGAGTGGAAAGCTGGTGTGTCAAATTTCTTTTGCCCTATGTCCATAACAAGCTTCTTCACTACAAACTAAGAAAGCAGTGGCTCAACAAAGAAGGTAAGTCACTCCATAAAGTACAAAATATTGCTGTCATGAAAGCTTTTTCCAGCTCATTGTCATGTCACCCATTCCTTCTGTAAAAATAACTTAATCATTCCCAGCTATCCTCAGAGGAATCTTTCTGAATTCTCAACAAATTTGCAATTGAAAGCATGATTGCATGATTAATATTGCACATAGTTGAACTCTTTTTATACGCTAAAAAGAATCAGTGGAATAATCAGGGGGCTTTTAGCATATTATTCACTCATCAATACTCCAGGTTATACTTTGTGTACATGATTTACTGGAAACATAGCGCTGCAGCTGAAGAAATAAGGAATGATCTTGTAAAGCAACTAGAGTTTTAATATTTTGAAAATCGTTTTGAAAATTGGCAAGGCAACCATTTCTTTAATGACCAGAGAGAGGTACAGTGGCGTTGAAAAAGGTGATTTACAATCGGTCTTCACACATAGAACTATTGCAGCATCCCCATAGTCCTATGATCAAAATTTGGGCACTTGGCGGTTGATATGTACTTACGATGGTTGCTGTGTTCCAGGGACATGTGCCTAACTACCGTTTCCACCAGCCTTCCTGGAAAGGAGACTGGAGTGGAAATAGTACGTAATGATTGGGTCCAGCAGTAGTGTTTTGGGAGGCTGTACTACATCCTCCTTCATAGCTGATGGGACCACCTCTCCCATAGAGAAGGAGAACCCAGCATATGCATCCCATCACAGATCACCACCTGGGCAGCCTGAACATATCCAGGCCTTCCTATTTTAAAGATGTATCACTATTTTTATTGCTTTGTGCATTTTATCTCTTTGTTTATTGACGAGCCTTTTCAAGAGATGAACAATACATTTCTTGGAATTCTAGTTCCTTTTAGGGTTTCATGTCAGACAGATTGGATATACTCTGTTTTTTTACTCAGTCAGAATAAAATAAGAGTCCTTTGTTTTAATAGTTCTTCATTGGACCCATTTCTTAAGAGCACAAGATAATACTGATGATATGTTTCTAGGCTAGTCCATAGTGAAAGGGATTTAATCAAGCTTCTCGCCTTGAGATGAGGAAGGTCACTTGCCTAGAGAAGGGCAAGGGGAAGTTTGAAGTGAATAGGTGCTTGCCAAAAGAATTTCAACTCATTTATATGAACCATTCATAGCAGTAGTAGAGGATCGTTACGCTTTACGTAAACAGCCACCCTCTCTCAAGGGTTTTTTCCCCCTACCGAGCTGAAATACAGTATTCCCAGGGAATAGAGACAATTTGGGAATAACTACTATTTTACCACATTAGAAGCAAGGGAAAAAAGCCTTGGTGGTGCAGGCTGTTAAAAGCCTAGCACTTAGTTCCAGCTGCCTGCAATTAGTGCAGGCTCGAATCCCACCAGGCTCGGGGTAGGTAAATTGAGGACCCAAGATTGTTGGGGGCAATAAGCTGACTTTGTAAAAATGCTGCTGGGGGGCAAAAGCCCTAGTAATAAGCAGGCATATACAATGGAATGAAGGCTATTGCTGAGCGCATTGGGTTATGCTCCAAAGATTGTAAGCCACCCTGAGTCTCCAGAGAAGGGCTGCATATAAATATGAATTTAAAAATTAAATTAAATTAAATTAAAATAAGAAAATCCAACCCGCCCATTTCAAGGAAAAGAAAATAAGCCTCTGAGTTTCCATCTCTCATTTTAATTTCTACTGCCAGTAAGAAAGTGATAATAATGATGTCTGAGGGACAAACTTGCTTTTTAATGCCTAATTTGTTGCTGAAAACATTTGTCATCCCAGTTGGCAAGAGTATAGAAGCCTTGGCTAATAAAGAATAAAGAAATGGCACAAATGATAGTCTCTTTCCTAAATTCCCCCTCCCCCTCCCTAGAGCCACCCCCAAATTTATCAAGCAGAGCTGCAGAGAGGAAGGAACATTTCTTGCTTTTTAATGCAAATTGAGAAAATTGAGACCTGATTATTAGCCTTGATTTTAATAATAGTTTAAATAGATTTAATTTTATATTGACTTTAATCTATTTAAATAGAGATGCTAGTAAACTTTATAAATACAGATGTATTACTGTTTTTATTGCTTTTTGCATTTTATCTCGATCGTGCTGATTAAATTGAAAGTGTGCTATATTATCACATCTTGTAGTATTGGAAGATAACATGCTGTTACTGCTGTAATATATACAGTGTACAGGCTTCATGGGCCAATCAAAATATATTTTATTAATATTTTTCAGAGAAATTGTTACTGTATTTAGGAGGGTACAAAGGTCATGCAGCAAATGAGTAAGGAACTATTTAGAAAAAAATAACAAATTCAAACATGTAATGTAATTTATATAATAAATTCTCTGGCAGGGCTCCCCAACCTCCAGGCCATGGCCCACTTGAGCCTTTTGAAACCGGACCGCAGAATTGGTGGGCAATCATGCATGTGCATCCCCAGTTGCAAAAGCAGCAGGCACCACATGCATGTGTGTTCCATTTGCGCGAGCGGTAGGCACACATGTCTGCTGGTTGTGCAAATGGACCTATGCATGCTTGCCCGCCACATGTGGCGGACCATCCCCTCTTCCCTCCCTCCATTCCACAAAGCTGAAAAGGTTGGGAAATTCTGTGGGGCCTGACTTTTGGTGCAATCTATATATTTATGTTGACATATGTATTTGTGGCACCAAATAATCATTGTACAAATTGCATGCATTAATGTAATAAAAAACAGAATGGATGTTGTATTTTTTCCAGTACTATAAATTGCTTGCTGACATTTATGATAAGAAACTAAATTAAAATCATAAAGACCCCCTGCAGTTTTGCTCAAATCTTGCCTGACTGTATGAACACATAATCTAACTTTCCTTCAAATATCTAAGAGTAAGCCATAAATAGACATGTGAAGATTATGCTTAGAAACCTAACTGACTGGTTTTTGGGAAGATAAAATGAAATAGAAATGCTTTACTGAAGAATTGCCTGTAGACATTTATTTGTTTATGTAAAATTTGCTTTTGCTGTATATCTTCTGATAAGAAACATAATTTCTTTGAAATTATCTGCTGCAGTATCATTTCCCAACTACAGGTTGTTTTCATACTAGTTCTCACACAATTTCAAATTGTAATGAAGCCATAGTTATATATGAAATTACTCAAAAGGTCATTTTTATATATATTTTTTAATTCAAAGAGGGCAGCATTAAAGTACCACCTGCAAAATAGTAGATGTTTCCATTATAAGGTAAAATCTTTTTTTAACACAATTTTCTCTTGTTTTTGCCATTGCATCCCATAACATGCTCTGTATTTTTCCGTAACATGTAACCTTTAAACAGCATTTTGTTTGTTTGTTTTCTTTTGTCACTTTCTATACCGCCAGTGTCCATCCCTTGTCTGTTCTGTACATCCTGCTTTCTCTCTCTTAAACTGTTTCCAGTAGTCTTCGCACAGTGCCATCTTTCTTGCATCCCAAAGGCATTGAGTTCTATAATACAATAAAAGCTGTTTACATGGTGAGGAAGCTTTTAAGTTTCAACTGAACAAGAATAATATTTTCACTCTTTCCTTTTAATGTGATTTTGATGGACTTTGGCTCTTTTTCATGTGAAACTGATTCATTAATTGCATCATTTATTCTGTTGCTAACATAATGTCTGATGTTTCTGCTTACTATCAGAACATAAGAGCCTTTAATCTCCCAAATATTGCCGAACTCTTAACTCCCAGTATCATTAGCCATCATTCATTTCAGATGTTTTGATACAGAATATTTGGTACATAATTTTGGATAAATGTTCCAAATCTCATACAACTTCAAAGGGTTTGAAAGAAGGGATAAGAATCTCATCAACATTACACAAATACAAATAACAGAGCAAATATCACATATAAAGTATAATGCTAAAAAATATTGCCCCATAAATGTATATATGCCTTTTCATAAAATATTTATTCCTCTTTATCTCTATTTAGAATTGATAGATATCACGTGTACCTTGTTGTTGCTGAACCCAGATTTCACTACAGCATGGAATGTAAGGTAAGGTTAATAAATACAGATGTAAAGACTTCTGCTCACGTTTTAGGCTATGATTTCATGGATTCCATTCTTCTCTAAGTTCACACAAGGCTGCTTTTGAGTAACCATATATGTTATGTATTACAGAAAATCTTATTTCATATATAATGATTTTTAAATCAGTACATCTATTCAGGGGTGGGATTCTACCAGTTTGGACCGGTTTGGGCGAATCAGATGTTAAATTTGCATTTGGTTTGCCAAACCGGTATTTCAACTGACGGGTTGACCCTAGCCCCACCCAAGAGTCTCAACGCAGCCCATTTTCGATGCAGGTAAGTGCAGGGTCGGTCTGCACAGAGGCTCTGGGAGGAGGGGAAAGCGGGCTTTCTGGAAATGCCGGAAGTCCAGAAACGGGCCTGTTTTCCGGCTTTCAGAGGGCCTCCGGAGCCCGGCGGAGGCCATTTTTGCCCTCCCAGAGGCCCGAGGGAAGCCACTGGACCCTTGGGAAGGCGAAAAATGGCCCTCCCGGAAGTTCCGATAGGCCACGCCCACCACACCCAGGCCCACCCAGCAACTGGACTGCAAACTTGTTGCTGGGATTTTTGAATCCCACCCCTGCATCTGTTCAACTGGGTGTAAGAAAATGTGCATTTATATTTGGATAATTGTGCAATATTGTATTTTATTTATCAACAATTTTGAAGAGTTTTTTGAATATAGAACTCTCAAAGCAATATGCCAAGCAAATTGTCAGCCCTACTAGATAGGCCAGACGGGGAAATAACTACACTGGAAGGCTAAAAATACTGTTATTGAAATGAGCTATAACAACAAAATCTTGCAAGTCTGATTATGCTTACCTTGTAGTCCTCCTTCTTAAACTTTGGTGAATTTGAGAGACATCTGCCTGAGTCATGTCCAAATGCTGCCTCCTTGTTCCCATGCATATACAAATTAATAAATCCTCACCTTTTTTAGATACGTATTACATAACACTGATGATGTTCAATTTACATTGATACTGCAGGTCAAACTAGATATGATATAGTTTGGAAGATATAAACCTAGGGCTAAAAGTCTCAATAAGTAAAAACAAGCTCACAAGCTTAATCCTAGCAAATTGGAGTTATCGTTTCTTCAAAAATATCTTGGTTCTGAGGTGATGCTTGTATTAGGATTGCAATCCCTCTGTAAGAGTAGGTTCTCTTGGACCCATGTCTCCAAAATAGCAGGTTGGGAAACCTTGGACCAGCTAAATCTAGTGTGCCAGTTGTTGCCGTTTTTGGATCAAGATGCCATAGGTCAATGATTTTTGTCTTTATGACCCACAAGATTAGATTATCATTAGCATGCTCTACATGGAGCTGTGAAAAATGACTTTGGAAGCCATAGATAGTACAGAAGGTAGCAGCCAAGTAGCAACCCTAAAATGTTTTATATCTCCAGTATAAATAAAAACGTAACATCTATCCTTTCAAATATATTTTTGGGGAGTCCAGTACACCCTAAATATAACTTTTTCATGAATCAATCTTGGTCTCAAATCTGTAGATACCATTTTAACAGTTTTAAGAACGTGAATTAATGGGACTTACAAGAAATCCCAGTTCTTCAGGCCATGTTTTAAGATACCCTAGAATTGTCCACTTTTAAATTATTCTTGAGTTTTTGATAAAGATACATTAAAGGTCGGGAAGAGATGCTGAATAATCTGCCTGCAACATGACTGAATAAAATAATTAAATGATGATTGAAAGTCTGAATCCTGCAACATTCCATTATTAAGATAAATCATATGCAGACTTTCATAAGTTCAGAACTTCCACTGTAAATAGATTGATAGAATATATTGTAAAAATGTCATTTTTGCATCTTAGTTTAATTTTAGTTTTGTAATTTTGATGTGTCAGTTTTTAAATAATTTGTAAATAGTGGTTAATGTTATTTATATAAGTCTGAATTATTTATTCATCTACCTGAAAAATTGCATATCAGAAATTGAACTCTGTTGTGAATGCACATAGGAGGTTATATGCCAGTTGTCAGCCGTAGATGCGCCCTCTTGCTAATGTATTGCATGAATGCTACTTAGCCTACTTCATTTATTTCTATATTTTAATACATGGAAGAGTATAGAAAATAATGATACCCGAAGCAGCTGTAATTAGGAGACCGTTGATTAGTGAAAAGAATAAGAGAGCATTGAGAGATCAATGGAAGATGTTTCCATTAATTTAATTTATTCCATTTGCTTATATCTAAAGTCGATGTTGTCTTGCTATACAGTAAGTATCACCATACCTGTCTTCATCTCCTCTTGTATTGTTACTTCATAGATTTTTTAATCCTGTTCAGTGAAATGCCATCTGGGTACTAGAGGACTGTGGGAAAAGATTGGTTGTCTATGCTGTTGCCTTTGAGAGGATTGTGTTACCTACTTGGATTTAACATGGTGTTTGGTTTGATTTTTTGAGGCTTCGTAAAAGTAAAGAATCTCTTTCTTTACCCTTGTGGCAGATGGCATGGTTTAATATTGCAACAGTGAATGATGGTGTTTCCACATTTGAATCCACTTATGCTTCTTGAAAATGGAAGATGATGCAAATAGCCATTGCATCATATTGTCCTAAACTGCGAAAATAATGCAAATAGGACAGAATAAGAGACGTCACTCCCTGCCACATCCTTCACTGAGGATTTTACTCGGCATGTACCTCTTTCCAAATGTTAATGCTATTAATTGAAAGAAAGGAATTTAAGGACGATATCCTATTCTTCTTCTGATTAGAGTTCTTACAGGAAAGCTGTTGGTTATCTTGTTACCTTTCCCCATTAAAGGGGAAGGATAGAAGCATAAAGATACATCTCTGGGGGACAGCTAGCTGTGCTGAAGAGGGGGCATGGCCAGGGGCTGAAAATGGGGTCATAGGATCAACTTCGGGGGGCATGGGATCATCTCTTGTGATCTTCTGACAAGCAAAGCCAACGGAAAAGCCAGATGCACTTAACAACTGTGTTACTAACTTAACAGCTGAAGTAATTCACTTAACAACTGTGGCAAAAATGGTTATAAAATGGTGCAAAACTCACTTAACTATCTCACTTAACAACAGAAATTGTGGTCATAAGTTGAGGACTGCCTGTATATTGTTATGAAGCACTTCTTGCATATTAATTGCAATTTTCATCTTGAAATCTGTGTATGTGTGTGTGTTCAATTTTTAGAAATACATAATTTAGTATTTAGAAACACACAATTACCACATTCTTATATGGAGGAGACTCCCTTCCGGGTCAATGTCTGCTGAGTCCAGGGGGTCGGAACAATGAATCTAGCTAATGGCTTGGCAGCACAGGATACGTCCTCCTGGCCATCTTCCTCATCTGACAATGACTCTTCAGGCCAGGCCAGGGCACATGGTTGTGAAGTTCTAATATTATAAATCTGATGTATTTTACTAATATTTAAGTAGGTACACAGTGAGTATCATGTATCATTACTTTTATTAGGAAGCAAGTGCTCGGCAAATTTTCTTTAGTAGCTATGTCTTTTGTTTTTTTTCAGAAAAGAATTGATATTGTCTGGCACTTTAAATCCCATTAAAGACTTACATCTTGGGAAATTGGCACTAACTAAGTTTCCAAAAAGTCCAGAAACATGGATTCATAGGTTTGTGCTTTTACTTCTTTATATTGAAATACACATTTGTGTTATCTCTGTGAGATCAGTGGTAGATGTCATCTGAGAAAAAAGGAAAGCATTAGGCAGATCTTTGCTTTGCTGTAGAGTATTTGAGTGTGTGTTTGTGTGTGCACATGTGATTGTGTGTGCACATGAGCATTTGCACCAAAGCAAATTCCTTGTGTGCCCAATCACACTTGGCCAATAAAAATTTCTATTCTATTCTATTCTATTCTATTCCTATGCATGCACATATACATACTTCCATTGTGTACATATTTCTGAATTGTTTGCAGCTACCCAATAAATTAATCTTGTAATCATAGCTAAAAAATAAAATTCTCAAAAACAAATTCTGAATTTTAAAGTAGGAAAAAAAGTCAAAGTAGAAAAGTATAAAGATATTTATATCAGTTTGTTTAATATTGTAAAAAAAGGATGAAAAATATGTCTTAGGTTAGAAATTCAGAATTGTTTTACTTCCATTATATACAAGAATTGTTAACCTGTATGCAGCTCCTTTGTTAATCCTTTTAAATGGATAGTAAAATAAAGCAGGAAGCCATAAGTAACCATCATAGCTGAACCAGGAACAATCTACCATTTTGTATATATAGTTTTAAATATTTGCTCTGCATATGAAATAAATTTGAAACAAAGGAGTTTATACATCTGCATGTGGTTTGCTCAAATCATGACATCCTAAGCTTGGGATTGAATATGTGTATGGTCAATATTCAGGACTTATTTGTCAGTTTTTAAAGGACTTATTGCCATAAAACAGGAAGTTACTGGGTGGAACTATTAACAAAATAAGAGTCCTTGGTGGCTCAGGCTGTTAAATGCCTGCTCTTAAGATCCAGCTGTCTACAATTACTGTGGGCTCGAATCCCACCAGGCTCAAGGTTGACTCAGCCTTCCATCCTCTCGGGGTAGGTAAATTGAGGACCCAAGATGGTTGGGGGCAATAAGCTGACTTCGTAAAAATGCCGCTTAGTAATAAGCAGGCATATACAATGGAATGAAGGCTATTGCTGAGCGCATTGGGTTGTGCTCCAAAAATTGTAAGCCGCCCTGAGTCTCCGGAGAAGGGCGGCATATAAATGTAATTTAAAAAAATAATAATAATAATTTCATTATCTTAGATAATGTTTTATAGTATAATTGAACTTCTTTTCAAATATTTATTTTTGTATTGAGAGATTTTATATGGCCGCCTGACTAATTCATGGTGACTCCGGGATCGGGAAGAATATAAATATCCTTATGTGCTGTATTAAGAACTCATTTAATGACATAATGAATAAAAATGTTTTCATTAAATTGGCTTTCGCACTTTTAATTCTGCACAACCAGACGATGGGTTCTGCAACATTTACTTCAGGAAAACTCCTTGCCTGCTCTTGTGACTAAAGGGAACTTAGAAGCATTACCCACAGAAAAAATACAGCGGCTGGTGAAAGAAGAAATGGATGTTTGTTGTGACGCTGCTGGACGATATCCAAGTAATTATAATGCCTGGTCCCATCGTATCTGGGTGTTACAGAATTTGGCAAAGCTCAATACAAAGGTATGGATGCAATAGAAGTTCTATATATGTTTGTTTGCACATTTCTTGAAAATGTTTGCACTGAATTCAATTAAGTATGACTAATAAGTATTTGGGGCAGTAAGAAAATAATAAAAAGAATTGAGCTAATTCATGTAAAAAAATAGATTAAAGCTGAAGTCACCTAGCGTTCTGACCTCCTTTGACAGAAATTAGTAGAAAAGCAAAATAGGATGAAAATGAAGGCTTCTGTGAAAATGACAGGGCTTTTCGCCATTCTTGTTTGAGCCTGGAAGTTAAGCAAAGCTGGTTAGTCCTAGAATTTGTGGTTCTCTACCTTTTCTTCACCTTTTCTTTAAATATTTTTTGCTGCCACAGATCATAGCCCTCGACCCCAAGACTTAATTCAAGATTTAAATCATAACATTTCTTCAAGACTTTGTAGACCCCCTGTGATCGCATCACGGTTCCCCAGCGGTCCACGGACCACAGGTTGAGAACCACTGCATTAGGGAATTCCAAGGCTTTAAGATAAACTGAGAACTTGAAAAATTCCAGAAGAAATTACTTTTGTGAAGTTGCCTTCTCTATGTCATGAAATGACATAGATATGTGAATGAAGTAACTAAGGGTCAAGCTCAACATGAGGGCATATTTACCGTTACCAGTTTTTGTTCAGCAGATATTTAAATGCCATTTATTTTATTTTCTGTGATCTTAAATTTAAATATGAGAACCAATTTGATGAAGTGGTTAAATCACCAGGTTAGAAACCAAAAGATCATGAGTTCTAGTCCCACCTTAAGGCACAAAGCCAGCTGGGTGACCTTGGGCATCCATTGTCTCTCAAACCACTTCCGAAAATCTTGACAAGAAAACCTCAGGGACTAGTCTAGGTGTCACCAGGAGTCAACATTATTATTATTATTATTATTATTATTATTATTATTATTATTATTATTATTTATTGGACTTGTATGCCGCCCCCTCTCCGTGAGGACTCGGGGCGGCTCACAATAAAAACACCACAACAATAAATATATAAAAAACAATTAAATCTGACAAGCCCAATCGATAAAATAGTTAAAATACATTAAAACCCCCACAGGAGGTCAGTCCAGCCCAGCCTGTTCAAACAGCCAGGTCTTCAGACCACGGCAGAAGGAGCAAAGATCAGGGGCCAAACGGAGCTCCAAAGGGAGTTGATTCCACAAGGCAGGGGCCGCAGCAGTAGGCCCTCCCCCGAGGCACTGCCAGCCAACATTGTCTAGCCAACGGTACCCCGAGGAGTCCCTGTCTGTGCGCACGCACAGGGCGATCGGTATTTGATGTTGGCAGGAGACGCTCCCGCAAGTACCCTGGACCCAAATCGTAAAGGACTTTGAATGTTAAAACCAATAACTTGAATCTCACCCGGAGGGCAACTGGCAACCAATGTAGCTCACGCAGGAGGGATGTAACATGGTAGTATCGGGAAGCTCCCATCACAATCCGCACAGCCGCATTTTGCACCAGCTGAAACCTCCGGATGGTATGCAAGGGCAGTCCTAGATAGAGAGCGTTGCAGTAGTCAAGTCGGGATGTCACAAGTGCATGAGTGACTGTGCGAAGGGCATCTCGGTCCAGGTATGGGCTCAGCTAGCGAACCAGTCGGACCTGGGCAAAAGCCCCCCTGGTCACAGCCCTCACTTGCTCCTCCAAACTAAGCCGTGAATCCAAGAGGACTCCCAGCTTCCGAGCCCTGTCCACAGGGGGCAACATCTCTCCCCCTATGACCAAAGATGGAATTGATTTACTGGGCCAAGATGCCTGTACGCACAACCACTCAGTCTTGGACGGATTGAGCTGTAGTCCATTCCTGCCCATCCAGATCTGTACCGCATCCAAATGGGTCATCACGGAGAGGGCATCACTGATTTGGTTTGGGGTGGAGATATACAACTGGGTATCATCAGCGTACTGGTGATACCTCACCCCAAAGCCACGGATGATCTCGCCCAGCGGCTTCATATAGATGTTGAACAGGAAGGGAGAGAGGACTGACCCCTGAGGAACCCCACAAGTGAGTGCCCTCGGGGCCGACCTCTGCCCTCCTGCCAACACCGATTGCGAACACCCCGAGAGGTAGGAGGAGAACCACTGTAAAACAATGCCCCACACTCCCAACCCCCCCGAGGCGCCGCAATAAGATACCATGGTCGATGGTATCGAAGACCGCTGAAAGATCTAGTAGGACTAGGACAGAGGAAAATCCCCTGTCCCGTGCCCTCCAGAGATCATCCATCAGTGCGACCAATGCCGTCTCCGTGCTGAACCTGGGCTGGAAGCTCGACTGATAAGGATCTAGATAGTCCGCTTCCTCCAGGAAGAGCGGAAACTGCTGAGCCACCACACTCTCGACAACCTTTGCCAAAAAGTGAAGGTTGGAGACTGGACGGAAGTTGTTTAAAACGGCTGGGTCCAGAGCAGGCTTCTTCAGGAGGGGCCTCACCACCGCCTCTTTCAAGGCGGTAGGAAAAGATCCCTCCCTCAGCGAGGCGTTAACAACTGCCTGGAGCCAGCCACACGTGGTCTCCCTGGAGGCATATACGATCCAGGAAGGACACGGGTCCAATAAACATGTGGTGGAACTTAGTCGTCGCATAATCCTGTCTACCTCATCCTCAGAAACAGGATTGAACTCAGCCCAGATGACATCAGCCAGACTCTCTGTAACCCCCTCCTCAGACCACTGCAAATTAGAGTTCAACTCCTCCCGGATCCGAGCGATCTTATCCGATAGATATCGTCCAAATTCCTCAGCCCTACCCTGAAGAGGGTCCGCCCCCGGCTCTCGATGTAGAAGAGAGCGCGTGACCCTGAACAGGGAGGCTGGGTGGTTATCTGCGGTCGCTATGAGGGCGGAGAGGTAAGCCCTCTTGGCCACCCCCAGAGCTCCCATGTAAGTCCTAATATTGGCTCTTAGCTGGGTTCGGTCGGATTCGGATTGGGTCGACCTCCATCTGTTCTCTAAACCTCTCCTACGCCGCTTCATCTCCCGGAGCTCCTCTGTAAACCAGGGAGCCACCTGGGATCTGCGGCAAGTGAGGGAACGTAAGGGGACAACCCGGTCGAGGGCCTCCGCGGCAGCATGTTGTCATGCAGCCGCCAGCACCTCAGCCAAGCTGTGGACAAGGGAAGCGGGCAGAAACCCCAGCTCTGCCTGGAACCTCTCAGGGTCCATCAGGCGTCTGGGGCGGAACCATCTTGGTGGTTCCTCATCCCAGCGGGGTGGGGCGGCCTGTTGGAAGACCAGCCATAGGAGATAGTGATCTGACCATGCAATGGGCTGGACATTAACACTGCCAGCCCCCAGATCACTACGCCACTGCTCCGAGACAAAAATAAGATCAAGCATGTTGCCCCCCTCGTGTGTGGGACCCTGTATTATCTGAGTCAGGCCCATAGCTGCCATGGAAGCCATGAACTCCTGGGTCAGACCCGACGCGCCCCCCCAGGGAGGACAGGTTGAAGTCACCCAAGACCAAAAGGCCCGGGAACTCCACCGCCACTCCTGAGAGGGCATCAAGGAACCCAGGCAGGGCCGCTGCTACACAGCTGAGGGAAAGGTATGCAAGCAGCAGGCCCAACCGACCACCAGGCCCCAAAAGCAGGAGGAGGGCCTCACACCCGCCTGTCTGTGGAACAGAGACCTCCCTTGGAATCAAGGTCTCCCGAATAACAATGGCCACCCCACCACAACACACACATCACAACATTGACTCAAAGGTATAAAAAGTAGAGGGAGAAGTATATGTCAAAACAATGTATCATAAAAATGAAAATTATAAATATATATCAGTATAATTTCAAAGAGATCATGTACTTTAGAAATACCATAGTGTAATTTATGGGTGCCCTTCAGATAATCTAAGCTTATCCTGGTTTAATGGATTAGCATGACATTAAACAACTGGAATCTTGCTCGCAAATTTTCAAAATACGTTATTAACAAAAACAGAAATGCCTATTACAAAACAGCTGATTCCTCCTTTTTGAGAGCTATCCAGAGTGTCCTCTAAAGTGAATTCTGTAAACCAGTTGGAATCTGTCACATCCGTCTTAAAATATTCTTACCATATTTAATATGGTGGGTCGCATAATCAGCCAGATGTTTAGATTGGATTTAGCATTTTTGTCTACCTACGGAGTCCTTTCCAAGGATCTGGGATGGGTAGATGTTGCATTTCATGTAATAACAAAAATGTGATCCCATAACAGGTGGGATACAATGGGAGCCCTAGATGGGGTAGGAAGTTAGTTCTAATAAAGTACAATAGGGATATATATGGAAGTAGTGCTCGTTAAGGATTGAGTGCACATATGTGCAACTTTTAGGGATCACTGCCAGTTATGATGAAGAAACATGACGGTGGTGGGGAAATTCTTTTGTACGCCAGAAAAAATTGATATACCAGCATTGGTTAAGGAGAAGGAAGTAAGAAGCAACCCACATCAATTGGTGCTCTTCCTTCCTCCTAGGCTAATTCAGATTTCTCATTGCTCACCTTTCCCAAATAATTAAATATGTTTGGATAGCGTTTGTGTAAATTTTGCTTTTGTTTTTAATTTGGCTGTGTTTTGTTTTCCATGTTTGGTGTGTATCATACACTCCTTGCAATAAGTCCGCAGAGGTCCATAGTTTAGAGTACATTGTCATAAAGAAAAATTTGAGGCTGATTAGTGTTTATGTTGAATACTTCATTCTGTTTATGTTTTTAATTCTCAGATTCTTCTTGACGAACTTTCTTCCACTAAACACTGGGTCTCCATACATGTTTCAGACCATAGTGGATTCCACTACCGTCAGTTTCTATTAAAATCTTTGATTGTCAGAACTGGGACTGATTGTATTATAAAGTTATGTGATCACCCAACCAATCAACAAACATCCTGCTTTCCAAAAGATGAAGCAGATGAAGGTGCAGAAGCTTTTTGCATGGAAAAGCAACAGCCAGATCACTCGTTGTATCTGAAAGAGGAAATAGAGCTCTGCACTGATTTAATTAACACTTATCCAGGGCATGAAACATTGTGGTATCACAGGTAAGAATATTTAAAGAACAGAAGATTGAAAGGGACGATTACCCCATTCAAATCTGATGCACTTTTTCCCAAGTCAGGTTTCCCTTTCTGGTGTCTTGTGAATTCCTCCTCTAAATTCCCAAGCCTATAGAACAAGTTTGTTGAGGGTGTATGAAGAATACAGTAGTAATGAGAATATGATCCATCAACAAGGTAAATTCTGCTGACAGAATACAAATATTGTATACAAGTATACAAATATTGTTTCGTTTCTTTTTCAGGGAATTCACAGAGTGTTTAGCTATAGTATTCAGACATTATTTACAAAATGTAGGTTATGTTTGATTGGAGCTTAGTCCTTCACACTTTCTGTTACGCTCTATATTTAGAAGAGGGACAGAACATGTTAAAAGACATAGAAGTTTGATTTTCATATGTCTTTTTGTTCTTTACAGACGTCAAGTCTTCTACCTTCAACACCACTTAAAGAAGTGTCCCGTTCCAAACATCTGGTCATCAACTTCAAACAATAGTGATGGAACAGTTAATAATTCACATCCTCATGTTACAACTGGCCTTACCACACAAGACATGGATGTTGACAGCTTAATGGAATGCAACAAACAAGGCTACAGTCAAGAAACCAAGCGCCTGAAGCGTGCTCCTATGCAGGACTGTATCAACGTGGAAGAAGAATATAAGTTCATCGATCACGTTTTGTCTACGTGTAAGGAGGAGGATCAGGCAAGGTTTGCAAGTTCATACAGAAAATGGCTAGTTTCTTTTCTAGGCCAATGAAGATCTTTTAAAACTCTTTAGGGTCTTTGTTTAGTGCAATATCCTCTTTACAGACAGGTGTACTTAGGACCCCTGGCACTTTTCACCCTTCTGTTATTCCTGCCACTGCTAAACTTCATTTACTGATGTTGGGTTTAGTTCTATTTATATTTTTAAAAGCCACTTTGTGTTAATTTTTATGGATCTTTGTAGGATAGCCCCACCTAAAAAGGAACTGTTTGGTGTTAATATAAATTAAATGCAAATTTTAAAGTCACTAATATAACTGGAGTAATAGGAAAACAGAAAGGTAGATCTACTGGTGGACAATGATTTCATTCCTAAATACCTCGTTCATAATAAATGCACCTATTCAAAGTCATTGGTCAGTGAAAACAGTGGAAAATCGTTCAGCATGACAATGTCAAAATGGTTTTGAGTACAAGTCCTCATTTTATAATTGCATTGCATCACTGCTCTTCTGAACTCTTTTTATTTCACATTTGAATTGCTCTGATAATCTTACAGTCCTATGACTTATTATTATTATTGTAGTGAAAGTGGGATATGGTTATGTGAAATTGGATAGTTTTGTAAAAAAAAAAAGTCCTAAACTAAAACTAACTAGTTCAATATAAGAATATTGGTATTTAGGGTTTTTTCTGGCTTTTGTGAATTTGGAGGCTTTCATGAATTTGAAGGTTGGAAGATATGGAAATATAAGATGATGACCAAGGAACAAACTTCTATCTAATCAGATCCCTACCTGCAATTTTCCTTGGCACATGCAGATTTTTTCATTCCTAAAATATACAGTGTTTCATACTTGGATTTTTATTGTATGTGATGATATATATGATAGATACAGGGTATGATAGACAATGATGACCATCAATGTTATCTTTGTAATGATGTTTCACTTAATGGACAATCTACCATGCACTGGGACTTATTCATCTTTCATTTAATGCAACAGGACCATACATGGCTCCTTTGCAAGACCCATTTAAATCTCTTGAGAAAGTACAGTGCTCAACAAAATGATTTGCTTGTTTGAGTTTTCTTCAGGTTATCCACATAAATGCAGACAGGAAAGAAGAAAATGCAGAGGCAAGACTTAGCAGGTTGTTTATGATGGGGAAGACAATTTCTTCTGTGCTTCAGCTGGACTGAGTTTGTGAAGACTTTCAAAGAAACTAATGAAATATGACTTGAAATCCATTTTTGCTTTATTTATTTATAGTTTTAAGCTGAAATTCAAGTTAGATTTGCTGCAGTTACATAGAGGCAACTGTAGCTATTCAATTTGGCTGCCCTTTTATTATAGAATAAGGTCAAATTCTATCTTTAAATTTGCATTTGTACCTCCCACGGAAAGCACATGGGATTTTATACGCAATAAAACCAAATTCCAAATCTGAAATTAAATTGCAGAGTATTTCTGTATTTTAACCTTTGCTTTATAGCTTGCAAAAACACAGGATATGTTTGCAGGGTTTATAGAAATATAATCAGAATGACTGAAGAAAAGTATAATTTTAAAATTAAGAGAAATAACAGATGAACAATTCCATTAGAAATGGAAGGACAAACAAGAACCTGCCTTTTACAGCCCTAACTGCATATTATTAAGGGCTTGTTGCAAGCAAACTGGAAGTTAAATAAATGAGCATAGCAAGCATATTTTCTGAAACATGGGGTTGTCTAGAAATACAAATTCACACAGAAACATGACAGGCATCTCTAAACGCTATACATGGTATTTATTTAGAGTATAGATGAAAGCTTCTGGAGTTGGATTAATTGAGAATCCATTTGTGAACACTAGTTTGACTAGTTCCTTTGAAGTCTCAGAATAGGAAAAATAGCATATAAGAATCACATATATTTAACTATGCCTCTGGGCACTAGTGCTTATTACCATACATTAAAGGCACCTAGCAGAGCTTTGCACTACTAAATAGCAATATATTAAGCATTTAGCATGTCAGAAGTCAAAATACTGAGACCTAATAACTCAACCATGACGCTAGTGAGGAAACACCTGACTACCTTATCCAATACCAAGTGTTTCTTCATAAAATTTGTTAATTGTATCAATACAAGCACACTAAGCACTACAGAGTATCATTCATGGGTGTTCTTAAGAATTCAGGAAGTGTTACAATGCAATCCTAGTTGGCTCTGAAAATGAGGCACAGAGTGCCTCCACTGGAAGGATCCTAGAGGATTCGTTATTTTATTAATCTCACATCCTAAATTTTGTTGATCTGCTAATAAGCCAACAAAATAGTAGAGTAATTTAAATTTGGCTTAGAATGAACTAAAAAAAGGAAAAGTTAAGCTGTTCCACATTCACTCCTATGTCATGGACAATACTGACCTCAGCTAATTACAAGTAATCTGAGTTCGGTAGAACTCTAAACAAGTAATCTAATTCTTAAATGTAAACTGCAGGTGTTTGTAGATATCATGAGGTACTTCAAAAATGAAAATCTCTTAAAAAGGGAGGTATCCAACTCCCGGTCCGTGGCCCAGTACTGGTTGGGAACCAGGCCACACAAGCGGTAGGCGAGTGTGCGAAACTCCATTAGTGCAAGCAGAAGGTATGCGTGTGAAACCATCCTCTTCCCCCTCTCCCTGCTGCACTGCTGAGCTGGAAAGGTTAGGGACTGCTGCTTTAAAATAGTAAATTAGGAGATCAGCATAAGCAAACAACCAATAAGTACATCATTATTTGTGAATTGATCTAAAAATAACTCTTCATATCCAATACTACTCAGATATAATTGCTAGTATCTTTGGGATAACCGTTGTTCCCCATTGAGATAGTTGAACTTCTACTAGCCTTTATATCTTTTTTTCCCAGTTTCAGCCCTGTTTTGATATAGTCTGCATCCTAGTAACCATCTGCTAAACATTCTTTTATTTTTAACTCTGTATTGTGAAAGCAGAACGCCTACCATGAGTACAGGTAGAGCACAGGTAGTTCTTCACTTACAACCATTCGTTCAGTGACCATTCAAAGTTACAATGGGGCAGAAAAAAGTGACCGATGACTATTTTTCAAATGTTGAGATTGTTGCAGCAACCACTGTGGTCACATGATCAAAATTTGGACACTTGACAACTGGCATGTATTTATGACAGTTGCCGTGCCCAGGGTCACGTGATCACCTTCTTCAGTCTTCTGGCAAGCAAAGCCAGCCTCACTGAACTGTGTTACTAGCTTAACAGCTGCAGTGATTCACTTAACAACTGTGGAAAGAAAGATCATAAAATGGGGCAAAACTCACTTAACTGTCTCTCTTAGCAATAGAAATGTTGGGCTGAATAAAGCATTGAAAGGTTTGACTATCTGAAAAGCTTTCTTGATAGTTATATTATGGGCTCCCTCCCCCAATTGTTTTATATTAATGTTTATCACAGGCAGAAAATGATGCTGATCCTTTTAATAAGGTCTCTATGAATGTAACCAACACCAACAGAAGCCATTGATTTTCAGCTTTATGTTTGCAGCAGTGGTTGATCTGTTTTCCCCTGCTTATTACAACTGACAGAGTGTATATACGTTGTTTATAAGTACAGTTTTGTTTTAATGAAAGAATTAAAGGAAAACTTAAGCAATCTACTTAAGTTATTAATGAGACATACTGTTAGTTCTATGTCGAAAACACCAGAAAAATAGCAGAAAAATACAGGTACATATTATACTTTATTATTAATTTGCCTTATACCTTAACATCTGCTTTAAACCTGCAGTTCATTACCTCTCTATATCTGGAATATTATTTGCATAGTAATGCAGTTTGTAACTCTTCTAAGAAAATAAAGTTGTCTACCAGTATTAGGAAATGACTGGCTGTTAGAGTACAGTTCAATCTAATAGCCTGATCTGGAAAGTTGTTCAGTGGTTTCCATTGAAAATAGTAGCATTTTTGGATCATCTCAACCAAAAAAAAGCATGCTTCCATGCTGAGTTATTATGGATATAATTGAACCTGAATTTTACAATCTTTTCAAATGACAGAACTTAGACTGTCAACTTTTATTTGTCCTAGGTGTTTCAAGTGAAAAATAGATGTGAATTATACACACACCTAGACCAGGAGTCTCCAACTTTGGCAACTTTTAAGATTTATGGAATACTGGGAGTTGACGTCTACAAGTCTTAAAGTTGCCAAGGTTGGAGACCCCTGACCTAGACCATTGTTTCTGAGGCTTGGCAACTTTAAAGTTATGGACTTCCACACCCAGAATTCCTCCTCTTTTAAAGGTGTCAAGCTTGAGAAACACTTACCTAGATACATTCCCTCAAATGACAGAGTTTCTGTTGAATTTTAAACACTTTTTGATGAAAAGATGGGGGATCCAGTACTCTAAAATTTGAGGCAGCTTTTATTGAACAAAGCCAGTAGCTGTTAATGAGACATTTTTCTCTCTTGCTTCATTTAATTTGTTGTGTCCTAAGCTGTTTCCTTCTTAAAGAGTATAGTGGTACCATGGGGAACATTGTCTTTTATAGGTAACACTTGACTACCTCCCAAAAACAGGGATAAGGCCATCTCTTCAGATGAACTTCTTTTTATGTAGAACCTCATCCTTGGGTTTGAAAAAGCGAGAACTGTAGGAAGCCTATTTAATACCTTAGGAAGCACTTGTTTCAAATAGTTTTCTAAGTAAAAAAATTGCAGTGCGTAGACTTCATTTTTCCATTTCCATAAACTGAGCACTCTGCTGTTGTCAAAAGAAGGAAATGACCACATGTGGTCAGTTAATGTTTTCATTAGATAGTAAAGTCAGTAGTAAAAATGGACTCTTCCCTGTGATTTCTAACTCATAATGCTAATTTTACTCAGGGCATAGATTAACTAGTGCATTAAATACTTTTTACCATTACGTTGTCTACTGTTGTAAATTCTTAAATGCCTAAAATGGTATTTTATCAGTCTAGCTTTCTATCTTATTTTAAAAATGGCTTTTTAAAAATGGCTTTTTTAAAAAAAATGTGGCTCTTCTTCAGTTTTCTTTGTGTTTGAAACAATTTATTTTGTCTTTTAAATCAAAATAGCTGTGGGCCCTATGTTAGGTCAAATACTAATCTCTTTGTACTGGAGAGTTTCTGAAATGAAGAGGTGAAATTATGTTTTACTTAATAGCACAAATTATTAATTTCTTCTGCTCAATATGACATCTTAATGGAGCATGTCTTCTAATACCAAGGATATGAATCTCATGTAGATTCAATATTATGTGATTGGAGATACGCATCTTCTTCTAAGATGCAAACCTTAACAATCAGGTTGATATTTGTGTATATTTAATAGAATCAATTATTAGGAAAATACTTTTTAATACGGGCAAACTCCAATGAAACTTAACTGTGTATGTCAATTAATTTTTACTCTGATACACTGTCTTTAGTAAGTTTACTCCCAGATAAATATACATAGAATTGCAGCTTAGAGCACATGTAAATCCCATTTATTACTGTGCTCTCTGAAAGTAAGGCTTTAAGAGTGATAAATATCCATATATACACAGAAATAAATCCCACTGTGTACTACCAGGTCTTTGTATAGAACAGTATTGTATTACATTTTAAATTGGTTAGATTTACATTTTGAAATGTGCAGAAAGTATTCAGAGCTGAATGTGGAATTAAACATAAGAGAGGAATTAAACACAATAGTGTATAACAATGTGCTTTTTAAAAGCTTGTTTATTTCCACTATATTGAATGCAGCTTGCATAAATAACTTAAAACACGAGTGAATTAAATATTTTTTTATTCATTTCTTCGAAACCTTAGAAGCTTTTCCGGAATTATTTTGTTGGATTTTATTTTAATTTTTACTTTGTGAAAGTAAAGTTTCCTGCCTTGGTGCAATTTCAGCATAATTTTTTCAGCAAAACTGCTTTGTTTATATGTTCTGTTGCTCCACAGTAATCAATTAGATTAATACTAATAGGAGAGCACTTAATATTAAACAGACAGAACAAAGCAAAGTTGTAGCCCATACAATACTTGTTTTTCACTGTGTAAATTGAGTTGTGGTGAACCATGAATTTGCTTGTAAGTCCTTTCATGAGGTTAGAAGCTTTCTCATTTGATTTCAAATAAACCACAGTCCTCCACAATGTTCAGATGTGTACATAATTCTCCCCATGTATATGTTTCATGTATTCTCATTCTGATTTCTTGCTAATGCCAATTTAAGTATATTGTGGTTGTGTCAGTCTCCTCCTCTGGCAAGGAGGAGCAAGGGGGAAATCCCTCTTCTTTTTGCTATCTCGTGAAATACTTCGTTTTCTATCACATCTGAATCATGCTTTTTAATTCATCAGTAGTGATGTGGGAATGCATTCTGCCACTTTCATCTAAACTGGGGGTGTCTATCCATGGCAACTTTAAGACTTGTGGATTTCAACTCCCAGAATTTCCTAGCCAACCTTGTTAAATCCACAGGTCTTCAAAATTACCAAAGTTGGACACCTCTGGTCTAAATAATATGTTTTTCATTCACTGGGGAAAAAGTGAAATGAAGTTATATGCGTAATACCAAAAATAAAAATCTAAATAGCTTGTTCTATTGTTCAGACGTAAAGAAGGAATTGATCTTCTAGTTGCTGCATTGTACTGCAATAAGTGGTAACAAATACTAAATTACTTGCAGCACATTAATTTCAATTTAATTCAAGGCACTCCAGTTTATTGCTCTGAACTTGTTCTACAATGTGCTAGCAATTAATAAGTTAGAACCTTTCCATTTCGATACAGAGTAAAGCAGTAACTATGTCAATGGAGTTGTTGATTCAACTGCAGATGTTCTAATTGATAGCAATTTGTGATTGGCTGTTGCATGATTCTAACATCTGCCAAATTTGCATTCAGCAAAAATGTAAGTGGAAATTATAATTCACTCTTAGAGTCCCTGTCTACATGTGCTTAAATTGATGAGGAAGGTTTTGTGTATGTATTCATTTAATTTTATGCTACCCTTCAAAATATTGAACACTACTCCAAAACTGTTGCATAGTACAGATTGGGTAGAATAAATTAAGTAAATATTAATTAGTTTGTTTCTCTGCATAGATGTATTGTGGAATTCCACTGGTTTGCCCTTAAGGAAAAATAATATATCTTGAGTATAGAGCAGAACACTAGCTAAAATGTTAATTTGAGTTATAGCTCCTCCTCCAACCAACTATTTGTGATGTTCTTTGGATGGCTTCAAACAGATTATGTTGAGGAAGTATGTAAAAAAAAACATTTGCAACAAACTCATTTTAAAGTTTAAATCAGCTGACATACAGGTGAAACTCGAAAAATTAGAATATCGTGCAAAAGTTCATTTATTTCCGTATTGCAACTTAAAAAGTGAAACTAATATATGAGATAGTTCAAGTCGTGATTTGTCATAATTGTGATGATTATGGCTTACAACTCATGAAAACCCCAAATCCACAATCTCAGAAAATTAGAATATTGTGAAAAGGTGCAATATTCTAGGCTCAAAGTGTCCCACTCCAATCAGCTAATGAAGCCATAACACCTGCAAAGGGTTCCTGAGCCTTTAAATGGTCTCTCAGTCTGGTTCAGTGGGAATCACAATCATGGGAAAGACTGCTGACCTGACAGTTGTGCAGAAAACCATCACTGAGACCCTCCATAATGAGGGAAAGCCTGAAAAGGTAATTGCAAAAGAAGTTGGATGTTCCCACAGTACTGTATCAAAGCACATTAATAGAAAGGTATGTGGAAGGGAAAAATGTGGAAGAAAAAGGTGCACAAGCAGCAGGGATGACTGCAGCCTGAAGAGGATTGTCAGGAAAAGGCCATTCAAAAGTGTTGGGGACTTTCACAAGGAGTGTCGGACTGAGGCTGGAGTCAGTGCATCAAGAGCCGCAACACACAGACGGATCCTGGACATGGGCTTCAAATGTCATCAGAAGCGTCTTACCTGGGCTAAAGAAAAACAGACCTGGTCTGTTTGCTCAGTGGCCCAAAGTCCTCTTTTCTGATGAGAGCAACTTTTGCATCTCATTTGGAAACCAAGGACCCAGAGTCTGGAGGAAGAATGGAGAGGCACAGACTGCAAGATGCTTGAAGTCCAGTGTGAAGTTTCCGCAGTCGGTGTTGAATTGGGGAGCCATGTCATCTGCTGGTGTTGGTCCACTGTGTCCAGGGTCAACACAGCCATCTACCAGGAGATTTTGGAGCACTTCATGCTTCCTTCCGCAGATGAGCTTTATGGGGATGCTGACTTCATTTTCCAGCAGGACTTGGCAACTGCCCACACTGCCAAAAGCACCAAAACCTGGTTCAATGACTGTGGGATTACTGTGCTTGATTGGCCAGCAAACTCGCCTGACCTGAACCCCATAGAGAATCTATGGAGCATTGCCAAGAGAAAGATGAGAGACATGAGACCGAACAATGCAGAAGAGCTGAAGGCCGCTATTGAAGCATCCTGATCTTCCATAACACCTCAGCAGTGCCACAGGCTGGTAGCTTCCATGCCACGCCGCATTGAGGCAGTAATTGCTGCGAAAGGGGCCCAAACCAAGTACTGAGTACATATGCATGCTTATATTTTTCAGAGGTCCGATATTGTTCTTTGTTCAATCCTTGTTTTATTGATTGCATGTAATATTCTAATTTTCTGAGATTGTGGATTTGGGGTTTTCATGAGCTGTAAGCCATAATCATCACAATTATGACAAATCACAGCTTGAACTATCTTGTTTTGCATGTCATGAGTCTTATCTCATATATTAGTTTCACCTTTTAAGTTGCATTACAGAAATAAATGAACTTTTGCACGATATGCTAATTTTTCGAGTTTCACCTGTACACATGCTTGCTCAGTGCTTTCTGACAATAATTGTAATAGCATTATGATACTTGATCAGTCTGAATAGTTGACTGAGTTTAGGAGTAGCTTACAATCTTTGCAGGCTAATGATTAAGCCACACTGTAAAAGAAAAAGTAGAAGATCTACAAATAATCTTGACAAACAAACCCTTAGAGTCATAGTAGTTTTAAGGCAATGAAGAATGTACTTGGACAGGCTTGCCCTCTTTCTATGCTGCACTTCATTTGTGGTACTGTTACCAGTAGCTAATCTTAGCTATATTTATATATTTTTAAATATCATTACTTCCTACTTAAAATACTGACAAAGGATTTAGAACAGTAATGGATACCTTGAAAAAGCATTTTCTTAAAAAACAAATGTACAGTTTAAACCAAGGGTGTCCAACCTTGGCAAGTTTAAGACCCGAGGATTTCAACTCCCAGAATTCCTCAGCCAGCATTCTGAGAATTCTGGGAGTTAAAAGTTGACAAAGTTGAACACACGTGGTTAAAAATGAAGTTTTTTTCTTTTAGGATGACTCACTAAACAGAACAGTCTGAACAGTTTCAATAAACCACAGAAGTATTTTGAATTCAGCTTTTTGATTTTTGTCCCCAACTTGTAGATTTTTGTTGTTATTTCCTACAGAAAAATAAGTCAAATATACCAAACTGCTTCATAAAAGGATCCATTTCTGATGTAAAAATATGGTTCGGATTATTATTGGCCTGAGTATTAAATCAAATGCAGTGAAACTATGATGATGTGATGCAGTACAAATGTAAACCTTTTTTATGCTACAGTATTGCTTAGTAGAAGACTTTGTGATACTTTTGTGTGTAATTTCCTTGATTTTGCCATTTTCAAACTACACGGTACCTATTTTGGTGCAATAAAATGTCCTTTATAGCTGCTTTCATCATTTTTAATTGCTGCTATAATTTAGATTTAAATTATTGTACTGTAACTACTTAGGAACCCTTAGTATTTCTATATTCATTATCACTGTATCCCTTCTTTATAGATTTGGCATCTTTTACTTTGCAAACTGATGCTTAATTTTGTGATTTTATTACATTCTGTGTGGACCTGGAGAAGAGTTGGAAATGTTATTCTAATTAAAAGATTACTGTTGTCACAGTAAAAGTGGACGACAACTACCGATTTCCTACTTTGGCTTTATGTCTGTTAAATTCTTTTTTTTCTGATTGTATCAAACTTCAGATTACAGGTTGATGCTTGGGGTTCTTTCCATCCCTAAGCATATATCTTCCAATTCTAATAAGCAAAATCACAATAGTGACTAAGGCATTGAGGAGCAAAGTGAATTTTTCACTATTTATCATTTACATTTGGGTGTTTATGGGGATTTTGTATGTGTTTATATAGAATGTTCTAGTACTAAGCACAGTGTAAGTTATTGTATTAGTGTATAAAAAGAAAAAAATAGTGTACTTTTTCTGGTTATATATAGGCAGTTTTTAAATAAAAATTTCTCCTAGAACCTCAGTCTTCCTTTCATTTTTCCATCCACTAAAATACATTTTTAAAAGATTTTCATCTGCTATTCATATCTTTAGATAAGAAATGTACAACTTTGGCAACTTTAAGACTTGTTGATTTCAACTCCCCAGTCAGCCATGCTGGCCAGGGAATTCTTGGAGTTGGAAGTCCACAAGTCTTAAAGTTGCCAAAGTGGGACACTTCTGCTTTCGTTAAACTTACTGCGAACACTTAACATTGGATCATGGGAATGACAACTCTATCATTTAGGTGTAAAGAATGATAGAGCTACATTCCTGTAGGAGTCCATTTGAATGCAAACATTGAAAACGAACATTAAAAACAAATTCTAAAAGAACCAAACAGCGATATCGTCGCTCTTGCATATATTACAGAATACACAGGATTGTATTATATTCCACATGGCAGTCTCCTGAATAGCAGCTGTCACTTAGAGAGTTTGAAGTACCAGGAGATTTCAGTGTTGAAGGCTCCATGCTTCTGGCAGCTGTCATATCAGATAGGCATTTGGACACTTCAGCACTCTATTGTTATTATCATTACTATTGAATCTATCTATTTCACTTGGCCCCAAAAATCTGACAGGAAGTAGCCTGAAGGAGCCAGTATGATTGACAAGAAATCAGAAGTGGGTCATTTTTTAATCATGAAGTTTGAGAAACTCCTTGCAGCATAGAAATTGCCATAATTGGGACATCAATAGTGTATTTATTTATTACAAGCACTTTTATGCCTCTAATCGGAAAGTAAATGCATTACACTAGTTGTGTACAATAAAATACATTACATCATCCTTAAAAAGAAAAAAGACAATCCGTCAACCCTGACAGATATTTCTATCCTTGTCTAGCAATTTGTAAGAACAGGAACAATAAATATGAGGCAGGTAAAATGAGAAAAAGTTAATAAAAAGTTTGATTGACTATGTGCTCTCAATTTGGCATTGACTATTAGCAGTGCATAAATAGATTTTCTCCTAGACAATGTGTGTTCACCCTGGTACTTCCAAGTTTTTCAACTGTTCTCCCATCAACATAATAAAGTTCATCCTCTTAATTGTCAACCTCTTCTCTTCATTCTGCCTTTCCCAGCATTACAGACTTCTCCAGAGGGTTTGATCTTCACATAATGTATTTGAAGTATCAACTGAGCCTGATCATTTGTGCCTGTGGGTTGATCTGTTCTATTCATTTTTTCCTGGAACATAATAAAATACCGCATATGATTATTTTAAAAGGCACGGGATAATTAAAAATAGGTATTTTCCTAGCTTTCAAAGGATATCGAGGAGAATCACTGAAATGAAAAGGTAAGCTTGTGAAAAAAAAAAGAAGAAGCCCTTGTCATGGTCATAATACATCACAGCTCAAAATGTATCCTGCTGAAGAGCTTCCAATAATGTCCACATACAAATTGCTTTATAAGAATATTTGTCAACAAAAAAACTGGAATTACCATGAAAGAGAAAAAAGCAGTTCAGATTTTGAACAAAAATGAGTGATATAGTAAGGAACAGATTTTTAATGAAACTAATGTGGCTTAATTTCCTTTATGTAGATGTAACGTGTTCTATCTCTGTCATATTGTATCCTGGTAATGAGTTGGCCAGTGAAATAGATATTCATGAGAAATTAATCATATGAAGTAATGTTTTGTTGTAGCAAAAGACTGACAATTATAATAGTCTTATACTGTAAGTATTGAAATACCTAGACAATATGCTGCACAATACTGAAAGAATGGTACTGAGAGAATCACATTACTAGCTGTTACCTACTAGTGCACAGTACAAGATGCTGTACAAAATATTACTACTAGGTTTTAGAAGTTTATCTAGATTGCCAAGAAATATTTTAAAGGTATGGATTACTATCCCTGAATATTTAAAGCATCCAATTGACAGCATTTTCCTGGATGTTACATTTGTTCATTTGGGGATTTTTGCAAATGATAATTTTCATATTCCTTAATCAGAAGATACTGTATCTGGTCTCTCCAGGTAAATTATA
This sequence comes from Naja naja, assembly GCA_009733165.1. NCBI lineage: Eukaryota > Metazoa > Chordata > Lepidosauria > Squamata > Elapidae > Naja > Naja naja. The sequence continues at coordinate 233,736,232 of CM019149.1, read as the reverse complement.
ATCAAAGGTGAACAATATATTGAAATAGGCCTACTCATAGATTAACTTGCAGAAGCATTTTCTATTCTCAGTTATTTAATAATAGATGGTTATTCTTCCATCTCTCCCTAAATTATATTGGTCAAATGAAGACACCTAGGTTAATTCAAGTAGGAGTGTGGATTTCATTTAACTTCAGTTCTAAAAATCTTGAATTAATTGTTTTAAATGGTATGCATATATATTTGGGTTATATTTCCATGTATGTTTAAAATATCACACGAGTTGTTGAATTGTGTAATCACTTGGAGCATGGGGTTCTGTCTAAAAAGAAATTTAAAAACAAAGATCTGGTGCTTTAATTTTTTTAAAAGAAATTAAAACCTAAATGGTTTAATTGTACAATAACCTATAAATAGAGTACTAATAACAGGCAGATGGAAACTAAACCACAACCATGGATGACTGCTGCACTGCCCGATGAAAGTTTCCCCCCACCAATAGTGATGTCTAAGAAATGCATTCAACTGAATATAAACTATTATTATTTTTAATGGATTTACCCATAAAAGAGCATGGCCCAGCTTTGCTTTTTACCCAAATTTTTCTGCGTACAGTATGTTTCGAGGGGAGAAAACTGAATATTATTTTGGGGATGGTTGGGAGGAGAACATGATGTAGAACGTAATGGATTTGTGAATTGTTATGCATTTCAGTTCTTCACCTTTTCTTCAAATGAAATTGAAGGACATTATGACAAGGCCCAAAATGAACAGACTGCTTGGTTCCAGCTGATGTCCTTTGGGCAGCCTTTTCAATTTTGTCTTGTTTAACTTGAATGAACAAAAATTAAAACTCTCTGCCAACTCATTCATCTGCAGTGACACTGACCTACTGTATTTCCATAATCAGTATTAGAAAAATTGAAGGAAGAGAAAATGTCTTAGGATTTGAAGCAAAATATGAAGCCTTATTAAAACAAATTGTATATACACTTTGTGTCTTCAATTATCTGTAGTATGAGAGCCAAATTCTCTGTTACCTGACCTAAGCATATTGGTGGCTTTTTGTGTGTTGGTTTTGCGCCACCTTTTGTGATTATTGGGAGATTATTAGGAACCTTTCAATGCCCGCTAAAAAGCAAAAGTAAAAGAAATCAGGAAATGAATCTCAATTTCTATATAGGAAGCCTCTCAGATACTGTAGGATGGCCTTGCCAGGTACCAAAATTTCCAATCTAATAAGAATTGATATCCCATCCTATTTCAAGGGCACCATGTTGAGAAAGCTTAAAATGATAAATTTCTACTGTATTCACTTGGGTATAATCATATTGCTATCATTAATAACAGTCACAGTAAAATCATGCTATTATTGAAGTATCTGAAGAACTGAGTGGGCTCTACATTTCTCCAAACTCTGAAATTTTAATATATCAAAAAGTTGCCCCATACCAAGCTGGCAATCAAGAACAGAAGGAATACTTTTCATTTAGAATTTATATAAAAATATGTGAGAATTTTTAGAATATCCACATTTCAGGGAAGCTCATTTTCTTATAACTCATAGTGATTTTTTTATCTGTACATATAAAGGATGGACAGTATAGAGATAAAGAACAACTTCTGAAATGTTGCTCTGCTCTGTTGCTCTGCTCTGTTAAATGCTCTATTATCATTTTTGTCTTTGTCAGGTTAACAGGCATTTTTTTTCCAATCTACATTAGTATGTGTCTTACAAAAGTTTTCAGGATACGGACTTGAGTTTGGTTTTTTTTTACTGTCAAATTATATTTAACTTACTTCTTTAAGAAAATAAAGCTTTCCATTCGTAAGAATGATACATAAGAATAGTGATGTTTTTAAAAAAATATACTGTATTATATTTAATATAAGGGTTTTTTAAAAAATTCTTTTTTTACTGTTTAGATCTGTATGAATTAATAGTTATGTTGATTCTAAAAATAATGACTGGTTCATTAGGTCTTATTCGAAATGTCTCTTTATATAAAATATTTCCCAAAGCATTAGAGCTTAAAGTTTCATGAAAGTCAGAAGGTGGAATTTTAAGTTTTAAAATGGTATAAGCCTTTATTTCTCTCTCGACAATAAATTTTCTGACTATGTATTCCTCACTTTTTTTTCTTATAAAAGTTTTAAAGGTGGAAGGGAACATGGCCATGAAGTCCAGTTCCTGTTCAGTGTAGGAATCCAAATGAAAACATTCCCCCAAATTGGTTGTTTAATATAACCAATCTCTGGGCAATTGGCCCCACTGTTGAACTATAAGTACTTTTTTCCCCCAATCTTCAGTTGAAATCTGCCTTTTTCTATTTTTAAGTTCATTATTCCATGTACTGCATATTTTAAAATGTTTACTTTTTGTGACACATTTTCAAGGATTTGAGAAGTGCTACAACATCCACTTGGCCTTCTCCTCTCAAGGCTAAACTTTTCCAATGTTTCTTCATAGGACAGTTCCTAGACCCCCCCTCCCCCATCATCCTCGACCCTTTCTTAATAAGCTGTCAACTTCGAACTGAACCTAGCAGCAGCCATTTTTCTGTTCTTCAGTTGCCACACAGAGGGGAAGGGGGAAAGGAGGTTGGAATGTCTTACTAGACACAACAGAAAGCTTTCTCATGAGAACCAAGGTCATTCTACTGCCAAGGGATAAGGTCAGGGAAGGAGTGCCTGGAGAGCCTGCCAATTAACCGAATTGGTCAATGTGACCTGTGATAATTGGGGGATGGGATTATTTCCTATTTAAATTAAACTGAAACTGTGGGAAAGGTTTAGAGTTGGTTTTCCTTTGAAGCTGTGCGATATGATATATTCAATAAAAAAAGAGCTTTGAGGAGGATCCTAGTCTCAGAGTTCTGATTTGCTTGGGTTCATGAGTAGGATGAGCTACATTAGTCAGAAGCTACATTAGTCAGAAGCCTTTCTTAAAGTGTAGCTCTCAGAATTGGAGATAATATTCAGGATGACTAACACAAGATAGAATGGAATTATTACATTCCAAGGAGTAGAAAAAAATTGTCGAAGTCTAACCTTCCCTTTGCCACGTTCATTTGCTGCTTAATATTCAGTTCATAATAAGCTACATCAAGTAATGTTACCAAGTTGACCATTCCCACCCATTCTATACTTGTAGTTTCATCATTGCTTTCTGTGTGAAGTTTACTAAAGTTCTGCTAAATTTTATGTGTTATTTTCTAACCTATCAAGTCCACTTGAAATGTATGTTTACTTTCTAGAGCATTAGCTATTCCTTGCAATTTTCTGCCATTTGAAATCTAACAAGCATTCTTCCATCTCTTAGTGCAAATCATTAATGAAAAAGATTAATGAAGTACAGGATGCAGGACCAAATTTTATGGCAACCTAGATAAATCAGTTTGATGAGCATCTATGGGGATAACACTCTGAATACAATTTTAAATTGACCTTTTTGTCAGCTTCATTATCATAATAACCATGTCACACTTAAATAGCTTGCTAACAAGGAGGTCATGGCATATTTTGTCCTGTGTTTTGCTGGAATCAAGATATTTCCACCATCAAAATTACCCAATCAAAACTTGAATATGTTTCCTCTTTGGCCTTTTTTTCTCAGACATTGACCTTTGTAGTATTAATTTCAATTCCATTCTTCTATTCCTGTGTCCTCAAAGAAATCTCTAAATACTCCTACTAATCCATCCCTTCATTCCAAATCATTTGATTGCTTTTATTTTTAATTCCATTCCTTCCTTTGGAGATACCTTCGCAACCATCTTTATATTATGGGCTTTTTTTTCATTCATAGGTTTTACCTGCTTTATTCCACTAACATCCATTTTCATACTACACATTAGCCTAACTCCATATGTTTGCTTGCTGTTTCAAAAAACTTCCACATCAGTTTTCTTCATGGCTGTTTTAATTTATTACTATTTTATACAATTTTTCATAGGGCATTGTGTTCCAAAATACTCCAGGTAGTTTTCCATTCATTTACCATCAATAATTATCTTTTTTAAAAAGGGAATATATGACTTACATTCTTCTTCCATTTACATTTCACTTTCACTTTTGTTTCTTTTCTATCATGTCTTTTTTCCCCGAGAACCACTTCTGACACTAGCAAAAACTTATCCCAATCAAAGTCGCTCTTCATTCCTGTAGCCTTCATTAAAGCTTCTCTGGTAATACTGTTTTACAAAATAGGGCATTCAAAACCTTTGCTAAACCAATACTTGAATTTAGCTCTGCTGTCTGGAATCCACACTGTATATCAGACATAAATACAATTGAGTGAGTCCAGAAGTATTTTACCAGAAGAGTACTACATTCCTCTGTTCACAACAGAATACCCTACAGCACCAGATTTGGGTTTCTAGGCTTAGGCAACCTTGAACTATGCTGACTAAGATTGGACTTAAGCATGGTACATAAAATCATATGTTACAACATCTTACCAGTTAATGAATATTTCAGCTTTAACAACAACACAAGAGCACACAACAAATATAAACTAAATGTAAACCTCTCCAAACTCGATTGCAGTATGATTTCAGCAACAGAGCGGTCGATGTCTGGAACTCACTACCCGATTCTGTTGTCACCTGCTCAAACCCCCACTCCTTTACCCTCAAACTAACCTCTAAGCAATTTGGGAGAAGAGGGACCCTGAGAAAGATGAAAAGTTTACACAGAACCAAGATTATGCACATCTATGAATTATTATTAAAATTCAACCCAGAGGTAGATGATAAAATGGATGCAGAATTTTAAAGAATTACAGGGCAACAATGAGAAGATTTATGGAGAAAATAAAATTCACAGCAAGCTACAGTCTGAGGGATGATGGGTATAAAATGTTTTATTGATTATGTGAGACCAAGTCTTTTTTTGGGTAAAAGATGGAGTAGAGAGACTTACAGGTTTTCAATATTTTGTTATTCTACAATAATAAGAGAGCATTCCCAGAACTCCTGCTCTTCTTTCTTGACTTTTGCTGTCCTGAAAGGCTGACCTAGTGGTAGAGAATATCTCTAGCTCTGCTTAAGCCATCTACTCTCTTTGCATCTTTGTGGTCTCCTCAGTCAACTAGGATACCGCATCTCCTTTCTTTATTTGATGAATCTTCAACACTCATCTGTCAAAGTGTAGCGACCTGCACCTGCTGCTCCAATACTTTGAACTTTTTGTCAAGTGTGCAGTTGTTATAAATAAACTCTAAGTTATTTTCAGGCAGGAACACACACATGCAATAAACAAAGCACCGCAATTGTAGAGTTCTCTCTGTTCATCTAAGTTTTTATTTTTTTTTCAAAAACTTTAATTTCTTGTTCCTCTTTTAGGCTCTCAGTTCAGCCAAACACTACTGACAGGATGGAAAAACTTACAGTGGCTTCTCTTTTGTTAAGCCCCACAAATAAGGCAAACCACAGAAGCAAGAATAACACAGACTTTAAATTCCTTACTCCATTGTGATTGTAAGTTGAGGACTGCCTGTAATGTGGTCTTTCTTTGTAAACTGCCTCCTCAGTTTAACAAATTTTCAGTGCCTTAAATCTGGAAGGAACTGCCCAGATCTCTGCAGATACACCCCTATTTCTTCTTTTCATCAATACCTAAAATGGTTGGGTCTTTGTGAACACTATCAGTTTAAATTACAGGTGCTGACTTTATAGTTTGTGTATATAGGAATACTTGCTTGTTTGAATAACATCATTTCAATTGAGGGGTCCTTGATGCTCTCTGAGCTTGGTTGTTTTCTTGAAGATGGTTCATTACCCATACCAGGAAACAAAATTACAAGTAAATTTACTGATTGCACTGATGATGTTACCTGGTTTGGTTAATTAAATAGCTGCAAGAAAACAACCCAAACTTCACCAGAACCAATTATGTTTGGGTCCTGAAATGTTTGCAAGAAAATAGCCATGCTCAGAGAGCACCAAGGACCCATCTTTTTAATCTTGAGCTGCAAATATTTTCCTTTATTGGTATCCTCCCAATTCATGTTCTTGTATAATCAAGGTCAGTTAATTTTTCCTTTTGTTAAAATGCTCCCCTCAGTTTTGAGGGCTTTTTCCCATTCAGCCCCTACTATTTGGAACTGATTTAGCCTTGAATTAGATCTGAAATCTGAACTCCTAAAGTTTAAAATGGTCTCTAAAGCTTTTTTTTTTGTAGGAACTTTACGTAACTGGAAGAAACTTATTTCTCATTATCTCTACAGATATAAAACCATTGTGCCAGTATCAGAAAAGTTTTATAATCATTATTATTCCAGGAAATTATATTGTTTTATTGCTGATAATGATCTGTTTTGATATAAGGATAAACTTACTACTACTACCGTGTTTCCCCGAAAATAAGACCTACCCCGAAAGTAAGACCCAGCACTATTTTCTAAACCTGCCCTAATATAAGACCTACCCCGAAAATAAGACCTAGTGTAAATCTCCAGTTCCAGGAAGACTTTTCAGGGAGCAACCGTGCACCCGCGAAACACTCCCCCCTACACTATTTGGCACCATAAATATATAAGACCTACCCCGAAAATAAGACCTAGTGTGTTTTTGGGAGCCAAAAAAAATATAAGACAGTGTCTTATTTTCGGGGAAACACAGTATATATTATATACTATATTATTATATTATGAGGAGGCGTGGTGGCACAGTGGTTAGAATGTAGCACTGCAGACTATTTCTGCTGACTGCTGTCTGCCAGCAGTTTGATTCTTACCAGCTCAAGGTGAACTCGGCCTTCCATCCTTCTGACGTCAGTAAAATGAGGACCCAGATTGTTGGGGGCAATATGCTGTCTTTGTAAACCACTTAGAGAGGGCACTAAAGCATTGTGAAACAGTATATAAGTTGAAGTGCTATTGCTATTAAAATAGTAGTATAGATTGTCTATTGTGAATTTGGGCTCTGAAAAATATTAAGTTACCACAAGGGTAACTTACCTCACCTCCAGTAGACACTGCAATTTCCTTATCTTGAGTGGCATGGCAATAGGTACATTACCCCATTAGCCCAATTCTTCGTGCCACATAATGAGAGGTGATAAGTGGGCAGAACTGTATTTTTCAATCCATCTGTGTACACCGAGCTCTTTCAGGCATTTGTAGCCTGTTGGCAGAGTGCCCCATTCGCTCACTGATCTACAATGTTAAAGGAGTCCATTTTTATCCACTATTTCTTTAACCTTCTCGCTCCATATTAATTATGAAAAAGTCTTTTTTCTTTGAAAGCTATGACTTTATTAACATTGATCTATTAATAATTAATAATCTCCATAGCTATCCTTTTTCCACAGGAAAGTTCTTTGAAATAACTCCTTCTTTCTAGCACTTTCAGGTATCTCCTTTTAAAAAAACATGCAGCATCTGCATTCCTCTCCAATTCCAGCCGTATAAATATCTATCCTGGTGTTTGTGCATATCTTTTAAGTATGACTGATTTTCCTGTACCATAATTCTGCTTTGAAAGGCTTATAAATGCAGGTTTATTGCTGTATCACCACAGGGCTACAATTTTTTTTTCATGTTTTACAATTGATCTTCCATTACCACTGTTTATCAAAAAGATTTTTTTTGCCAAAACACAGGGAAAATTTATGCAGACAAACTGATGGACTGGTTAGATGATTGTATGCCATAATCATTATTGACTGTTAATGGCCATAGAGATGCTCCATGAAGCTCTGTCTTTAACCTGCTCTTTCTGATTTTCCAGTACTACACTCACCACTGTAACTGAGCTCATCTGCCTTGCATATATAGACTAATACTTGCAAATAAATAAAGTGGAGGAGGGAGAGGATACTAGTAAGCATTTTTATTTTGTGGGGAGGAGGGAAATGAATGGATTTTTCTTAACTCAGTACTTGAAACACTAAGGCAGAACACTTGACAAGCTCAAAGAAACTTCAAATAAACTGTAGCATAGACACAACTAGAAGCAGTGATTTGTGACCTGGACTCATAATACTAACTATACAGATAGTCCCCAGTTAATGACCATAATCAGGACCAGGATTTCTTTCTTTTTTTTAAACAAATTTTATTCAATTTTTAACAATTTTTTAAAACAGCTCTTTTCAGTAGACAGCATGTTCCCGGGTCATCACTTTTACATGCAAATATGACAGTAGGTCTATATCCATTTTAAGCATTTGACTTCACTTCTATTCCATTTTAACAGACAAAGGGTCAAAGAAGTTAATCCTAATCTCAAATCTTAATCTCAATCTATATAACCCCCCAGTTCATTTCAAGTTAATTGCAAACATATATATATATTTTAAAAACATCATTTATAAATCTTACAAATAACAATATATTTGCCCATCATATTAAAGATAAAGTTCATCCATATCTATCCTTTAATTATCTTCACATTGTTAATACTCTTTTATCATTTACAGAATTCTTTTGTCCGTCAGATTTGCCCTTTCATCACATATTCTCTCCATAATTCTAAATCCGTACAGATTTTGACACTAAAGAGAATGAGAAAAAAACCTAGACTTGCCCCCTTTTACTACTTGAAAGTGACACCTCAGTGGTTAATATAGTAGCATAATCATAATCATTCCCTTTAAAATGAAAGATAGAGAAAAAGAAAAAGAAAAAGAGAAAAGAAAAGCTACCTTACAATATATCTCTAATCGATCGGGTTCTGCAACACATATCCCCCTAAGGTTTATTTATGGTTCCAAGATAATAATAAAAATAACTAATCTTGGTTATTGACAAATCTCATTTTTAGACATTTTCTAAAATCATTTCAATTAATTCAATTTATCCAATCATCATTTACCTTTCTTTTGTAAATAAGAAATAAAAATGTGACCTTTTACCAGTAAAGATTGTCAGTAACCCCTATTGTTTTACACTTTTATAATTACAATATATTCTTATTACCATTTCTACATGCAGAACCCAGGACCAGGATTTCTGTTGCTAAGCAACATGGTTGCAAAATGTGGTATTATGTGACCCCAACCGATTTTTAATGGCAGTTCCAGTTGTAGTCATTAGGCATGATATCCCATGATCATCATTTGAGACCTTCTGCTGGCTTACCCATTGACATTGCTTATCAGAAGCAGGCAGTGAAAGTTGCAAATGGCAATCATATGACCGCAGAATGCAGTGACCATTGTAATTGTGAGCCGTTTGCCAAGAGCCCAAATTGTGATGATTTGATTGCGGGAATGCTAGAACAGTTGCAATTTTGAGGCCTGGATATAAGTCTCCTTACAATATTCAGCACTGTTACAATTCTTGACAATTGCTGAACAAATTATTGTTAACTGAAGATTACCTGTAAGTACATTTTAATGACTGTATGCTCCTATGAAAATCATCTAGTTCTGAAAATGATAAAGGCAACTCATAAGTATCTGAAATACTTGTTGGAAGAAAAATCAGAAAGATGCTGAAGTAAAATGGAGACAGGCGGAAGGAAAGGTCTCTGTTTGTTTGGTAGCCAGAAACTTCAGTGACGGCGGCATGTTTCTGGGGTGGCTGACAAAATGAGGTAGAGAGTAGGTGGGTTTTTATGCATTCTTTGGGACTTTTTAAATGGCTGTTGCCATATTCCTATGGGATTATGTAAGGGTCGTGGTTGGCTATACAGGCAAGAGAGGAAATGCAAATCCTAGGTGTTTTGTTTGAGCTAATCTTATCAGTTTGCGCTCTTTGCCTATTGTGTTGCATATTTGGGGTTTCTGGCTATTCTTTGTATATGAACAGTGTGGCCCAGCTTTCTGAATGGATGCAAAATATCCATTCCTAAAGACTAGCCTCTTCAAGCTTCTGCTTGAGGCTGTTTTCCTATGGCAGGAAGACTGAGGCTGCTTTCTGCCTTTGTTAAGGTTTTTCTCCTCTTCTCCTTTAGGGGAAATATTCTATCTTTTAATACCCTGTAAAATAATTTCATTCTAGGGAGTGGGGAGGGCTTCCCACACACTTAAAAATGTTCAACATCTACATGAAGCCGCTGGGTGAGATCATCTGTGGTTTTGGGGTGAGGTATCATCAGTATGCTGATGATACCCAGCTTTTCATCTCCACCCCAAACTGACTCAGTGATGCCCTCACCGTGATGTCTCATTGCCTGGAAGTGGTGCAGATCTGGATGGGGAGGAACAGGCTCCAGCTCAACCCAGCCAAGACCTAGTGGCTGTGCGTACCGGCATCTCGGATGATCCAGGATGTTTCACCTTTAGGCATGGGGGGAGAGGTGTTGCCCCCCATGGAAAGGGTGCGCAGCTTGGGTGTCCTCCTGGATACACGGCTCAGTTTGGAGGAGCAGGTGGGAGCCGTGACCAGGGGGGCATTTGCCTGGTGCGCCCCTACCTGGACCGAGATGCATTACGCACGGTCACTCATGCGCTTGTTACGTCCCGAGTCAATTACCGCAATGCTCTCTATATGGGGCTGCCCTTGCGGACCACGCGGAGGCTTCAACTGGTGCAGAATGCGGCCGTGCGGGTGGTGATGGGGGTATCCCGATACTGCCATATTACACCCCTCCTGCGCGAGTTGCATTGGTTGCCAGTTGCCCTCCGCGTGAGATTCAAGGTGCTGGTACTTATCTATAAAGCCCTATATGGCTTAGGGCTGGGGTACTTGCGGGAACGTCTCTTGCCAGCATTGAATGCCCATCGCCCGGTGCGCGCCCACAGGCAGGGCCTCCTTGGGGTACCCGTCGGCCAGACAATGTCGGCTGGCAGTCCCTAGGGATAGGGCCTTCTCTGTGGGAGTGCCCACCCTATGGAACCAGCTTCCCCTGGAGCTACGACTGGCCCCCGACCTCCGTTCCTTCCGTCGCGGCCTAAAGATTTGGTTATTCGAACAAGCCGGCCTGGACTGAGTGGGCGGGTGGGTTAGTTTTTAAATGTCATGTCTTGGAGTTTTAGATAATTTGTTTGGTCGAACTGGGTTTAATAACTTTTAATTTCTCTTAACTTTTGTATGTTTTTATGATGTGAGCCGCCCTGAGTCCCTAGGGAGATAGGGCGGCATACAAGACCAAATAAAATAAATAAATAAATAAATAAATAAGGGCCTGAAGAACTGATAGACCAGTGAGAATTTTATTCATTTACCTCAATCCTAATGGACTCAAGGCATTTTTAATTAATACACAAAATAAGTAATATAATCACTTTAATACACTTAATACACTTTAATACACTTTAGTACAGCATATATCAGTAAGTAAATCAAAAGAGCCGCATATCCTTTTCTTTCTTTTTTTCCGGTTAAATAGTGGCATTTTTCTGGTCACGTTTTTGGATCAAAATATTGTATGCTCTGCATATTGATTTTATTTTATTTTTTGCAATCTCCCCGTATCTACTTCTCCTCCCCTTACACTTCCTACTATCTAATTCCCTAAGAAGATAAATGCTTTAACAAATAAATTCTAAAGGGAAACCACATGGTACCTGAATTTAAGGCTTCCGTGCTGCTGCATCCTGGCCTTATGCTGAGAAATCCTAGCAACACCACTGCTGCTGAACCCAGCCTTCCTGCTGCTTTCCAGAGAGACAAGAATTGAGAGTTGCTACGTGCTGCTTCCTCTTCTTACCCTCTCTGAGCAGCACAGCAGGAAATATTTTACGCACTAGGTGCAATCCTCATTACTATTGCTGCCCAAATATTGCAGGAGAATAAATGAGGTGAAGTAATTGTTCCTTCAATCTTCTATGTTTTGCTAAGAGAAGGCAGAGAAAGAGCCCAAAGAAGGACTCCTTACCCTTTCTAGGCCATACTGGGGTCTCAGCATTTCCTTCTATGGCTTCTGTAGATAAGCAAAAAAGTGTAAAGGCACCTATTTGGCTTGTACATTTCCCTGCTATAATTGCTGAAAAAGCAAGGAACCAAGTCTTGTATTATTGACTGTCCATTGTTTGCCTTATTCACTCTATCAACTTACTTATTTATGTTTTATTACTAAATTTGTATGCTGCCTATCTTGCCAAAGGTAACTCTATATCCTGCTCTTATTGTTTTTATAAGTACAAGCGGACAACCGTAACACAGCCCAAAATTTCTGTTGTTAAATGAAAGATTTCAAAGTGAATTTTGCCTCATTTTACAACTTTTCTTGCCATAGTTGTTAAGTGAATCATTGAAGTTGTTAAGTTAGTAACATGGTTGTCAAGTGCATCTGGTTTTCCCATTGACTTTGCTTGCCAGAAGTTCACAAAAGCTATTCACATGACCTAGGGACACAGCAGCTATCATAAATAGGAGTCAGTTGCCAAGCATCTGAATGCTGATCACATGACCATGGGGATGCTGCAATGGTTGTGTGAAAAACAGTCATAGGTCATTTTTGTCACTGCCGCTGTAACTTTGAACGGTCACTAAGTGAGCTGTTGTAAGTCGAAGACTACCTGTAACTCAAGGCAGTGGACATACCTAATAATCTTTCCTCCTCCTATTTTTCCCACAACAAACTTGTGAGGTTTGTTGGGTGGAGAGAAAATGGCTGGCCCAAAGTCACCCAGCTGGTTTTCGAGGGTTCCTGAGCACTCTATAAAACCTGTTATTTATTTATTTTAAAACACTATCACCAATACTATGCCTGTCAAAGGAGAATTAAACATGCCTGGAGGGCACAAGGCTTCTGTGCAATCCTCTGAGTATCTGCCCTAGGATAGAAAAGGAAAAGAAACAAGCTACAAGATGGCAGAGGGAGGGAGGGAGAGATGTGGCGGGGAGATTTACAAGTAGCAAGCAGCAGAAGGGAATATTGTAGAAAAAATATGGGCTGTTTGTTGTCTTACTGTGGCTCTTGTTGGGAAAGAGCCAAAAACAACTTCAGTAAATGTTTTCCATGTTACAGCAAATACAAAACAATTTAAAAGCTGGTTTAAGCAAGGCAAAGCCTTCTATTTTATTTTGTCTCTCGACTTTGAAGAGTGGAAATGAAATCCAGATTTCAAGAATTATGCAAATTCATCTTTTCCCTTTAGAAAATGATGGTAGGTTTTTCTCTTTGAGAGTGATGGGCAGTTCAGAAATGTGAAAAATAAATAAAATTGAATTTTTTTTAACTTATTTCCAATATACAATAGTACTGTGAAACAGTTTTAAATTAAATTGTTTGGTGATTTTATTTTGATCTATCCATTAAAATTTATTGAGTGATATTTTTATTCCTTGCCCAAGTATAACTCTGCTTTATTTGAGAGGGGTTATTTATTGCACATATAAAGTTTATTGTTTTAGGAGTTCTGAATATTGCAAATCATGAAGATCTCTAGCTTATGATACCAGCTTTATTGCACATCCTGATTTTCTTCAAAGGATTCATCTTGGTAAGAAAATGCATGTCTAAGACCATATTTCCTTGCTGTATGGAAAGAGATTAAGCGAGAAGAAAATCAGAATATTGTAGAGGCTTGATGCCTAAGTTAAAAAAAAAATACCTGAGCCCTTTGTTACAAATGCTTTTCATTATTTTCTCTTCTATTATCTTCTTGAAGTAGATACAAGTCTCTGTTGATTTATATCAGATCTTTCTTCAGTGAGGCTTAGAGTAACTTACCCTTTTAGAATGTGCTCCAAGTAGTGTAAGGATAACAGGATAGCAATATTCAATAGAGTCAGTTTGGTCCTGCGGTTAAGGTAGCAGGCTGGAAACCAGGAGACTGTGAGTTCTAGTCCTGTCTTTGGCATAGAAGGCAACTGGGTTACCTAGAACCAATCATTCTCTCAGTGCAATCCACTTCAGAGGGTTGCTGTTGTTGTGGGGAATATAGAAGGAAGAATATTATGCATGTTTACCATATTTTCTAGGGGAAAAACAGTAATAAAGGTGGGATAAAAATGCATAATACATAGAACTGCAAATTTGCAAATAAAAGCAGTTCTATAACCTAAATAAACTTACATTGGGAAAAGCAGCAAAAAAGTCAAGATGCCTGCTCATTCACAGGAAATACCAGGCTACTCCTGTGTACAAAGCTTATTTTGTACTACAGAGCTACAACAGCACAATACCAGGTAGTCCTCGAATTACAACCATGATTGAGTCCAAAATTTGTTGCTAAGCGACACAGTTGTTAAGTGAGTTTTGCCTCATTTTATGACTTTTCTTGTCATAGTTAAGTGAATTGCTACAATTGTTTAAGTTAGTAACATGGTGTTAAATGAATCTGGCTTCCCCATTCACATCGCTTGTCAGGTCACAAAAGGTAACATGTCCTTGGGACACTGTAACCGTCATAAATACAGATAATCCTTGAGTAACAGATGTAATGGAGCCTGCCAATTACATTTGTAACTCAAGGATTTGTAGGAGTGAATCATGTAACTGGAACGTGATCACTCTTTGCTTTCACCCATGCATTTGCTAATCGATTGTGTGGATCGTTAAGTGCACATGAGGTATCTCAGGGTGGGGAAGACTATGGTGGGGGGATAGTGATGGAACAGGCCCTCAAGGCCTCCCCAACTCACTGAGATACTTCATGCTTCCATCCTCCCATCCTGCCCTGCCAGACTCATTTACCTTGCAAAGATCTGTCTCCTCTCTTCCACGGTTTCTTTACCTTTGAGGGAGAGGAGAGCAGGACAATTTCCTTTCCAGCCTACCAGTTAGTTTGCAAATGCTTTTTTGCACTGGGAGTGAAATGTTCTGGTGCGGCCATGATCTCGTGCGACTTCAGGCATCCATTCTCTGCAAAAGTGGATGGGTGCCTGAAGTCATGTGAGATCACAGCCCCCAGAACCTTTCACTCTCAGTGTGAAAAGTATTTGCAAGCCGACCGGTAGGTTGGAAGCAATGCAATTTCGCTTCTCGCCTACTGGTCAGCTTGCAAGTGCTTTTTGCGGTGAGGGTGAAATGTTCTAGGGGTGTGTGTGATCTCACTCGACTTCAGGCACCCATCCACTTTTGCAGAGAATGGGTGCCTGATTTCCACACACACACACCCCGACCATTTCACTCTCAATATGAAAAGCATTTGCAAGCCGACCGGTAAGCTGGAAAAGAAATCATTCTGCTCCCCTCTCCCTCAAAGGCAAAGAAACCACAGCAGAGAAGAGAGAGATCTTTGCAAGGTGAGTCTGGTGCAGCAGGATGGGAGGAAGAAACAGTTGTGGGGAGCAGAAGGAGGGAATAGGGTGAATATTACAGTGCCTCTGTGATTGTATGTCATGGTGAATAATTGCCATGGTGCTGTAAGGTTTGTAATTTTGGGACCTGGTCATAAATACTAGAGGCGCTTATCATGTAATTCGACCAATCACTAAGTGAACTGTTGTAACTTGAGAATTACCTGTATGAACCAGTTGCCAAGCATCTGAATGTTGATGTCATCATGGGATGCTGCAATGGTTGTGTGAAAAATGATCATAAATCATTTTTCACACAACCATTACAGCAACATTCAGATGTTTGGCAACTGGTTAATACAGGTAACATTTCACTCTCAGTGTGAAAAGCATTTGCATAAATCTTTTTTTCCAGTGCCATTGTAACTTGGGTCGTTAAACGAATGGTTGTAAATCGAAGACTACCTGTAACCCTCTAACCTTCATGTGCACTCAGAGATAGAGAAGTGGCCTCTGCACATCCTCAGAGAAAGTCGTTACTTCAGATCAATACACGCTTGCAACCCAGCAACCGAAGCAAACATTAAGCGAACCGCTTCTTTTTCAACACCCGAAGAGAGATCCGCGGGTCGGAGGTTTGCCTTCCTTCCCTCCCGTGGGAAAAAAAATGCCACCTCCGCCGCCTGAGAGAGAAAAAAAAAGCCCTCAGGCCGCTCCTCCGTTTCCGTGGCGCCGATCTAAGCGAAGCGCCCGCCAGCAGAGCTGCGGGCCTGGTCGCCACACCGGAGTCACGGGGGAAGCTTCGGAGGCGGGCTGAAGGAGGCGCGGGAGGTGGGGGCAGAAAGAGGCGCTGTCGCGGATGGCTGCTGGGCTGAGCCGAGGAGGAGCGAGAAGAGGCGGAGGAAGATGGTGGAGCGGGAGGCCGGACTAGCGGCTGAAGGGAAAGCGGCTTCCCAGGTTTCCTGCCTGGCACTGCGTTGCCGCTGCCGCCGCCGCTCCCGCCATCCGCATCCCAGCCAGACCCGCTGCGGCTGCTGTGCGTCGCGCGCGGCTTTGGCGCAAAGGCGCGGAGAGAGGAAGGTAGGAAAAAGGCGGCGGCTGCCGTCTGCGTGGGGGGATGGGCCGGGATGCCCGAGGCTGCTTGCAGTCGAGGAGGCAGAAAAATCGCCCCGCAAGGTTTGTTGAAGCCGGCGGCCGAGCGCGAGGGGCGGAAAAGCTCGCCCGGATCAGCCGCGACTTATCGAGCGAGAGGCCCTGGCGGGGCGGAGGAGCTGCACGCGCCACATTGCGTGTCATCTAACCTGTGTGAACGGGGTAGAGTCTCGCTCCCACCACCACCCGTCCTTTCGCCCCCGTGGAGCTACAGGCTCGCTCTTTTCCCCTCCTTCCCCAACTTGATGCGACAAGAGAAAGGGGGCGATAAGGACGGGGCGGCCGTCGGATTCAGCAGTCGGGCAGTCCCGGGCGAGCGCTTGGAACTTGTGAGGGAGGCGGTGGCGGCGGCGGTGAGGAGACGGTTTGAGGCTTTGAGGGTGAGGGAAGGAAGGAAGGAAGGAAAAAGCTGCGTTGGGGATGGCGCGGCGAGGCGAGGGGCGACTTCGCCTGCCTGCGGTGGAAAACCGAGGCGGTGAATGACGTGCGTATTTATTCGGAAAGGTGGTCGAGACGAAGCTCGCTCGGTGGGCGGACGGTGCCCGCGGTTGCTTGGATTTCTACGTGTAGTGAGAGAGATGCGGGGAGTGGCAAATCGCAACAGGGTACTACTTACACATGGCAAATGGGGAGGAGGTCCTGCGGGGTATTTTTTTTTCTGAAGGGGGCGCTGCTGGTTCTCCTAGATCTCCTGGTTCATGGTGGACCACCTTCCTCCTCCTCCTCTTGCCATCTGCTTGGGTTCTTGACCGTATTTATCACTATCGACATGCTGACCTGCAGAAGAGTGTACCTGCTGACATTTGCCCCTTCAGGGCAACAGAAAGTGCCTTAGCCTACTCTCTTTATTAAAAAGGACATCTAAACATATGGTGCAGTCCAGTACAGCTTTTTTCATTCAGTGTTATGCTGATACTGTTTTTTTTAAACCTATTTCTTGTGGAGGTGGCTGTGACTGAGTATTTGACCATTTATTTTACTGCCGAGGTGATAAATGAAGTACCTGGGAAGTGACTAGAAGCTTCGTTTAGTGCTTTCTCATTTTTCTCCAAGGCTTATTGAGAAGATGAAATTAACCCTCTTTCTCCAGTGATATTTAAGATTTTATTTTAAAGTGACATATGAGCTTCAACATATTGCAAATAATTAACAAAAAGTTTACCTTAACCCTTTCCTCTTCTGATCTTGCAGATTAGGTATAAATAAATTCAAAGGAGTATATCAGTTAAGTAGCATACATCTCTAAACTTGAAGGATGCTCTTCATTATTGAGGTACGCGTCAAAGTATATATATGTGCTTATCCATCAGTGGGCTTTTGGACATATCTTTGTTTATATATTTCATAAACTCCCGTAATGGCAACTATATGTAGTGTTTTTCAGGGAACCTTGATATTCTCCTGCACTGCTATGAAAATGAGACATTTTTCCACAATGTTTGTACCTTTTGCTGCTCAGCTTGTAAAGGCATAAATGCCACATTGTCATATTTATCTGAGATTGAGAAATTGAAAAAGGGTACAAAACATATTTTAGTGGTGTGATTTTATCTTTTTCATATCAATCCAGATTTGTATGATGTGCTTGCTTCTTCATTCCACGACATAGGAAATGGAGCTGAAACACTACATATGCTTTCCTGGGACTAAACCACGTTGGACACACTACTTGTTTTTGAATAAAAATGTATCGACTTATATTGGATAGCTGCAGTCTTAATCACATTTACTTGCTGTATGTTCTGGTAAACAGGACTTACTTTTGAGTAAATGTGCATAAGGATAAAGGTACAGTTAGATCCTATGGATTATTTTCTTTCTATGACTGACCTTTTGTTTGTAGTCTTATTTAAGGTTTGATTGTATTTTAATTTTAAAATATGTTTTAGGTTTGTGATTAGTGTATTAGAACTCTTTATCACAACTGTTTTAAAAGAATTATCAGCCAATTGTGTCCTGAAAATGAATACAGCACAATAATACTTATTTACCATTCTATTTTGTTTCTATTTTGTGCATGTTTGCATATGTTTCTCTCATTCAATCTGTCCTTCATATATCAGCATTTAGATATTTTGTGAATTAGAAGACCAGCATTCTTCAGTTGATGCTCTTCAGGTATGTTGGAGCAAATCCTATAATTCTCCAGCTGCAATGACCAATCTAAAGGTCACAGAATTAAAGAAGGCAAGAGAAAGCAGTTAGCAAGCTTATTAGCGTATTTTGTCTTGCTTGAGTTTGCCTTTACTAGCTGAGTTACTAGCAGAAATCCAGCTATTTAAAGTCTTTGTGAAAATGCCATATTTCAGAGAGCTTCACTAACTCTCTGTTACATGTTTCTGTTTATAACCATTAAATATGTTATAATTTTGCTGAGAAAAAAACCAGACAATTTTTTAAAAATAATTTTTCTTTCTTAATATATATGGAAAAAGAAAAAATAGAAGAAATAACAAGACCATTGCCTTGCAAATGAGAAATCATTAACCTAGTTTTAAAATACATAATTAAACCCTGTCTGCACAAAATAATATTGACAGTCTTTCCATTAAGTCAATAGAGAGCCAATTGATAAATAGAAAGCAAATACATATTAGTAATTTAAGATAGAAAATTTGGAGTTGTGCTCCTTTCAACATTAAAAGTGATTTTTTTTACTCTCTTCCCTGTGGTCAGTGTCCTTCATTATTCATATAATTCTTCCAAATTTTGGGTATATAATTCAAATGTGAACATATCTTTGAATGTAATTAAAATGTAGTTCAAAGGTATGTTCACATCTTAAATAGTATTGATTTAAAAAAATTAATACTTATAAAACCTAATACGTCAAACCAAAGCCATACAATATTTTATTCATTTATTTAACAGTTTCCATAGCCAGCCCATCCAAAGCAAAAGATCCTGAGTAGTTTACAACACACTAAAATCCTAAAAGCAGCAATAATAATAAATCCAATTGTAAGAACATGAAACAACTAGTACACAAGTCTATTAGTAAGAAATTAAATAATAAATCATTCCTTCCCAAGGTGAATTAAACTTTTTTTAAAATTCATATTTATATCTTAACTAGAGTTGAAGGCTTGGTGAATAAAATTGCTCTTAAAGATCTAGAAAGTATGAGGGAAGAAGCTTTACTGGGGTAAAAGTGTGGGGGCCATCACAGAAACCTGTCATTCTGTCCATATTGTTCTCACTTCAGTTGGAGACAGAACTCTTAACGGGTCTTGAGTTATTTTCACCAATGAGCAGATTTGTTTCTGACAAAGCAGTGCGTGGTTCAAGCTGATGTAACACCATACAGAACTTCAGAGATAGCTACCAGCAGTTCAGAATTGGTCTTGAAATTGATTAATAGTTACTATAGTGACTTCAGAAGAAGTGTTACCCTGCAATGGCTGGATTAACCAGCTAACAATCTCACTGTTGCATTCTGAACTGCAGGTAGTTCTTGATTTACATTTGTTTAATGATGATATGAAGTTACAACAGTAGTGGAAAAAAGTGACTTACTCAAACTTGCAATTATCACAGTATCCCTGAATTCAAGTGATCAGAATTTGGACACTTGGCAACTAGCATATATTTACAATGGTTGCAGCATCCCAGGGTCAGTTAATCACCATTTGTGGGCTTCCTACAGATTTTCTGACAAGCAAAGTCAGTGGGAGGAACCGGATTTGCTTAACAACTACCTCCATGATTCACTGTGGTGGTTTGTTGCACAACTTCGGCAAAAAAAGGAAAAGGTTGTAGAATTAGGCACAATTCACTTAACAGCTGCATTTCTTACTGATGGAAGTTCCAGTCCTAAGTGTGATCATAAATCAAAAGCTACTTGTAGCTTTTGTTTCCAGATTGTCTTGAAAGGCTTCCCCATATGGCACGCAATACAATAATCATCATTAAAGTATCCTCAGCAGTGGTGGGTTTCAAAGTGGTTTACCACCAGTTTGATGGACATGCTTTGGGCACGCGCACATACTTTGCGTGCATGCACCTGCCAAACACGCACTTTGCGCACACGTAGAAGCTTTCCTACTCGCCTCCTGCAATCCATGTAGCTTTAACAGCTGATGCGTGTAATCTGCTGCGCCGCACAAAGCAGTTGCGCTTCAAAAGCAGGGAATAAAGGTCAATATGAAAGCCTGGGTGGATGGGCAGGCCCAACAGCAGCTCTCAGAGAGACTAGTTCGGTCTCGGCTGATCTTCGGCGCTACCGGTACGCCAGAACTGGGCTGAACCGGTAGAATAGCACCATTGATCCTGAGATATACCAAAATTGAGCAAAGTTGCCTCAGCCAAAACTCAGAAACAGTCTTTCACTTTTGCTTAAGCAGTAAAACAATCTAAGAAGATCCCCAAGTCATGTACCAACTCTAAATGGGACCATGCCTCCCCTCAGCAATTTGATCCCTTTTGATGTACAGTAGTTTTAGTCTTGGAGGAATGGAATATGAGTTTATTTTGCTCCATACACAGCCTGATAGCTTTGAGGGCAACAGAAGCACAAGTCCGTATAATATGAGAAAGTGTCCCTTTGCACATTAACATGATAAAGTTAATAACAAGATTTTTTAATCATACTCTGAGGTATCCAGTAAATATGAAAAAAGAATCACTTGTTGAATTAGTTTCTTCCTAAGATAGGAAGAAACATACTTCATATTCAAGCTTTCAGTTTTAAATTGCTCAGTGAACAGCTTAAAATTCTTATCTGATTTGCATGATACACAATCATATTGTTGCTGCATTAGGTTGTCAGTGGAATTGAGATAATGAATGAAATTATATTTATGGCAATCTGTAGCCTAGGTTGGGTTTATCTGGTCCAGTGATGGCATCAGTACCCCTCATCATGTGAACCTATGTGGTTCATAGTTAAGCAACCATATGTTCAACAGTGTCTCTAATTCTTTTCAGTTTTTAATAGTCCCTCTCCAAACACACACACACACACATTTTTTGGAGTTGGGAAAGAGATAAATTACAGTGGCTCTGATCTGTTAGTCCATCAGTCTATGCTTCTCTTTTTATTTTATTAACAAGAAGAAAACCATGGTTACTGGGGAAAAATAGTTGCTATACCAGCTGGGGAGAAAGGGAAGTTGGAAAATCAAAACTGGAACCACTATGGTGTGACTTCTGTGGTATCCACTATGGTACTTTTTTTACACCCAAGTCTTGTTATGCACTAACATTCCCATTTTCTCAAGTAAAGTGCTGCCAGTTAGTTACTGCTATAAATTGTTATAGATTATAAATTGATAAAACATTAATATCACTATTATGGTGGCTATAAAATAGCTGTATATAGGTTGGAATATTTGAGTTAAAAGGGGACATAAAATCTGAAATTCAAATGGCTGCTAAATAAGAATAGTGGAACTACATAGAATATGAGAGTATGTGTCCTGTAATTCATGGAGGCATAGTACTATTCTAGCTTGAAGCTACATTTTTATTTAGCCCTAATGGGTTTGGCTTAATTTAAGAGTAATGTCTTTTGACTGTTGTTTTGCCTTCTGTCAAATGCGAAGCTAGCATTAGAGAAGTAGTGAAAGAAACATATTCATAGATTGACTGGTTGAATATAAACTGAAAAGATAGCCAGGAGGAGGCAACTCTAAAAAACATACTGCTTCGTTGAGAAACTGACACATTTTTCTCATATTGCCTATCATATTGCCCATTTTTTATATCAGTAATATTGCTGCATTGCAGTTTTAGTGTCTATTGATTCCGATCTCTCCAGATATATGGACCCACAAGCATAACCATTCTTAATAGGCAAAAATCATTTGACAAATATGTATTTAGTTACTTACTTACAATCCTTACTTACATGATAAAGTGTTCTAGGGAACCCATCCAAAAGAAATTATTTTAATATCTAGCTTTGTTAATCAAACAATAAGACAAATAAGTACTTATTTAAGAGTTAAGGTGGACTTACGTAATTGGCTCAGGATTCTGCATGTGGGATAACTGAGAGGAATAGAAAAATAGTATCTATGTACCGTAGATGACTAGTGGCTTCTTACATTACTTTAATGAACCTCTTCTACTTTGTGAACATTGACCATAGTAAGTTCCTCTGTGGAAAAATATATTGTCACCTTTGAATAATTGGCTTTAACTTAGTTTGGCTTTTTTAAAAACCTTCCTGAGATGGATCTAGGCAGAAATGTAACTTTTTTGGTTGGGAATTTCTAAATCAGCAATTTTAAATCCTGCTACAAATAATTTGCAAATTTATTATAGATGTCTTTAACCTGTGTATTGCTTTTTCTTGGAGCCAAGACAAGTTTATTTTATTTATTCTTTATTTACTTATTGGATTCATACCCACCAGAATCAATCAACTCTTGGCAGCTTACAATGAACATAGCAAAATGACAATTTAAACATCTCCAGCACAAATGACAGTAAGTAAAAGAGAATGAAACAGTAAAATGGTGCAATAAATTAACTCAACAAATCATGGAAATGCTCTTTGCAATAATTCAGTTTTTAATAGCTTTCTAAAGACCAGTAGGGAGGAGGGGAGTCTAATTTTTCAATGGGAGGCCATTCCAAAGCAAGGATGCCACTGCTGTATAGAGAAGCCATGTTGTCTGCCTTTGGCTGTTCTTCCTTTCTGGAAGTGTGGAACCAATAGCCTTTATTCCCTCAATGCAGGTAGTTCTCGACTTATGATAATAATTGAGCTCCAAATTTCTATTGCTAAGTGAGACAGTTATTAAATGAGTTTTGCCCCATTTTATGATCTTTCTTGCCACATGGTTAAGTGAATCACTGCAATTGTTAAGTCAGTAACACTGTTGCTAAGTAAATCTGGCTTCCCCATTGACTTTGCTTTTCAGATGGTTGCAAAAGATGATCATCAAATGATCCTGGGACACTGCAAAAATCATAAATATGAGTCAGTTGCCAAGCGTCTGAATTTTATCCCATGGCTATGAGGATGCTGCAACAGTCATAAGTGTGAAAAATAATCATAAGTCACTTTTTTCAGTGCCGTTGTAACTTCAAACGGTCACCAAAAGAATGGTTGTAAGTCAAGGACTACCTGTATTTAATAATCAAGCCAGTGTAATGGAAGTAGGCAGTTCTGTAGTTACTCAGGTGCCAAGTCATGGAGGGCTTTAGCATTTTAAATTATGCTTTGAAATTTATCAGTTCCATAAAAGAAAGTACATCTTGTAGTTTAGTCCTGATAAAGTGTGTGATGGGAAAAAAATCAAAATAACCCTGCCTTGATTTTGTTTGGTAAAGAGACTCTCTGAGAAGCTTTCAAGATTCTGTTCGCTACTCTACAGTAATGAAGAACATATCTAGATTCTCTGCTTTTTTCCCCAAATGGTTCATATGTACTCTACATGTTGAAATCTAAAACTATGTTGCAGAAAAATCAATGCCACAAGTTGACGCTTCCCCTGTTCAGAAGAGGTGTGCATCTGCTAGGGAAAGTTGAAGAGCCAATTAGAATTTGCCTAAAATTGAACTACCAATGGAGATACTAAACTACTCATGTCAATTTTGTCCAACCCCATGGCATCTAAACCTTCAGTAGATAGATCACTTTATATCATTAATATTCCCAGTCATGTAAAGGGATAGTTGTACACACATTATGTTCAAAATGGGTGAAAGGCATAAGCACACAAAACATGCGGAGGGGGGAGCAGTCTATTACAGCTACATAAACAGAGTTCAAGTCAGAAGCACACATTTTATTTTCTACTATTTCAATTTCTTGAGCTGCATATATCAAAAGACTTACAATCCCTCAGAGTTGATGTTATATATTCTCAAGATTTGGAAATCAATAAGATAGATGAGATAGCCTTCATTGTCATTTTTTTTACTGTGAGCACACTGGCCCACATTAAAAATGAAATTCTGTTGTCTGCTGTCAAAAGAAAGTATATACCTACCCATATACATACATAACACACATGTACGCATGCTACCATGTTTCCTCAAAAATAAGACCTACACGAAAACAAGACCTAGCCTGATTTTTCAGTGTGTGCTAATATAAGCCGTATGCCAAAAATAAGTCCTATTAAAGGGGGTGGGCATGGCCAGCACAGGAAGCAGAGAGAGCACATGGGCCAATGGTGTCTGGCAGCAGCCACAACCTATGCAGCACAGGTGAGTTGATCATCTGTCCAAACAGCGGGGGGAGACACGTGATCTGGATGCAGCCACTGGAAACCCAAGAGTTGATAGGCTGGAGCAGTGGCCGGCTGCAGGAGAATTGACTTCACATGGCTGCATTGGTAGCAGACAGAAGCAGAGATGCAGAGGGGAAAGCAGGTGATCCAGACATGCCATGTGGGCTGCAGAAAAACCCGAGTCGGTGGGCTGGAGCGGGCGGCAGGAGGCTTGTCTTTGCATCTCTCAGCTTGCCTGCGGCCTGCATGGTGTGGCTGGATTGTCTGCCTGCCACCTGTGCCTCTGCCTTCATCTGCTGCCAGTGTTGCTGTGTGAAGATGAGCCACCCTGGCCCACTGACTCGACTTTTCCATGGCCTGTGCTATGCATCCAGATCACCTGCCTCCCCTCCCCTGCGCCTCTGCCTCTGTTTCCTGCTTGGACAGGGTATCAACTCACCGCTGTGCAGGCTGCGCAGCCCCAGAGTGCGCCGACCAAGGGACTGGCAGACTGCAGCTGCTGCCAGATACTGTTGGTCCCCACGCACTTGGCTCATGTACTCGCCAGGGGATGGGGCACCCAGCCAGTCTGATCACACCGAAATCACATTTTCCCAAAAATAAGCCCTATTGCTTATTTTGCAGCCTGGAAAAATACAAGACTGCGTCTTATTTTTGAGAAACATGGTATATACATACATACATAAATACATACACACATACACACATATAAATATTAATCACTGTCCATTTTGAATACATAGGAAAGACAAAACGTGAGAGTTCATAAGGTTGATGCTATATGGAACTCAAAACTGTGACTGAATCTGGATGTTCTGCTTCGGATACCACGAAGCTTCCTCCCAGAAGGTAACAAGGAAAACAGGCCATAAAGAGGATGTGTAGTGTCCCAGACAATCCTGTGGACTCTGCTTGAGACTTTCAAGAAGAGATTGGACTCCCATCTGTCAGAAATGATGTAGGGTCTCCTGCTTGGGCAGGGTGTTGGACTAGATGACCTTCAAGGTCCCTTCCAACTCTGATTATCTGTTATTTATTTATCTGTTATTTGTCTGTTATGTCCTGAATAGAAGGAAGTGAACTACCAATAATCTTTTCTGCCATCCTTACCACTCTCTGCACCGCCTTCCTGTTTGAAACAGTAATGCTTCCAAACCAGACAATAATACAATATGACAGGATGCTCTGGATCCTCCTCTATAGAAAGTGGGAAGGACAGGGGAAGGAAGATGTGCTTTTCTCATGCGACACAGAAAATGCAGGTGCTGGTGTGTCAGCTTCACTAGTGTCTCACTGTTGTGGGACCAACCTAGCCTACTTGTTAGCTGCACACCCAGAAACTTGATGCTGCTAATCATCTCCACAGGTGAATCGTTAATACACAGAAGTGTTTGGCTGTGCCTGCCTTTTCTGAAATTGACAATGACCGCTTTAGTTTTTTCTACATTTAAAACAAGGCTGTTTTTGTTACATCAGTTCACCAAACCCTCTACTTCCTTGTGGTAAGCACCTTCATTGTCAACTTGAATAAGGCCCACTACTAAGCATGTGTAAATTCTGAAAGGCTCACTAGAAGTGGATCCATTAGGCACCTGAGGCAGGCTAGCAAAATCTGATTGGTAGTGACAAAGTCCTTTGGCCAACTGGTCCACAAGTTAGAACATCTCAATTAAAAGTTGAGTTTGCCACAAGTTTGGGAGTTTCTTGAAACAGCCTACTAAGTGCCATCCCCATATCTTCCTTTACCTGACAATATACCACTACAACATCCATCCTCTTGCCAGGAGCGACTCATTCTTACCTCTCTATGAATTTGGGAATGTACATGCTTCAATTAACCACAATAGTATAATAATAATGAAAGAACAAAATAACCAATACCAAGGTCAACTATTGGGAAACTACTCAGTTGGGCTTTATCATTAACACCTCAACTCACTCCTCCAAGTCAATCAACACACCCATTCTACCATACATCCTCCAATAAATGAGAATATTTGTAGCTCAGGGTTCAAAATGAGGGATCCTTGATGCTCTCTGAGCTTGCTTGTTTTCTTGCAGATGTTTCATTACATCCCCCTCCAGCTGGTAAAGAGTGAGGATTTGCTCTCAGTTTATATTATGTCTTGCCCTGTCAGTGTTGGTGGGTGGTCTTAGGTATTCTTTGGTTGGGCTGTTTACTGTTGGCTTCTTTGCAATTTCTTGATTGGGGTATTTTTTACTTGATTGTATCTTGGAGTTAATCTATGCAGATCTGGGTGCTGATTGCTGTTGGAGAGGTGTTTGGGTTTTTTTGTTCCCTTTTTGGCTAGTTGATTGTCTCTTTTGCCTGGCCTATAGATATTGTTAATGTTGGCTAATTTTTCAGAGTGCCAGGCTTCTAGAAATTCCCTAGTGTTTTTGGGACTTGGCTTGGTCTAGGATAGTCACATTTTCCCAATTGAAACTATGGTTAAGTCTGTCTATATGTTGTAAAATTAAAGAGTTGTCTTTTGACTGCTAGTTGGTGTTCATGGATGCCTTCTGCTAGTCTTCTGCCTATTTGCCCTACTTTGGGTAATGAAATGTCTGCAACAAAACAAGCAAGCTCATAGAGCACCAAGGACCTGACATATATCTTCCTCTTTAAATAATGCAAATCTAGAGCATGTAGGTGTATTCTCATCTCACACTAAGCCTCTAGACTTCTCCCACCCAATGTGGACATGCAGATTTGGAGCTGGCTACAGATTTGGAGTTAGCTACATCATTGGGGGAAGTTGTTCTATCCGTAATCCTGAGCATTCAGACCCATTGACTACTACTGTCTCCAGCTAGGCAGGACAGCCATAGATACTTATTTCTGAGCCACCCACTCCCAGAGGTGGGCTGCACATGCTTTAACAACTGCTTTGCCAAAAATGTGAGTGTACGCACATCCCCTTTGCGTGGCTTGCGCATGGCTGCAAAACCACAGGAATTTCCTGCGCATAGCAGCCAGGGTGAGTCGATCGGGTGAGACACCGAAAGCAGCTGGGCTGTGAGGGCGGGGCGCGCGAGCAAAAACATGACATATATAGGACAGGATAGCGCCTGGGTGGGTGGGTGGGCCCAACTGGTGGTCGTAACTACCAGTAGGGGGGAGCCGGTCCGAACCGGCAGCAGCCCACTACTACTCAGTCCTCTGTTAGTGGCAGTCTGGCCAGATGTCCTAGAGTTGTAACTATCTATCTGTTGAAAGATAGACAAGACATGATTGAATTTTTAACTTAGCTATAATGAACAAATTCTTTATTGCTCTCAGTTGTCCATTCATAAAAGAAAGGAATGTTTTCTTATGCAGATGAATAAAGTAGGGATTGTAAAATGTATTAGGGATAAGTAATGCTTTTAAGTTCTAACAATTTGGCCATAGTAAAAAAGCATATAATCTGCAATGATTTAAATTTTATCTTCCATGACTAAGCTAGTCCTGTGGTAATCTCTTAGCCTTTGCAATTGAAATGTTATGCTATATTTGTCCAGGTTTGCTAGTTACCTTTAAGCTTTAGAATCTTTGAGTAGGTAATTATTTCCTCATCTTGTTCTATTTTTCATCTTATTCTGTGCCTGAACCACTGTTTTGCATAACAGCTGTAGATTTCAGTTAATAAATAATTGGAAATCTT
Source organism: Naja naja (assembly GCA_009733165.1). Classification (NCBI taxonomy): domain Eukaryota; kingdom Metazoa; phylum Chordata; class Lepidosauria; order Squamata; family Elapidae; genus Naja; species Naja naja. Next base: position 233,708,187 of record CM019149.1, on the reverse strand, counting down.
TCTTCCCTATATTATGATATGCATTTGCAGGAAAATAATAAATATTCCTGCTCTTTTAAATGTATTGTGCATTGTATCCTTACAGCAGCTGAAGATTTCACACTTCTTAGGATTAAGAAGTACATCTAATCATTTATACTTAAATGTAGCAGATTTTATAGTGGTGATGAAAAATGGATTTATGTTGTTATTATGAATAGCAAAAGGTAAATACAAAAGGCATTTTCCTTTGAATTGCTGGATAGAAATACTTTCATTTAATGGCAGGTGTCTGGGATCTCCAATGTGAATCTCTTTGAGTCACCAATACACAAAGCACTAGTACCATCATCTTTATTTGCAAAGACATCTATAGCCTTCAAATAGTATTAAAGGCATGGCAGCATTCTGGGAAATTGGTGTTTTTTTATATATCTGAATAACTATTTTGTGGATGCTCAAGATTCCTCAGCAGCAATTTTGGCCTAGAACACATTCTCAAAATTTCCAGTACATCCACTAGATGAAAATTTGGGAATCGATGCACTGCATATACTGACAATGGATTCTACAAATGTATGTATATCTGTTTGTATGTAAGCATGTATGGGTATGTACAACATAATTTTTCAGTCTGTATTATTGATAGCACACATATTTTGTATTTTAGATAAGATAAAACAAGTATTTATCTTAAAGAGGAATGAAACCGCAACTCTTCTGCAGAATTATTTTAAGATACAGTGAAGATATTTTGCCTTGATTAAATTATCAAACTCATGTGTGTTTTTTTCCTATGAGTGCAGCCCATTCGCTGTTCTTCATCCAGGATTTGAAGTTGCTTTTAAACTTGCTGATTCTGAATTATAATTATTGTTCCCAATTTTAAATGAAATGGGAAATTAGGTTTCATAGTACATTTCCAGATTTAGATGCTATATATACCATAACAGGCATAACAAAATGGCTCATATTATGATCACCCAACTATTACCATTATTTCTCTTATTAATTGCCAGATTTAATTATAATTATGTGAAATTTTAATTTTTGAATAATTGTCTTGCAGCTGTCTAGCGTATATAGTATTTTTATTTTGTGTTTTATTATACATGTTTTATTCAGACTGCATTTTAGTTTGTTTTATTATAAACTACCCAGAGAGCTAGAGCTTTGAACATTTTTAATTTTTGAAATAAAAATTTAGATAAAAGATGGACAGGCAGAAAGGCAGACATCCATAGATATTTCATATAAATTTTAAAAATGCAGATACGTTTGAAGAAAAAATAAACTTACATATGAAGATGTCTCCCAAAATAGAACAATGCATGAAAATAACTGATAAATTAGAGTATAAAAATATATACTGCAAGAATTGTATTGCAAATTATGCCATATACATTTGTTTTTCTACATGCCCTTTTAAAGGAGAATATTATATAATTCTTTTGGCTTTTGAATGAGAATAATAAAAGTCGGATATGCACTTAAGAAGCAAACTGAACAAAATATATTTGAATTACTATGATTCTACCCATTTGCTTATGGGAATTGCTCAGATAAGACGAACATTGTTTTAAATTTAGGAGAAAAATGTCATATAATGAAAACATAGAAAACAAACTGAACAAAAAACAAGCAATTGCTAATAAACAGTAAAAAAATATTTTTCAGGATGATCAAAAAACCCAGCAATAATGACATATTCCACATTCCCCAGAAAAGCAATTTGAGATCTCTAGATAAATGCTGCAGTTTACATGATGAGGTAGTCCATTTCATATGATCAACTACTGTGTTTCCCCGAAAATAAGACACTGTCTTATATATTTTTTGGCTCCCAAAAACACACTAGGTCTTATTTTCGGGGTAGGTCTTATATATTTATGGTGCCAAATAGTGGGTGAGTGTGTAGGGGGTGTTTGGGGTGCACGGTTGCTCCCTGAAAAGTCTTCCTGGAACTGGAGATTTACACTAGGTCTTATTTTCGGGGTAGGTCTTATATTAGGGCAGGTTTAGAAAATAGTGCTAGGTCTTACTTTCGGGGTAGGTCTTATTTTCGGGAAACACGGTAGCAGTCTACTCTCTTTTCTTAAAAATACCCACATATGCATCTGAATGAACTATATTCATATCCCTAATTCTCTGTGTAGAAGCTTTTCTTCTAAAAACAGACATGCAGAATAGAGGAAATAAACTAGAAAAGGTTTTAAAAAATAATTAGTTATTATAAAATAGCTAATTGCAGCAAAATGTACAGAAGCATTCAATACATGTTGTAAGAACATGGACTAGGCCTTAACTAGTTAGGAATAAAAGGTATTACTACCCAACTTTTTTAAAAATTGGAAGCAAGGCAAGCAAAAAACAGTGGAGGCGTAATTACTTTGTGACTTTTTAAAATTAGTTAGTTAAATCTACAGCCTGGAATTTCCTAATGGTTGCTTTTCCAAGTAGGTCTAGCCCAGCATAGCTTTTTTTTTCCCTGGGGTTTGGGGATTTATCTCTGGGATTCAGGAGATTGGCTCAGTTTGGCTAGATTCTGCTACTCTTTCTGTCTTTTCTTGCCTCTTCTTTCATATGGAGTCCTCTCTGAGCTTGATTGTTTGATTGCAGAAGCTTCATTACCTAAGTAGGTAACATCATTAGTGCAAGCGTTTGTGGGGTTTGTTCCCTGTTTATATTGGTATTGGTGGGTGGGTGGTTTTCTCTTTGGTAGTATCTTGATTAGGATATTGTTTTCTCCTTGGTTATTTGTCTGGTGTAAATCCCTGCTTATCTGTTAGTTACTGGGTATGTTCTGGTCATTCTGTTTCCTTCTCAGCTTTTTTATTGAATGGTGCTTTTTTATTGAATGATATGTAAATGTGGCTTATCTTTGTGTCTATTTAATATCTTACATTGGAGCAGATAGAGGTACCCTGACTTGTCTAAGGAAATTGCAACTGGTATTCTTGCAAAGAGGAGACCTTATATTTCACAGTGCCATTATTCACTGAAATGTTTTGTTTATATTGTTTGTTTCTGTTTACCTTTTCACTAATTGCTTTCTGTAGGCCATTTCAGAGAGATGCCCCACAAGCATAGAATGCATTAGCATTTCAAGGGTAATGAATGGGCAGGCGGTAAGAAGCATTACAGAACCTTTGAATAGCAGCTGAGCTGGTGCTTTTAAGCAATGACATCCAGGTCACTGAAGTGGAAACTGGTAAAGGAAACAACATTAATTTGTTTTATACAGTTCTCTTCCTGATACCATCTGCCAAGTGATTACAAACACAGACACTGAGCAAATGATCTATAGTTTTGGTATTTAGTAATATTATTAAACAGTCTATCTTTCTTGGAACTATAAACACATAAATATGCATATTTAGAAACATTATTTTCATTACAGAAAACTAGCATGGGAAATTATATTTAGTTTCACACTTCTTCCTGTTATTATGCATTTTTATATATCTAGAAAGTTTGCTTTGGTAGAGTAGTACAGTATGAAAAGTAGCAGAGTGGGTTTTTGAACTGTTTGATTTAATAATAGTAAACAGATTGAAGGTAAAACAGGGTTACTCTATTACTTCATATATTTCTTAAACAAATATATGTAATGCTGCTTGATATACCAAGTGATGCAATTGAAGTGTAACTAGATTGTACATTCACTAATATCTTTAAAATAATATAATGAATTATATTAAAATAGAATACTGTAGAAAATAATAGAGAACAAAAATAAAAAATGTTTAACCTTCACCTTTTTATATAGGCTTCATTTAAGTAGCAAATAGGCCATTGGATAAAGTACTATATAAATTGTTCCATTTCAAATCCACATATTTGCTAGCATTTCCACTTCTTTATGCATTTTTCCAATTGTTTAGAGCAAGGTGTTTTCCATTGGTTTGGAAAACATGGTTTTCATTTGCATAAACAAAAAGAATTTTACAGAAGTAGGAGCAAAGATACCTTGGGCATAAAATTGGAGGGTTTTTTCCTTTAAAAAGAGATACAATACAGTCTTTATTGATTAGCCCTTGATTAAAAAAGAGAAATAAATTTTTATACTTTTGATGAGTAGAAAACAAAATATAAATATTTTGAAAACTAAACAGTTATGGCACTTAGGCAAGTAGAGATTATCCTGTCCATATCCCAGATGCAGAATCCTAACATGCACTATTGAATTTGACAGTCTGTTGTTTCAACAAACAGCCTATGCTTGCCTTTGGAAGTTGTTCACGTACAAGATTCAGGATCTTGGATTCATTTTAACCTTGGACTTCGTAGTAGTCTGACCTGATTTCTACTTTGCTGACATTTGACTACAGGTAGTCCTCAACTTACAAACAGTTGTTTAGTGACCGTTCAAAGTTACAAAGCAGTGAAAAAAGTAACTTATGAGTTAACAATCATTGCAGCATCCCCATGGTCATATGATCAAAATATGGATGTTTGGCAATTGGCATGTATTTATGACTGGCTAGGAAATTCTGGATGTTGAAGTCCAAAAGTCTTAAAATTGCCAAGGTTGAACACCCCTGGTTTAGACTAAGAACCCAAGGTTTAGACTAAAAAATCTTAAACTAACAGCCTAAGATCCAGCATCAAGAGTGGCCCAAGAGGTACGTTTAGAAAATTTACAAGTGGGGTCAGTCTTCTATCATTATCATTCCCAAGCATGTAACACTTATTAAAATCCTGCAAGCTCTCAATTTAATGCATCTTAGTATAGCACAGTTTGGATTTCATTGACAGATTCTGCTAGATGCAGAGGGTTCAATAGATGCTGCCCAGTTCCCAGTCCTTTGGAAATTCCTCTGACTCTTGGACCAGCTCTGTCCATAAAAGTAGGTGATTGTTCTGGCTGTAGTGCTGATCTTCATTTTGTTGAATTTGTCTTTGGCATGCCAGTCTACCACACTTATAGTTGCCAAAGGTGACCAAATGTCTAGTGTTCGAAATTGCTCCATGGCTTCAGCTCAGTTTTTGGCCTTGTGGGGGATGGGAGTTGTATGAGAGTCTTGTTTGGCTCAAAATTTCACTTCAAAGACATTCAGCTATAGTAGGTGACTGTTTCCTCCATTAGTTTGTTAAATCAAGGATTTATTGTCTGCTGAATGTGATTCACATACTAATATAAACTAATCAAGGTTAATTGGATAGTGTCACTGAATTGAGTGTAACTCCTGATAACTATATATACCATTCTTGGCAATTTGTTTTAACTGCAGAATTATAGGTCTTCCAAGGATAATCCAGTATTTTCTATTATTAGTGTTATTATTATAAATACAATCAGAAAAAGAAGCAAGACGAATATAGAAAAACAAATTATAAATGGAAGACTCACAAGGACTGTAAAAATAAGGGGAAAAAATGAGAATACATGTGTGTCTGCATGTGTGCATGCTGTACGGTGTAAATCAGTATTTTGAAAATCACTATTTGAATCAGATTTAATTTGGTAAATTTAAAAAAGGGGAAAAACATAAATATTATAATATATATTATAATATACTATTTATTTATTTATTTATTTATTTATTTATTTATTTATTTATTTATTTATTGGACTTGTATGCGCCCATCTCCGAAGACTTGGGGCGGCTCACAACTAAAACCAACGACAATAAATAATTAAAAGAGATTAAACCAATTCACAAGCCCAAAAATTACAAAACTAAAATTTACAATGATTAAAATAATTTAAAACCCATCCCCCAGGGAAGGGTCACAGCCCGATTGGTCAAACAACCAGGTCTTCAGATCATGGCAGAAGGTGTGGAGGTCAGGGGCCAGGCGGAGCCACAGGGGAGTTGGTTCCAGAGGTTAGGGGCCACAGAATAGGCTTGTCGGGGACCGCCAGCCGACATTGGCTTGCCGACGGGAACCCGAAGAGTCCTTGCCTATGTGCTTGCACAGGGCGGTTGGCGCTCGATATCAGCAGGAGTCACTCCCTTAAATATTGAGGACCCATGTCGTGAAGGACTTCGTATGTTAAAACTAAAACCTTGAATCTCACGAAAGTTGTCTAACACGGTCGGGTCCAGGGCAGGCTTCTTCAGGAGGGGTCTCACCACCGCCTCCTTCAAGACGGAGGGAAAAACACCCTCTCTTAACAAAGCGTTGACAACTGCCCGAGCCAGCCAGAGGTGGCCTCCCTGGAGGCATAAGCCAACCAGGAAGAACATGGGTCCAACAAACATGTGGTGGAACTCAGACACCGCATAGTCCTGTCCACTTCATCCTCGGAAACAGGATCGAACTCATCCCAGATCACACTGGCCAGACTGCTTGTATCCTGTTCCTCAGACCACTGCAAATCGGAGGACAATCGCTCGAATCCAGGCGATCTTATCCGACAGATATTGACCAAATTCTCAGCCCTTCCCTGCAGTGGGTCCGCCCCTCCCCGTCTGAAGGAGAGAGTGGGTGGCCAAACAGGGTGGCTGGGCAGTTATCTCTGGCGCTATGAGGGCAGAGATAAGACCTTCTCCACTCTCATAGCTACCAGGTAAGTCCTATGGGCTCTTAGCTGGGCTCGATCGATTGGCGGGTGGACCTCCACCTGCTCTCTAAACCCAACGCCATCTCCGAGCTCCTCGGTATACCAAGGAGCCATCCGGGATCCACGGCGGTGAGGGGCGCATGGGACAACCCTGTCGAGGGCATCTGATGCAGCCTGTTGCCAAGCAGTCGCCAGATCCTCGGCAGAGCTGTGGGCAAGGGAAGAGGAAAGACCTCAGTTCTGCCTGGAACCTCTCAGGGTCCATCAGGCGTCTGGGGCGGAACCATCTAAGTGGTTCCTCATCCCAGCAGTGGGGGCCTGTTGGAAGACCAGCCGTAGGGAGATAGTGATCAGACCATGGAATGGGCAGCACCGTAAAAGTGGCTTGCCCTCTGTCTCTATGCCACTGTTCAGAGACAAAAACTAGGTCAAGAGTGTTTCCCCTCATGAGTCGGGTTGAATCAGTTGGGTCAGGCCCATGGCTTCCAGAAGCCATGAATTCCTGGGCCAAACCCGAGCCCCCCAGGGAGGGCAGATTGAAGTCCCCCAGGACTATAAGGCCCGGGAACTCCACTGCCACCCCCGAGAGGACATCGAGAAGCCCAGGCAGGGCCGCTGTCACACAGCTGGGGAAAGGTATGCAGCAGCAAGCCCACCCGACCATTAGGCCCCCACCTCAGGAGGAGGGTCTCACTCCCGCCTATCTCTGGAACCGTGACCTCCCTTGGAAACAAGGTCTCCCGGATAACCACAGCCACCCCACCACCCCCTGGGCCCATGGCTGGTGCAAAACCCGGAAACCTGGAGGGCACAGATCAGCCAGAGGGATACCTCCCTCCGGCCCAACCAGGTCTCGGTGATACAAGCCAGGTCCAGCAGCCTCCTCCTCAATGATCTCACGGAGGAGGGAAGACTTATTAGCCATGGACCTGGCATTAAAGTACACCATCTTAAGCCCAGGGGTCCCGGTTCCCGTGCCCCCTAGGGAGGAGGCCATAGGGTCGAGCGTGCCACGCAGAGATGGCGGTACGCTCCCAACACATGATATGGCTCTATGCCTCGACGTCTCTTGCCAATCCCAACCACCCTGGGAATTGCGGTCCCCACTCACTCCGGGCCCCTGCCCCCAACCCCCCCCCACCGCCATTTGGGCTCTTGGCAACCAGTATGTATTTATAATGGTTGCAGTGTCCTGGGGTCATGTGATCACCATTTTGACCTTCCCACCCAGCTTCTGACAAACAAAGTCAATCGGAAAAGCCAACTGCAGTCATTTGCTGAAGAATGGCAAAAACGGTTGTAAAATTGATTACAATTCACTTAACAACCTCCTTGCTTAGCAGTGGAAATTATGGTACTGATTGTGATCATAAGTCAAAGACTATGTGTAGTCTCAAAAATTTTTTGATATGTATAGTGGCTATGAAATTTGATTGTGTGTATTTTATTTTAAAAAATTGTTTATAGTCTATTTTAATTTATGTTATTTTTGTCTATTCAACAAATAAATAACTTTCCATGTCTTGTATATTATAGCAGTGGTTCTTAACCCATATTGCCCAAGGGCGATTTTGTTTTTCAGGGGCGATGGAACGAAAAGGGGCAACATGGGGTGAAGGAACGGAAGGGGGGCATATGGGGCGATGGAGGAGATATATTGGGGGAGAGAGAGAGAGATCTATATTGGTAGATAGGTAGGTAGACAAAAAGACAGGCAGGTAGGTAGATAGGCAGGAAGGCAGGCAGGCAAACAGACCTTTTGGATGGATGGATGGACTGATGGATGGATGGACAGACAAAGAAAGAATGCGAGAGCCGCAGCACTTTGGGAAAGCGGTGGCGGCGGCTTTTCTCAACATGCTGCCACATTCGAGGCACCAGTTCAGGTGCAGTACAACAGTCAGTGGGGTGAGCCTGCAGGGCCAGAGCCTCAAATGCCCCCTGCCACCTCTTAGTGTCCCCCTCTGCTGGCCCCCCTGGGGATGCTAAGAGGTGGCAGGGGGGCATTCAAGGCACCGGCCCTGCAGGCTCACCCATTGACTGTAGCACTGCTCTGGAGCCGGCGCCAAAATGGGTGAAACTGCAGGGGCGGCCGGCACCTCAAATGCCCCCCTGCTGCCTCTTAGCGCCCCTCTGCTGGCCCCCTTGGGGACGATAAGAGGTGGCAGGGGAGCGGTTATGTTGGGGGAGGGGGGCGATAACAACTTCTTCAATGGCTCAAGGGGGCGATTCTTTCAAAAAGGTTAAGAACCACTGCTCTATAGTACACTATTTCATAGTTTCATAGTAAGTTTCAATATTTAGGAAACTGTTCTAAATTACATTTTAAAAACATTTGGGCAATGTTAGATTCACCAAATTAGAAGGAAATCATATAAAAAGACCATATAAATCAGATGTCAGCTAAACATCCTTCAAGAAGAAGTCAGAAAGATGTTGAAAATTACATTGCCTACTTTGGATGAGAGTGTTTAAGCATTTAGTATTGGAGAGGATAATGTATATATTAACCAGACAGATAGTCTTTACCCATCTTTGCCTTCTAGTAGTATTGAATTTCACTTGTCATTATCCAAAACCAGCAGGTTTTTAAATATTGGGGTGAATGAGAGTATGCTTTAATATGAGTTGATATTGCTAGTTTTGAGAAAGCTGAATCATAGAGTGCCATTTGGTTTTCTAGAATTGTCTTTCATTTTGCAATGTATAGTTAAACTTATGTATATTTCAGTATCCAGCAAAATATATAAAATTATCGCTTATATAAACAGTATTCAATCTGCCACTTTAAATGCTAATTGTTAACTTGTCCTTTTCAGCAGTTCTCACTTTGAAACACACTTCTATTTTTATTGTTGAGCTGCTAATGCTTAAAAAGGTGATAAAAAACATTTAAAGACTACAGTTCTTTAAAATGAAATTTATTGGGTACAATCAAGTCCACTGCATCTTTAACTCCCCCATTTCTCCTTTTCCTCAGGGCATCTGAGCATAAGTGGCTGAACACCAGATCATTACAGGTAGTCCTTGTTAACAACTGTCTCATTTAGCAACTGTTTGTGGTTACAACAGTAATGAAAAAAATAACTTTATGGCCAATTCTCTCATTTATGTCTTCACAGGTCTATAAAGCAAAGGAAAACTAAAGTAAGAATATAAGCACAATTGTGGTTTCATTTAGTAGTAGCTCCACTTAATATCCAAGTTGTCCATTCCAATTGTGGTCATAAATGAGAAGTACTTGTACACAGAATAGATGTATATTATCTAAACATATATAGTGTATAGTTAGACAAATCTGCCAAAATTTGTTTTTCCCCTCATTTTTTTAAAAGATGGCAAGCATACATATTTTTAAAAATAAAATAATATGTACAATATTTTGGAGATATTAAATTATCACAAGTATTTTAAACTTTAAAGAGAAATATTTATCTGTGTGCACATTTTATAATTTTCCAAGATGCTACACTATAATTACTTAAGCATTCATATCATTCATATAAAGTACAGTTAACAATGCCAAATTTTTAAAAAGCATTATGTATGAATCAGTTCTTTGTATGCTCGTTCATTCAAATCACATGATTTGCAAGTGTTAAATTCCATTTTTTTTCCTTTCAGTACCGTAAAAGAAATCTGGAAATAGAATAGAAATTATGCCACATTTTCATCTGTGAAATTCTTGGATCAGCTTTATTTTCAAGAATGCCTTTGAGATTGAGATGAACATATCACTTCCCAGAAAAAAATGAAAACAATGAATACTACACTTCAGTGTTTAGTTTGGAAATGTTCCCTGACCTTTGGAAGGACAAAATGAACAGAAATATTAGGGAATACATGGAAGAAAGGGGAAAGAATACGTTGCAGATAGTATTCTGATAAATCTGTGAATGGTCAAGCTCTCTTTTGCAGCAATTGTACAAGAGCACCCTTAAATGCTCTTAATATTTCCATTGTATCCACCAGATAAAAAGTTGAGGACCTGCCTTGAAACTACCGTGTTTCCCAAAATAAGACACTGTCTTATATTTTTTTTTGGCTCCCAAAAACACACTAGGTCTTATTTTTGGGGTAGGTCTTATATATTTATGGTGCCAAATAGTGGGTGTGAGTGTGTAGGGGGTGTTTCATGGTGCACGGTTGCTCCCTGAAAAGTCTTCCTGGAACTGGAGATTTACACTAGGTCTTATTTTCGGGGTAGGTCTTATATTAGGGCAGGTTTAGAAAATAGTGCTAGGTCTTACTTTCGGGGTAGGTCTTATTTTCGGGGAAACACGGTATTACATAGTTTCTATTAAACTATTACATAAACATTGCATAGAATGCAGTAATAATGTCACAAAATTGTTTTGTTTTGTTTTGTTTTGTTTCATTTTTTAACCAATCCAAGCTAGTGATGTCCTGAATTATTCTCCTCCATGCTGCTGCGAGAGTCCAGGCTAGGGAAAACTCCTCCTCCTTTGTCACAGGGGCTGAGTCTGTCAAGCTGATAAGACCTGCCTCTGTTGTCATTGCACCCAGCTTTCGACTCAGCCCCTCATCAGGGAAGGAAATGTCTCTGAGAGCTCTAGCTACCGTGTTTCCCCAAAAATAAGACACTGTCATATATTTTTTTTGGCTCCCAAAAACACACTAGGTCTTATTTTCGGGGTAGGTCTTATATATTTATGGTGCCAAATAGTGGGTGTGAGTGTGTAGGGGAGGTGTTTCGCGGGTGCACGGTTGCTCCCTGAAAAGTCTTCCTGGAACTGGAGATTTGCACTAGGTCTTATTTTCGGGGTAGGTCTTATATTAGGGCAGGTTTAGAAAATAGTGCTAGGTCTTACTTTCGGGGTAGGTCTTATTTTCGGGGAAACACGGTAGTTGCTACTGAAATAACATAGACCAACAAAAATTAAATATCAGCTGCTCCCGGGGATCCGATGGAGCCTGTGCTGTCGTGGAGAGCAGGGATCCACTCTCCTACAGCACCAGGGCTTCGGCACCAGGATGGCAACACAGCTAGTGGTGTCCTGAATTATTCTAGGTCACACTGCACATCTAGAGTTTTCTTTTTTAATCTTAGGGCAATGGCGTTGGGAGATGTTACTATCAGTCCCTTGCCATACCCTGATTATGTGATCATATCCTGTTAACCCTGGAGTTCTTTTTAGCTGTTCCTACCACAGGAAGGGAGGCCCTATTCAATCTCCCTTGTAGATGAAAGACCCATTGGATTACAGAAGGAATTTGTGATGCTTCTGAAATTCTGACGCAAGGTTTGACCAAGGCCTTGATTATTGCTTGGAATGAGCACATGGCAATGGCCTTGGATCACATTGCACCTGAGTCAACAGTGTGCATGGATCCCTGTGGGCCTCTTGATTTTTAATTTCTCAAGAAGCCATTTATGGATCTCAACATTTTTCATTTCTTCCCAGTCTTCTCTTGTTGAAAAAAGTTAAAGGAAGATTGGCAGGCTTGCCGTTCCAAAGGTCCCCAGAGGAAGAAGATATTTGGATCTTTTTTCAGTTGGGTTTCAGGCCAGATTATTGCACTGCTAGTGGTTGACCTTGAATAAGTTTAGGATAGGTATTGCATGCCGATTCTCTTTGATCTCTCAGTGGTTTTTCAATATATTCAGTCATGGTATCCTTCAGGAGCGGCTCAAAATGTTGAAACTAGGGTGTACTGTTTTATGGTAGTTCTCATTTCTTCTGAGGCCAGTTCCTTTCAGTATTGATAGATACTGTCTGAGATTCAGTCCTAGATTCTTGGGTGTTTTGAGGCTTGAGTTTCTCTCTGTCCTATTTAGCATATACTGGAAATTTCTGGGTGAAGTCATTCATCAGCATAGGTCTAAATACAATCAGTATACTGGTGGTATTTATACAGTTCTGCCCCAGATTGTACAAATGTTTCCTTTCGAGGTTCTTTTTCAGTGCCTGAAGGCTCTGGGACTCTGTCTGAGTAGAAGTAAGATCTAATTTAATCCTAGCAAAACCAAGAGATTGTAGGTTTCAGGGCCTCCCAGTTCTGAAGATTTTCTATCTTTGGCTGTGGGTGGGATAGCACTCCTTCAGACAGAATGGTGTGCGATTTGGAGATTCTTCTGAGAAGCGAGTGGCTGTCAAGGCCAGCAGGACCTTTGCACAAATCCATCCATCAGTTGCATCAGTTTCTGCTCAACAATCACTCATGCTTTACTTATCTACTTTATGTAACTTTACTTTGGATTACTGCAATGTACTCTATGGGATTGCATTTGAAAGCTGCAACTGGACATCAAGTTGGGTTGAACACTTAGGAACCAGAAAGATGGATTTTCTCCATGATAATCTGTCCCTAACTTGCAAGCTATGGGTCTATTATGAAGTCCCTTTTCAGAGAAAACAATCCTATTTTCTGCATAAATAATGTTTCTATATGTCTATGTTTTAAGAGGAAGAAAAGAACTGTATTCTTTAATGCAGGAGTCCCCAACCCTTGAATGAGCCATTTAGAACCGGGCCATCCTCACTTGCACAAGCAGCAAGCGAGTGTGCACGCATTCCATTTGCACAAGTGGCATGCATTCATGCCCACTGTTCACACAAATAGAATTGCGTGCATGACTATTTGCTGGCCATTCACGCAGAATCATCCCCCCTGTCCCCCAAATGGTCGCAAAACCAGAAAGATTGGTGAACTCTTCTTTAATTGCATCTTATATTGGGCCAGTTATAAATAAGCAATCAGCATTGGGCTGTATGTAAATTTAAGTCTTTCTCATTTGATTTTGGATGAGTTTAATTTGCATAGGCTGTCTAAATTAAGAATGTATGCTCATGACTGAGGTGTCTGCTTATCCAATTGTAATAGATGAGACTCATCTTCTTTGGCAAGAAGATGTAGACAAATTACTTGGAAAGATCAAAGCTATCATTCATTTATGAATGATGCTTGACCATCCTCATGTCAGACTTCACATCAGGTGTGTCAATACGTTTTAACAGTTCAAACAGTCAACTTAAGAGTTTAGGAATTTGCTGACAGGTAAGGTTTTTACAAACATGGCAAGATATAGTGCTTTATTGTGACAACAAAGTCATAAATGCAGAAGATCTCATACACAGAACACAAAAATCAAGTACTCTTTTTCTCTTTCTGTCTGACTGCAACTGATCAGTCTAGACCGGGTGTCAAACTCAAAGCCCGTGGGCCGAATCCAGCCCATGGGGTGCTGAAATCTGGCTTGCAGGGCTGGCCTGTAAATAGCAAAGGATGGCCCATGGTGTCTTTGGCAGCCAAAACGGGGCATGGGGGGCCGAATGCGGCCCCTGCTGTCTGTTTTCTGCCTGGACGGCCTCCTGCAGCACTTTGCCAGCCAGAACTGGCTGTGGGGAGCCACACTCGTTTTGGCCAGCAGAGTACTGCAGGAGGCAATCCAGGCAGAAAACTGGCTGCTGGGGAGGAGGGGCTGCACCCTATTTTGGCCAGCAAAGTACTGTAGGAGGCCAGCTGTCCCATCTCCCCCCACCTGGGAGGAGAACTACAGGCCCTCAAAGAAATCCAGTTTGATATCTCTGATCTAGACTCTTCCCTGTTTCCCTTTCAAGACAACTGACTTATTTCTCTCTGGTTTAAAAATAATAGATTCCTGCCTCACCAGCTTCAACTTTTATACCTGGCTAATAAAAGCTGCTTAAACAATCGACTTAATTTTGGAGTAAAGTTCTCCCTTAGAGGAAGTTTGTTCTCATTTCTGTTTTTAAAAAAATGTCAACTCCTAAAACATTTTGTATACACGTTTTATAGGTGACAACAGAAAGAATGGGGGAGTTTCAAAGAGCAGGGAACAGTGTGGAATCGAAAGCACATTCCATTGATATTTTCTTCTGGACTGATTAGATGGCTGAAGCTTCTGCCGTGAAAAAATCTAATTGGAGAGCATGATTGATGACTCTTGGCTATGGATGTTTTTCATTGGATGATACACCCAGAGGGGTGGGGGGGGGAAGCAGCATCAAGGGTGACAGTGAATTATGTATCTCAGAGTTGGCTACACCCAGGTTAGTGCTGGACGTAGAATGTTAACTTCAAATAAACCCTTTTTAGTTTTGGGAGTGTGGCTCGAGGCTCATGATTTAATTGAAGTAACTGCCTGAATCCTGACAAAAAACTTGCAAGACCATTGTTGAAAATGTCATTGTTACATAGGGTTAGATTTGGCAATCTTTACTTTGAAAGACAAGGATAAGGTTAACAAGATCAAGGAAGAACCTTCTTGGAAAAACTACAGATTATTACTAGAAATAGGTTGTGATGCTGATCATTGACCAGAGTCACCAGGGGATGGACTGGCTTGGTTGCACTTTCCTAATTTAACTAATTTAATGAAGATGTCCTGGAGTCTTTGAACAATATGCCCTATGTTTGCATTAGTTTGAAGCTGATTACAGATAAGGGGAAAATGACACGGTTACCACACAAGCAAAACGTTTTTTCCTTTACAAGTTAAGTCCAATATTGAACAACTTTCACATTTACTCCTTATCAGCTAACATCCTAATATTAATTAAAGACATAATTTCTTAGATTGATATGTTAAATTTACTCTTCCTTTCCAAATTCATTTGTAAGTTGTTAGTTCATGATCAATATCCATTGCTGAGCATAATTTATTTTATTGGAGTACGGATAGTCATTGACTTACAACCATTGTTTTAGTGAATGTTCAAAGTTATAAGAAATGACTTATAGTACTCACACTTACGTCTGCCACACAGTAATATGATCAAAATTCAGGCACTTGGCACCTGGCACATTCTTACAACAGTTGCAACCTGCTGAGGTCATGTGATCACCTTTTGTGACTTTCCCAGCCAGCTTCTGACAATGGGGTAACTGGATTTGCTTAATCACCTTGTTTAGCAATGGAAATTTTGATCCCAATTGTGATCATAAGTCAGGGACTACCTGATTTGCTTTAAAAATGTAAAACTTCTGTTTTGTCAGAGTACAAAAAGATAAATCCCTAATTAAGAAGATTCTACAGTGTTTCAAGGTTGAATTGGCTTAAATTACAGTCTTTTAGAAATATTTTTGATAAAAAGGTTTGACAATTGTATGTTAGTGTGCAAATCATATCCTCTACGACCTGTAGAGATTTCACAAGTCAAAAATCTTAATTGTTCAAGCCACCAATTAAATACATATTTTCAAAGAACGTTTGCTTAAAGCAGTCTTCTGTATATAGTATTGATTAATTAGGCTCTAGGCCCTTTTAATTTCTGCCCTTACATTTAAAAATGTAACCAGTTGACTTGTATTTCACATGTGCATTTTGTCGTTAAATTTTAATATCAAATTTATAAAGTCCTGACTTATGTACAACTCATGGTATTGTACATAATACTCCCACCTTCTGTTTTCTTCACAGTAACAACCCTATATGACAAGCAAATTTTCATGTACATTTATCCAAGATTGGTTTCAGTAAGAGTTAATGGGCGAAAAAGGTCCAAGCCCATATCCCATCTTTGTGGGGTGCCATGGGGTTTGGGGTTTTCCCCACTTCTGTTTAACATCTATATGAAGGCACTCTGTAAGCTCATTTGATGATATGCAGCAAGATATCGTCAGTATGCTGATGACACTCAGCTGTAATTAATCTGAGTCATTTCAGCCAAGTGATGCTTCTCGGTGTCTGAGGTCTGTAGGGACTGGATAGGGAAGAAAAGGCTTCAGCTGAATCATAACAAGTGAGTTTAGTGCCCCCATATGGCTGAAAAATGGTATTGTGGTACCCCAGCTAGATCAAGCATGCAATGTAGTGGACCTTCTGGATTTGTAGTTCTTGCTTTAGGAACAGGTGGCAGCCAGGAGGGGTTTTGCACAACTTCAGGTTGCATCCCTGGATTGAGCAGCGCTGTGCAAAGTCATGCTTTATTTACTGTGTGTTTGGATTACTGTGGTACAATCTATTTGGGACTGCTCTTGAAGAGCATCTGGAAGCTGCAGTTGAGCCAGAATGCAGCAACCCAAGCAATTATGGACTTGCCTAGATATGTCCATATTACATTATTGATTCCTGACCACACTGGCTCCCAATAGGCTTCTGTGTGCAACTCAAGATGCTGATTATTGCCTACTTGATATTAAGATAATACCTACCGCCAGTTGTCTCTACTTACCCCATCAGATCTGACAGGAGGGGTGTGCTCTGAGTCCCATCTGTGGGGTGCAGGAAGTATGTCTTTTCTGTCATTGTGTTTGCCCACTGGAACACCATTCCCTCTACCACCTCCCTCACCATCCCCATTTTTCCAGGCATGAGATTCAGGAAGTTTTGTGAAGCTATGAGTTACACTGACAGGTATCTTCAATTGTCTTTTATTTTTTGGTCTCTTCTTGACTGTGTTCTTATTGTTATTTTATATTATTATATTGATATTTCTAATTGTGTTCTGCACCCAGAATTGCTTATGTGGGATGGGCAGCCTAATAAATTGAATGAAATAAATAATAAATAAAATCCAATTTGGATGTATCTACATTCTACTGTAATGATCATCCTGTTAGTTAAATCAAGGGCTTATTTTAATCACTTGCTTACTAGCATCAACTCATAATTCTTGAACAAAGGAACTCAAAGATAGAATCAAATGTGAAAACTTACAAAGAGTTTTAATTCTGTGTCTGAAAAGAAGCAAATGATTTAGTTCATACATGAATCAGTTCAACAGTGCGTGAGCATTCTAAGCCTGCAACTGTTTGACGAACAATTAAGATAATTGTTACTGCTTGTACTTTATGCATTTCCATTCCTTATCCTTACCTTCAAAACTATGAAGTTAGAATGCTTCTAATTTACGATGACACTTCATTCAGCTGATAAAATGGAATATGTTCCACAAAAGCTTATGTCTTCTGTCACTTGCAAAGGTTTAAAATGTCACCCCACTCCTGGTTCTTATGTCACTAATAATATCATTAGAAGTTTCAGTTGGAGTTGGAAGTTGGTGCTACTGCTGTATTGTTGTGTAGTAAAAATACCAAGATAAAAGTCAGAATCAAGTCTGATTAATTAATTAATTTCTGTTCTGCCCATCTTACTGATACAGTGACTGTGGCCAGCTTGAAATATAGTAAAAGCATTAGAAAACAATTAAAATTAGAAAAATAGAATAAAGCTAAAAACCAAAATGATGGATGGCTTTTCTCTGCCCATTCATCCACTCCCAATGCAGCAATCCCCCATTAGAACTCCAGGCCAAGAGGGTTAGGGTTAGGTCAAGAGGTAGAGCCAAGTTTTTAGGCTCTTCCAGAAGGCCAGGAGTGTGGGGGTGGACCTTACTTCCAATAGGAGAATATTCCAGAAGGTGGTGGCCACAGGAGAAAAGAGTCTTCTTGGAACCTGCCAGCCAAAATTATTTGCCCAATGAAATAGGCCCATTCTGGTGAGGTGGGCTATTTCCATTGGATTGTGACAGTTTCTCAGCTATTCTGCAACCAAGCCATAAAGGGTTTTAAAGGCAATGACCAATACCTTCAATGCCTTACCATTTTCAGGCAATAGTGACTAGATATTTATTGTCATAAAACAATAAATATAGAAAACAATCTTTATTTCTTTGTTACATAGAGATGTATATATGGCTACTTTGCCATAGAACTGAAGTTTTAACTGAACCATGGTTTTCTCAATTTCAATTTTCTGGTTCAAGTTAAACATAAATTAACCACAACACATTGGGTTTGCATTTATCCTAGCATGTTGTGTGGGGTGAGGGACAGCAGATATTTATAGTAGGTTAAGATTTGAGCTGCCTCTCAAAATGACTTTTTAAAATAAACTAATTTTACTTTCAGTGAATTTAAAATGAAACCCCTCCGTGGTGTCCTTTTTTGAACTCTTGAGAAGTACTGAAAAAGGATCTGTGTTGGGAACAACGTGTCCTATATTTCATACTCAAACTGGTGCTATCCCAATGTGTTGGCCGTGTTGACTGGGAATTCTAAAAATAATAATTTGAACATATCTAGATGGCACCAGACTGGAGATGCTGATATATATCCTCTTTCATGGATTTTCCTCTTCTAGATTTACTGCAGCTTCTCACCAAGTATCCTCTGCAAGAATAAAGTTTCTTAACTGTAATTAATCATTATGGCTATGCAGTGCTTCAAGTCAGTCTCCAAAAAGGGCTTCAAATTGCATTTGTAGAACATAAGAATAAAAAAGCTGCCCATATGTAATGTATTACATATTAAACTTGATATTTTCTACTTATTATTCCTTTCCCTTTTGATTATGAGCTTATATGATTTCTTTAAAATTTTCTCTTTTTGTTACTGTTTTGTTCTTCAGAGGCAGTCTCTTCAGTTAAAGTGTTGTGTATCTTTTTTGGCCAAACTAAGTATAGCATCTTTCACATATAGTTGAAATTGGGAGGAATTTGCATGGAGATAGGTTTTAACTTTTGATATCCTATCTAGTCCAGATCAACTTTTTTGAATACTAGTACATGAAACCCTTGATTTCATATTCCTTACTTTAACAGACTTCAGATTTAACTGACAAAATCTGCTAGATCCAGATTCCAGAGGGATATTCCTTGCTTCCATCTCCTCTGCCTCCTGGATGTGTCCAGTCCAAACAGTGGGTAATCATTCTTTTTCTGATTACACCATTGCTTCTTGGCTTGAGCTCATCTTCAGTTTGCTGATCCAGTGTGCCCCTTGTCCATTTCATGCAAATTAAATATGATCACTAATTAAAAAGTACCACCAGGGGAGTGGAAACATTTTCATCATTTTTTTTGCAAGAAATGTCTACTGCTGAGTCCAAGAAACTCTAGAACTGAAGTTGTTGTGATAAATGCCTTAATACCTGTTGGACATTCCACCTATTGATAAAGCAGCCATGGTAATTAAGATTGTATTAATATTCCACATCCATAAGTTTCTAAAGGTACCTTCTGATCATTCTACAAAAACTTTAAATCTAACAATTCTTAAATAAAAATGTTTAATTCCGATAGAGAAAAATATTTATAACTCAGAGTTTAAATGAGGGGTCCTTTGTGCTCCCTGAACTTGGTTGTTGTCTTTCAGATGTTTCATTGACCAAACTAAGTAACATGATCAGTTTTGATGAAGTTTGGATAATCAAACTTCTGCAAGAAAACAACCAAATTCAGAGATGCCAAGGACCCTTCGATGTTTTATTCTTTTCATTTTTCATTTTTCTAAAATTTTGTTTATTCATGTCAAAATATAATACAGTATAACTTGCTTGAATTATACCCACCTTTAGAAATGGAGCAAAGAAAACATATCCTTTGTCCTTGCTTAATGTATGGATGGCAGAAGAAATACCTTCTGAAGGAGCTAATACTATTGAAACTATGTGTTGCTACTTTTTTTCCAAATTAAAATGTTTTTTTTTAGCCTGCAGCATGTTTTGTTCATAAGTGCCCTTTGTGAAGAATACAGAGAATGTTGGCCAGCCTTTTTATTTATTGTTCAAATTCATATATCTAAAAGAAACAGGTAGTTTTTCTTTTATATGGAATGATTTGTTCCCAGACATATAATATTGTCTCTTCGTGTTATTTAAAGATTTACTATATATTTACCAAAGCAGGGAAATTTGGAGAATCATGTTAATCATTTTTATAAACTATGCTCTGTGTGTGTGTGTGTGTGCGCGCGCACGTGCATAAACTGGCTTTGTTAAAATAAGGTTTCCCTACTGCTGCTACTAATAACCAAGGATTAGAAATCTTTTCTGGTTTTGAGTGTCCTTATGTGAATGGTCCAAACACCATGTTTAATTCAGTTTCTTTGGTGTACCCAGATGTGTCTGTTATGGATCTGCCATGCATAAAGCTCTGCCTTGCCGCTGTTGTGATAATGTATGATCTTAGTGACAGAGAAGTACTGTTGCATCCCATATCCTTTCTCAAAATGAATATAACAAGGCAGTATCCTACATAGCTACAGAAGAGAGAGTTTATACCTGCAAGAGTGGGTTATATGTGTATTGATAATCTTTGTACTGTGTACATTGGGCTCAGGTTGAAAATTGGCAACTATGTATTCCAAAGATCAGGCTTTGCACATAACCTGATGCCTAAACAGCAAATACAATTTTGCATTGGAATAGGAATAATTCACTCTTGATATCTGTTTCAGATTGAAATGATACAGATTGAAAATCCAGGCACAAATCTTGGTTTATATAGTTCCTTTAAAATCTGTGACTAATCCAATTTCTCTGAAAGACAAACGTATAGGTGAATAGGCTTACAAGATTCCTGAGCAGCTTTGGATTGTAAATTGATTAGATTTATTGTGTTCAATTTCAGTCCTAAATCCTTAGTAGGACGACTACAAAAATCCATCTTTTCCTTCTGCATTTAACTAAGAGGATATTAGTTGTAAAACTTGAGGGGAATTTGTAGCTCAGCATAACTACAATGGTTGAACAAGACAGCCAGAGATACATACACATAACACATGCTTTTCTTGCATTGTGCAGCCAGCAGAGGGAGTGAAAGTTAACAAACTTACCCTGTTATTGCCTGATAAATTAGTGTTAATTGGACATACTTCTGTGCAACCTGTTCCTGAACTCATAGCATAATATTTGCTTGGTTTGCTTATTAGAATGATATAACAGTAATAACTACATAATGGTGTTTTTATTCAGTTTCCTAAATTCCCAAATTTTAAGAGTTATAATATCAAAATGTATAGAGAGTATTGATTAGAAAATCATAAAAGTAATTTGCTATTTTGCTGTTGCATCCCAAGCAAATATACATACTGATTATTTTTCTTAATCCTGTGTGTATGTTCATGCCTAGTCTGGCTATTACAGTGGTAACTTGAATTTCCTTCTTTTGTCTACCTTATGAGCTTAAACCAGGGCACACAACTTGAGCCAGTATCTCTCTTAATTGGAAAGGGAAGAATATAAAATACATGGGAAATGTAACTGTACGAGTTGTACAACACCTATACAAGTTTTATTTCATTGGATTTAATTGTTGTTTTAGTGCTGACCAATTTTTACCATGCAGCATGTAATATACCATTTGAAGACTAAGTAGCTTTCAGCCTGGGAAAAAAAACAGTTGCAGCCTTTCTTTAAACTCTAAAGATGAGCAATTCTTATTTTTAATAACTCTTTCCTGGGACGATAGAGTAGTGTCTAAGCCTTCTGGCATATTCCCATATAGTCATTGGCCGTGCCCTTTTTACAGCTGTGAATCATGGCAGAAGAAGCTATTCTTTTGTGTTAGCTGCAAGTTATGTATTTTCCATTATATGCTTCAAGTGTTAGCATTAAATTTTTATGTTAAATTGTAAGGTTTTCTAGGGCAGTTTCCATAAAGCCCTTTTCAATGACTCTCTTGTGAATTTTAAACAGTTTTGAAATGAAAGAGCATGATTGTTAATTTTATTAGACAATTTAAAATATAAATACAGGCAATTTTGTTTCACCCTCCCCCAATTCTATTGTCTAACAGTTCTGATTACAAAGCAGTATCTGAAGTTGTCCTTGGGCTATCATGAGTTATTTATAGGAATAAGCAGCACCTTTGCATGGATTCAGTTTTGAAGAAGGGCAAAGAATGGCTTTTCTTGTCAGAGAAATGCACCTGAAGAATAGAGATTCAAAATGTTCAACATCAGATTTAAATTTACAGCCTGGAAAAAATAAGAATTACCTTTCAGTTAGAAAAGAAACAGTTATATTTAAAATGCCTCCAGTCACCCATTGTCTCAGCTTGCCATATCTTCTTGACTATTTATGAAATCCTATTAAATAATTTCTTTAAGTTGAATGCAATGAATGTTCACAGACATTTACATATAGAGTGGGTGGGCAATCCTCCACATGCTGGGAGCCGTCTGATCTTTCATTTTCTGCTACTTTTAAATAATGGAAAGGAACTTAGGAACTTTAGTATGTCAGTTCAGTGTTGTTGAGAGGCTGGACTTGAAGTCTCTTGTGGCAGTAGAGGGGCTGTAGATTCAGCTTTGAAGAAGAGCCAAGAAGACTGCTTCTTGTCAGTGAAATGCACTTGAAGAATAAAGAGCAAAGCATTCATTGCTAGATTTAAATTTACAACCTGGAAAAAAATTGAGAATTTATCAGTTAGAAAAGAAACAGTTATACTGTTCATATATAGCTGCTTTTATCCCTATCCGTCCCCTACCCTATTTTGGAGGGGGTCCTTCTAATCAGTGTTGACTCCTAAAGACTGCCTGGACAAATTTGGAAGTGATTTGACATTGCCTCCTTCCTAGGGCTGAGAGAGAAGGGCTGGCCCAAAGTCATCCAAGTAGCTGGATTAGAATTTACAGTCTCACTTTCTAGTTTATTGCCTTCTAATGCCTCCCATTAGAACAATTTAATAAAGCCAGTAGCAGAAGCCTGCTTGACTTCAGAGCTATTTTCCCCACCTCTACCCACTGCTAATAGATTTGGGAGCTATAATTGTTGTGCATATTATGTTGTTCATAAATAATTATAATTCAATTGTCCTTTCAGGAAAGCTAAAATTTGTCAACCTTTATTTTTCTATACCGGGGTATTTGGTCATTTTTTTAATCTTGAGTTTCTTTCCTAGAATATTCAGCAATTAATTTGTTTTCTTTTGCGGAAGGGAGGCCAAGATGTATCCCATGTAAAGCCATGACTCTGACAAGTAGATCTCTTAGCAGCACTGGTCAGATTATAAAGACAATACTGAGAATCAGCTCCCACCCACCCACCACCCACCCCCTTTTTTGACAGCTTCCTTTACTACTCTTTTTAAGGAAATGGTGAAGGCAGTTTTGCCTAAATTGGGAACAACAAGTTGTAGGTAGTAGATTTTATACAATACTTTTATACTGCAGTAAATGGAAAGAAATAACAAATAAATCTTCCATTTTGCTGGTAACACAAAATTGGCTTGCTCTTTCCTCCTTTTGCTCACGAAAAAATGCTGTTTATAAATTGTTGATATCTTTTTCAAAGGCATTCTAATAAATTCATTTTCTTGACTAGATAGAAAAGAAACAAGCATATTTTAAGTGTATCTTTCTTTTATTCCCGCCCCCCCCCCAAAGTGGGGAAAATGAGCATATATCTGTAGAGGAACCGTTGTCCCAGTTTGGTCATGGCCTATTTAGAAATTCATGGTTCTTTCTGTTTTGAGATCTAAATCCAGAGTGCCATTCTTCATTAAGGTTTTAATTGTATTTAGGAAACAAGCAGACTGTGTACTCAGCTGTCTCTGATCAGTTAATTCAACCAACAGAAAACCACTCACTGCTTGAATTAAATTGGAAGGTGATTTCAAGGTAAATCTGATGAGGCATGATAGATTGAATTAACTATTTCAAACCCTGAGACTTGTTCAGTGAGAAATCTTCATAAAGGCACATACTTGCCACCAAATTACAAGAAAGCTTGAACATTGTACACTCAGGTTCCTTACAAGTACAGGAAAAGAAAATAATAAAGGTGACATGACCACCTATTTCCCCCATTTTGAAAATAAACATGCCTCTTCCTTTTTATTCCTATAGAATGAGAATCTCCTTGTATTCTGGCTACATTGGCATGTTCATATCTCACTGTAATCAGGCAAGTTAGGAATGAGTCCAAACCTGTGTAGGGAGGAACACTCCTGCAAACAACCATACTGCATCTTTAATTTTATCTAGATACCTTCTGCCTTGGCAAATCTGCTTTCTGGTTCCTATAAAACAGAGGTTTCAAACTCAATTTCATTGAGGGCTGCATCAGGGTTGTGTTTGGCCTTGGGGGCCAGGTAGGTGTGGCCAGCTTGACGTCACTTGTGTCAATGGCGCCTCTGGTGGCCCAAGCACTCTGCCAGTGCAAATGGAGCTCAAGAGGCTCTAATGGCCTCCTGCAACCCTCTGCCAGTGAAAATGGATCTCAGGAGGGTCATGCACGGCCCTCCCAACCTCCATTTTTGCTGGCAGAGGGTTGCAGGAGGCCATTGAAGCCTCCCGAGCTCCGTTTTTGCTGGCAGAGGCATCGCGGGCTGGTCCTTGGTGATTCTAGGACAGCTCTGTGGGCCAGATTTAAACACCCTACAGGCTGGAAGTGGCCCCTGGGCCTTGAGTTTGACACCCCTGCTATAAAATAAGGAATAAATAATTGGAGTTCCTCTTGACTCCCTCTAGATCAGGGCTGTCAAACTCCCAGCCCACGGGCTGTGGATGCGTCACGTGCTGGCCAGCCCGCACCCGGTTTAGCAAAGGGGGGAAAGTCCTGATACATTATGTGATGCCGCTGTGAAAACCGTGAGTTTGACCCCCTGCTCTAGATGAACAGGTAGAAGCCATTGCCAAAGGGGCTTGTGCCCAACATCAGCTGATGTTTCTGTTGCTGGCAAGCTACTCGTGCCCTTAGCATTACCCATCTAGGCCAGCCGTGGGCAAACTATGGCCCGGGGGCCGGATCCGGCCCGTTCGGCTGTTCTATCCGGCCCGCAGAGCCGAAAGAGCGGAGGGTTCTCTTGCTCTCCCAGAAGGCCACATGAAGTAATCTAACTTTGAATTTATATTAGTTCACACAAACACTCCATCCATGCTTTTGTTCCAGCCCTCCGGTCCAGTTTAAGAACCCATTGTGGCCCTCGAGTCAAAAAGTTTGCCCACCCCTGATCTAGGCTATTGTAATGTGTATCTGAATGTTGTATGTGATCTATTTGGGCTTGACCTTAAAGAATATTTGGAAACTTCGTTTGGTTCAAAATGCAGCTGCCCCTGCATTGCATTGGTTGCCAGTTGGTTTCTGGATTTTTGAATTTATAAATGGCTTAGCACATGCCAACTTCAACCTGCCAAATTGGATCTAGCAGGGAGAAACTGCTGCAAAACCCACACTTCGAAGGAGCTTCAGTGGACTTTTTTTATTACAGCACCAATATTGTCAAAGAGCTTCATGGCAATCAGGCTGGTTCTGTATTTGCTGGTTTTCCTGCAAAATTCTAAAGATTGAACTTTTTAGAGGCCTTCCCTTGATTTCTTGTTGCTATCTTTTATTCACTTTCTCTTTTTATTGTATTATTGTATTTTTAATATTTATATGTGTTTTGCTTTACAATATACCATGGATGTCAAACTTGCAGGATCACATTCCCATCACGTGATGTTTTGTGACGTTTTTTCTTTTGTGGGGCTGAGGTGGGCGTGGTCTGCATATGATGCATGTGGCCCATGGGCCACCAGTTTGACACACCTACAATATATTGTATCTTTTATGTGTGCTACCAAGTCATTTTTTATTGCAGTGGCATGCAAATACATTTAATAAATAATAAACGTAAATCTTCTGATTATCTGCTTTTCTTGTATAAGACTGTGCAGGAAATGTAAGATTCCCTGTAATCTTTTAGTAAAACAAAGGGTAAGGGAAAGCCAACAGAACAAAATGCTCTAATATGTGAAGGAGATCTCTTCTTCCTTCACCAGTAATTTTATTCTGATGCCATAAACATGCACATTCAAGGAATATTGTGTGAAAAAACAATCATGGGGACTGCCTGAATTTATGTTGTAACAAAGCAGAGGCTGGATTTTTTCAGCCATTCTTACTTGAAAGTATGATTCCATCAATTAAGGCTAAGCATGGCAGGGGGCAAATCAAAAAAGTCAAGGTAAAAAATTGTGTAACTAAAGCCCTGCTCCTGCTACAGATAGGCTGGGACTTCAGTCACACAAATGACCATACAAGCCACCATCTTAATCACATACTGTCCTGTTGGATCTTAAAAAGTCAAGCAGCATTTTCTTTTGCAACTTTCTGATAAATTGTTTCAGGGAATGAAAGAAAATGTTTGGGAAGCAGGGTTCTAAAGTAAGCAAGTACTAAGGAGCCAGAAGCTGTCAGGTTTACTAGCGTTAATGTCTTCAAACATTGTTACAGCAGTTGTTGCTGCTGCTGCTGCTGCTGCTGCTGCTGCTACTACTACTACTCCAGAACCTCAAAACACTACACTTACATCTATCTTTATAAATATCCTTTGGGTAAATTAGAGTGGGAAATTGCCCAGAGGGCATCAAATTTGCATTGTAGTTGATGACTGGCTTCAGTGGTCAAGGTTCAATTTCTTATTCAAGTAGTGGCCTGCTTTATGCAGTGACCATACAATACTTTACATACAGATTGAAATGTATTTTTGTTTTGTAATTGTGGGTGTGGGGGGAGGGAGAGAGAGAGAGAGAGAGATCATTTCATCTTTAAACCTGCTAGCATGCATGAATTAATGGTTGAAGCATGTCAGAGTGTGAATCATAATGTCATATCCTTTTCTATAAATAGCTTGACTGGAAGATAATGTTGGAACTCTTCTCTGAGGAAAAACTTATATCCTGAGAGGATATCAGGCTAATGGTTTCAACTAGTCACAAGAATTGATGCAGCAATTCAGATGGGTATTACCTTCAGCCGCCTCTTGCTTTTAGCTACTAAGTCTTTGTCTTTTACAGTCCTGGTAGGGTTAACTCTCCTGCTTGATTAACTTGTCCTCCATTGGAATAAATAGCCTACCTCTGAGATTACTTCTATTGCTTTGATGACAAGATCTGTATGATGTGTGTCCCAAGGGCCATTCCATTTCTTTAAAGGGGTGAAGTTCCCAGAAGTTGAATGGTGGGTGTGAGCTTATGCTGCTTCTTCCATATCTGCTCGTCTCCATTTTGAATTCATCTACAAAGTTGAATCTATCTAGAATCTGAAAGTTGAAAGTGTGGAGTAGGAGGGGGAGAGGAAAGCTGTGAGGATGGGGTCCTTTTGTTTAATTCAATTTAGTTATCTTAAATTGTTCTGGCCACTGCTTAGAAGAGTAATGGCTAATTACCATCTCTTGAATTAGCAATGAAGTCTTAAAACAACGTGTGCAAGCAATTCCAGTAATGAGTAGTAATGAAATTGTCTCCCTAGCACTGCAGTCAGTGGGCTTAACAGAAAGAGTAACATGTTATTTAAACCACTCATTGTTAACTTCAGGAGATTTGTGACCCTGCATTAGTTTTATCTGTTAAATATTTATTGATGTGACAAATTTCAAAGTAATTTGGAAACACTTTTTTTGAAATTGTAATAGACCATGATTACAATTTATATGTTATTTTAGTGCATGGTTTGATGATGGTTCAGGCTCTAGAGCTGTCCTTATTTATAATGTATATCAAAACTTTCATTGAGCTTTGCAGTATAAATATATATTTCTGCCACTTTTCATAATACCTGTCTGCAAGTCCTTAAACCAAATTCTTTTCCTAGTATCCTCTACCAACCTTTACTGTGAATTGGATGAGGGGGTCATTTTGCATTCAGCTGACAAGAATATAAGATACTGTTAAAAATAAAGGAATGGAGGCAGTAAAGGTTAAACTGAAAAGCATTGATAAAAATTGTGTCTTTGAAGTTTTGTTATCACTTGGCAGGGGATCTTGCCTGCTGATTTTTAACCTTTTTTAATGACTAAGTAGGATCTCTCTCTGTCCCTTTCCTGTTTGGTTATCTCCTTCCCTTGCTTCACCTCCATCCATTTTTATTCTGCCCCCTTTCCTTTCCCTTCCCTTCTCATGGCTTATCTCCATTCTGGATTTTTTTTTCATTTTTTTTCTTAGTCTCCTGGAGGGAAATATGTTCACCCTTGTATATTCTGTGGGAGAAAGTGACCTACTTTGGTACAGGGCTAAGTAATTTTATGACTAGATTACTTTATTTAACAAGCAATTTATTTTAATCAATAATTATTAATTAAATGAGTATTGATTTATTTTTATCTTGGCTCTGCCTCTTTTTTGAAATGTGGCTTTTGGCAAGTATATCTAAATAGCTACAAGCATATACAAACAGGTATTTCACCTGCACACATTTTGTATTCTCTTTGTTCCCTGTAGTTAGTTTGTATCCTCTTTCTTTCCCATTTCCAATAATTTCTTTTCTTGATATTTCTTATGCTGTCTAATCAATCTGCCTATTCTGTTCTGTTGGACACTTAGTCTTCCTATTCCCTTCATTCCCTCAATTGTTGTTAGTGATTTCTGCTTATTGTAATTATAGATTTTTGCCATTCCAGTTGTAGAGAATTCTTATTTATGAGACTTTTTTTTGCGGAAGTGGAAATGCGAACTAATTACAAACTTTTTATAATTGTTGAAATGGATTTTAAAATATCTCTCTTTTTTGTATGTAATAAAGTGTTCTTTTTGTAACTTCTTTACAGCCTCAACACACAAAATGTCAGTAGAATAAGTGAAATACCCTTAGAACCTGCCATGAACCATTTTGAAGGACCACCTGAAGGAGAGGTCAGTGATGATCTAGGAAATAGAGAAGTGAATGAATCTGTAGAGGCAGACCTAGAACATTCTGAAGTAGAAGAGGAACAGCAACAGTATGCCATTCATTACCCAAGATGTGCCAATGGCAGCCATGAGCGACCTTCTAGGCAAGAAGAGGAAAGCACATTAGCACGGTCAGCCAGCACTGAAAGTGGCTTCCATTATCATACTGACACTGCTGAAGGAGATGTCATATCCATAGCAGAAGACAGCTATGAAGGAGACAGAGTACTCGAGAATGAAGATGAGAGTGCCTATGCGGTGCAGTACCGACCTGAAGCAGAAGAGTACACTGAAAATGCTGAGGCCGAGCACGCCGAAACCATCCATAGCCGAACTCTTCCCAACCACTTGCACTTTCATTCCATTGAGCATGAGGAAGCCATGAATGCAGCGTATTCTGGGTATGTGTACACACACAGGCTCTTCCATCGAGGGGAAGATGAGCAGTATGCGGAGCCCTACGCTGATTATGGGCTACAGGAACATGTGTATGAAGAGATAGGTGACACGCCTGACCTTGATGTGCGGGAAGGTCTTAGACTGTATGAGCAAGAGAGGGAAGAAGCTGACAACTATCGAAAGGAAGCTTTGGGTGCACGCCTTCACCACTATGATGAGCGCTCCGATGGGGAGTCCGACAGTCCTGAAAAGGAGGCAGAATTTGCCCCGTATCCTCGTATGGACAGTTATGAACAAGAGGAAGATATAGACCAAATAGTAGCTGAAGTCAAACAAAGCATGAGTTCTCAGAGCCTGGACAAAGCTGCTGAAGAGATGCCAGAAGCAGAACAAAATGTGGACACTAACATTCCTGCTAACATGCGCCATGAAAGCAGCAATCAGGTTTCAACCAACTCTAGAGCACCTGTTAATGCAGGCGAATCAGTGCAAAGATATAGCAAGGAAAAAAGGGATGCCATATCACTGGCAATTAAAGACATTAAAGAAGCTATTGAGGAAGTGAAAACAAGGACTATTCGTTCTCCATATACTCCTGATGAACCCAAAGAACCCATCTGGGTAATGAGACAGGATATCAGCCCGACCAGGGATGGCGAGGATCAAAGACCACTAGAGGGAGATGTGAGTATACCAACTTTTGAATTGCACTTTGAAAGCAAACATGTCAGAATTTTCATTAAGTTATTACTTTATATCTTTGGCAGGTTGGTTGTGGGTTTTTTCTTTGCTTTGGAAACATCATGTTACATACAATGAAGATTATTTTAAATGTGCTTTAAAATTATAATTATTAAAATGTGAACTTCCTCTTGGCTACCTTTTGATTTTTGTTGCATATCAAACAAAAAGGAAAAAAAAAATTAAGATGGCTTGCATAAAACATGAACTTTCTTGACAAGAATTCTAAGTGCTTGTGCTAATGAATTTGTTTTTGTCATCAATAGTGTGTTGCCATGCAGGAACAGAATATCACGCTAAGCTATTGTTAGCCCTTTTGAAATATGTGACCTTTTAAATCCTCCATATAGCAGAAGTTTTCCTGCCATAATCCACATAACATTGTTCCATAGTTCTTTTGAAAATACTTATTTTTTTGCAAAATTTTCTTGCTTTTAGTGTAGCATCCCTAATTCCTCATTATGGTATTTTTATATTTGGCATGCGAAGTGCCAGGTTTTTTTTAAATTTCTATGGAAATTTAATACCAGAAAGGTGCACATAATAGACGTTGGTAGAATTTTTTGTTCATTTTAATTTATTGGCTGCCCAAATCCAGTGGCTTCTGGACGTTGTATACAGCAAGAAAAAACATGAAAACAGTTAAAAACATTGAATAAAGCAGACAGCTCAGACTAAAATAATGTAATATACTAATAGAAGAGAATATTTATAGCTCAGGGTTGAACTTTGGGATCCTTGGTTCTCTCTGAGCTTAGTTGTTTTCTTGCAAACATTTCAATGATGATATTACCTAGTTTGGTAATGAAATGTCTGCAAGAAAATAACCAAACTCAGAGAGCACCAATGACCCTTAATTTAATATAAAAGAAAAACAACAAAACAGGGGCATTTAACAAATAATAAATATCAACTTCTAGCCTGGAATCAAAGTCAAGTTTACAATTTTTTCTGGAACCCCAGAGTGGGTGCCACCCTAATCTCTGGGAGCGATGCTGTTCCAGAGGATGAGGGCAGCAACAGAGAGCACACACTTCTGTATGGCAACGTTTAATGGAGGAGATCTGGAGACACTCTTCTGGAATATACTGGATAAGCAGAAACAGTTGGAGACAAGCAGTCTCTCATATATCCAGATCCTATCCCATACCAATATTTATATGTAATAATCAGACCTTGAATTGCACTCAGAAGCCAACTGGCAACCAATATAATTCGCATAGCAGTGGTAAAATATAGGCACACTGAGAGACACCCATTACTGCTCACATCACTGCATTTTGAACCAGCTGAAGCTTCATCAGTCTTGGCTGTGAGAGTGGAGCCTTATCCAAGACCAGAGATGGTGACATCCCCAAAACAGGAGTTCCAAACAATTGTAGCCGTGTTAGGATTGAGCCAAACCCTCTTCTCCCCCATCCAGACCCAAACAGCCTCTGGATACTGGATCAGTGCATTGACAGCTTCACCTATTTCATTCAGGATGAAGATGTAAAGTTGGGTACCATCAGCATAGTGATGATAGTTGTACCACAAACTGGTGGATGAAGTCATCAAGTGCTTTCAGGTAGATACTGAACAGGACAGGGGAGAAGTGACAAGCGCTGAGACATCCCATACATGAAGGGCCAAGCACTCCAGATAACAATTCAAGATACTTCAAGATCTTTTGTAGCTGTCATTCAACTACCTTTTCCACAGTCTTCATCAGAAAAGGAAAATTTGAAACTGGCTGATAATTTTCCAACACAGATAATTCTTCAACAATTATCCAGTGATGACTTCTTGAAGAAGGGATTTACTGCTACCTCCTTCAAGGCTGGTGGGACCACCGTCTCTCTCAAAGGGGCCCAAACCACCAGATAAAGCCATCCCATAATCATCTCCTGGATCGTTTTAATAATCCAGGAAAGCCAGGATCTAACAAATAGGGGGCTGGACTAACAGGCAGGAGCACCTTGTTCACTTTCTTGGGCATAAGAATCAAACTCAGTCCAGATAACATCCCAAGATTCTTCCTTGAGCAACCTATTAAGACTTGCCTGTTAGAGTCCAATTCCAAGCTAATCTGAATGACTTTGCCTATCAGATACCATGAATATTCCTCACCACAGTGTTGGAGATGATCCTGTGGCCCAAGAACCCCAATAGGGAGTGGGTCATCCTAAACAGGGCCCTCATAGCTATCAGCATTATGCAATAAGGATGCAGAAATAGTGATGTTTTGCCCTCTTATTCCTACAATGGAAACCCAAATACAGACTTTTACTCAGGTTTGGTCAGATTTAATTTTTATCTTTCTCCAGCGGCATTCTAGGCATCACTTCGTATGTAGGTTGAATGCATTCATTTGTCTATTAATCTGCTAGGATTATTTGTGGGATGTGATAAAATATTTTGGAATACAAATCAATGCTGATGCACCTTATGCTTTAGACCACTGTTTAAAAGATGTACCAATTAGGCTCAGAGAGTAGTTTGCATCAAGAAATCAAGCCAAAAATGAGGTTGCAGCTCCAATGCTATATTGCATATTTGCTTGCTCCCACAAAACATGCAATATCCATTCAATAGAAGAAAAACTACATTTTATGTAGGTAGGTAGGTAGGTCAGTCGGTCGGTTGGTAGGTAGGTAGGTAGGTAGCCAGACAAAACACTCATTCTGTATGCCCAAATATTAAAATATAATTAACAAACAAGTAAAATGTACTTACAGTACACAAGCAAAAGCAAACTTCCTAGGACAATACAGGCAAAATGAATGCATCCTGTATTTTTCTTTCCTAAGGATATATTTAAGACCCCCAAGCCTATGAAGATTTAGCACTTTACTGCATGTAGGTCACCCAGTTAAAAAGTAATTCAATTTTGAATGGCAGAAGGGAAGATCAGGAGCTGTGCAGATCTCAAGGAATGGGTTCTTGGGCTCCCTGGTGAGCATAGATTGGGTATTTCGAACTTGTGAACTCCAGGTTTGTTCTTCAAAAAGAAGTGGCTAGAACATTTGTGAAATTACAGATTGTCTGTGATAATGGCATTTTGGACCCTCACAATTTTTCTGATCAGAACCAGGTTTCCTTTAGTAACCATTATTGTTACCACTGTTTAGAAACCATAGGCTTTAATGCATATTATTTTAATGTCGTTTCCTCAGAAGACATTGCTTTTTATGCAGTTATATGTTTACCAAATAAAGGCATTCCTTCCTGAGTTTGTGCGTCCTCTCTCTTGGGACCAACAGAGCAATAATCTCATACAGTGAATACCTCTCAGCCATGTTGAAGAACAGTCAGTGACCGTCTTTTGCTTGGTTTGCAAGCCTCAGACAGCACAGATTTGTTTTCATGTTGTTTTGAAAACTATACACATGGGTAATATGGTTTGATGAACTGGAGTTTTAACATTTTTTAAAGATAACGTGTGTCTTTACTTCTTCGTTGAGGTAATGCTCATTCTATTTTTAACTTAGTTCTGAATCTGATGCTAGAGTTATTTTGTAAAGCTTCTGGGTTTTTTTTCCTACAGCAGGGACAATCTATTATTAATAAAGGGAATAGAGAAGGTTGCACTGAATAATTGAGTAGGTTTCAGGTGCTGGAAGAGACTAAAGGATTGTGACCAGCAATATGGATGTGAGGAAGTGCTCAGCGTTTGCTTTAAAAAAAAAAGTTTTGGAGTTGCACTTCAGAATACTGATGGGAGGGCATTTTATTTAGTGCTAATGCCTAAATTATACAATGAACACCCGCATCCCAAAATAGCACACTTTAAATGCTGTAATAGTCAGACCTTTGTTAATTTATTAGCTGTCCCCGCCTCTTAGTTCAGTTCCTTTTATTTTGCAAACTTAGTTCAGCTTCTATTACAAATAAATAATACAAAAAAAGAAATAAACCAACATTTTGGTTTGAAAATTATAGCAGCCACAAGGAGACAATAATATAATCGTGTCACATCACTTTGGCTTTTTTTTAATCTAGATTTTTAAACAGACAAAATTCAATTTTTCAAGAGAATTTTGTTACATGTCATGAGCCGTGGTGTGTGTGCATATATGCATCACTCTTCAACCTTTAGATGCTAGAAGTTGTCTATTGTTAGGGGCTAGTGTAGAATATGTTACAGTCTTTATTACATAATTATACTTTTCTACAAAGTTCGGATAAATTCTTTGTAGAGCACATATGTTATCCTGTATTCAAAATTTATTTGCAGATATTTGTATTAATATGTTCAAATCATACATTCTCTCTCACACACACATTCCTCACTTTTTGGATTTTGGAAAATAACATTACAATGAGTGCGCTCATTTAGTGACTATTTGAACTTGTGATGGCACAAGTGGTATTTACAGCCAGTTCTGGAGTTCTGTCCATGACAGCACACCCACAGTCATGTGATTGCGATCTCTCTGCTGGCTTCCCACAAGCAAAGTCAATGGGGAAGCCAGCAGGAACTTGGAAGTTGTGGTCATGTGACTTAATGTCTTAATGACCAACTTTTTAACAGTAGTGAGGTCTGCCATTGCTAAACAATACAGTTGTGTGATGTTGAAATTCTTATTCCAATTACCATTGTTAAGTAGGGAATACTTAGCAATATAGTTTCTCTTCCTACATTTATTCTATTTTCATATCATTTATTTCCACTTCTTTCTTCTCATTCTTGGTCTAAGACTGATTCTTGATATTCAGTATCAATAAAATGATATGTCTCACATTCAGAAGTTCTCATTCTTTCAATTTTTTATTATAAACAATTAGATCAGCCATGCTGTTTGATTTGTTTCTTTTGCACGCATACAAAGGACTAATGTTTAAATCATATATTTGAAATGAATATGGAATATTTGAAATTGAATCATGTATTTTGAAATGAGTATTTAAAACAACAATTTCATTTATGCCAATATGTATTTAATTCTGCATTGTTCACATTGTTTTAAAACATACTCAGTAGAAAAGTTTTCAGATTTATCATTGGTTCTTAAAAGAACCATGGAGAATATTTTTCTGGTTGCTTTGACAATGATCTGATGACTCATAATGAATCAGTTTAAAATAAACCAAATAATCTAAATGCTTCTTTTCTATTTCACATGTTGATAATAGTATTTGCTACTGTATTGCTATTATTTGGAAGCCACTAGTAGGATTAAATTCTGATAGATATAGGCTCCTGAAAAGCAATAAAATAAAAAGAATAGACAGCTGACAGCCTTTTATGGAGCAGGAGCTATTTGCTATAGTAGAATGACCTTCTTACAGCTATTAAATAACAGAGAAGGTTAATCTACATAGGTAGCACAGCAACATCTCCTATTACTGGCTTCATTTTCAAGTCTTGAGCGTATAATACCACTGGAAAAAGCAATTTGCTGCCATCTGCTAGTGGATTATTTTCTTGTTGAACAGCAACATCAAAATGGAGAATTTCTGGATGTACGACACTGAGCACCTTAGGAACATGGTAGGTAAATTATAGAAATAGAGTAATAGTGATAGATGCTGCTGCCCTATGCATGTTTACTCAGGATTAAATCCTATTGATTTAATTAAGGTTTAGTCCCACATTAGTAGGTATAGGTAATATTCATTGAAATGGTTTTATTAGCATAATTACAAATTGTTAGTAAGATTGCATTACTATAAAAATTAGTTTGTTAATTTGTCATAAATAAATAAAGGATATAGTTATATACTTTGTTCTGTCTAATGTATGGTGTGATAATTTGCATATGATAACTCATAAAACAGGAAATGCATATTGGAGGTAGTAAGTAAGTTAATATTTGTGCTGGTATTTTTTGTTGAGTGAAAATACATCAATCATAGCACCAGGTCTTGCAAGAGAACCACAGTTTTCCAGAAAGGCACTGCTTATTGGTCTGATATGTCAGTGCTAACGATTCAGAGCAAATGGCCTATATTTCGTATATGGATCTGATCTTGACAACTTAGTATCAGCAACAGAATTATGTTCAGACAACTGTAGTCTTTTGGTATACAAACGGTGTAGTATGTAAGAAAAACATGTATAAAGGAGCAGGGAAGATGAGCAGAAAGAAGATGGGAGATGCCTCCTAAATCTCAAATATATCTGAAAATAAATTGACCACCATTTGGACCTGTATATGATGAATGAAGCAAGAATAA
Source organism: Naja naja (assembly GCA_009733165.1). NCBI lineage: Eukaryota > Metazoa > Chordata > Lepidosauria > Squamata > Elapidae > Naja > Naja naja. The sequence goes on along the minus strand of CM019149.1, from coordinate 233,672,036 downwards.
TGGGGTAGGTTGTTTATGTTAATTTTACAAACCTGTTGATTTCCAGAACTATCATGGGTAAATATTGCTAGAACTGAATCCAAAATTGATAGATAATACAGGTTTTGAAGAAAAAACATTATTTACTTATTTACATAGATTTAAAGAATGCCTGACTCCCAACAATTCTGAATCCTTTATATTATAGAAAAAGCTAGAACAATAAAATAAAGCAGCAGAGGGGTCTTCATCAGGAAAAGAAACCAAGTCTTATATCATCCTATCCCGGACCTGGAAAATAATCCAGGTTTTAAATACCTTTTGGAATATCATCAAGGTGGAAGCCATATGGATTGGGAGGAATGAGTACTTTGGGGTACTTTGGGCTTGTTATCTATTGACAACTGCTTAAAACAAACATGGCTTTTGGGGGGATTGTATAGGGCCACCATGCATTCCTTCCCCCCACCAACCCCCCATTTCTGGGAGAGAAGATGCAATTTCGTTAAGAATTGCCAAAACGCTTTGAAGCACTTTCTTTAAATTCGAAGTACTGCTCAAGCTCTCAGTTTTATTTCTTTATGAGTAAATATAAATCTGAATGTAGTGTTGTGGAAATTCAGTTAAATTAACCGAGTGTACTATTTTTTTGGAACCCTCATTCCAATTTTAAATCTTGAGACCAAAATAGTAAAAATGTTGTATGTTACTTGCTCAGAATTTTATTTCCTTGCATATCCTGTAGTCGCCATCTCCTGATCCATCTTCACCTCAGGGTGCTGAATCATCAAGTACACAACACCATCAAGATGCCTGTGGTACAGCAGAAACCCCCACCAATAAGGAGGTAGAGTGCAATATTCTTAAAAGCAGTGCATTTATTAAAAATGCTTTCCAAGTTTAATTTTATGTTTTGCATTACACAAACTGGAAATATGACTATTTTTGGATATGTATTTCTCCTCTTTAAAGATTTAAAGATTTCATCACTACCTGCATGCCAATAAATTTTATGTTTGTCAATAAGCAGGCAGGTTTATAAAAATAGGTTACTAAATAATCCTGAAGGGGTGTTACTGAGAGTATTGTACAACACAAATTCCTTGTGTGTCCAACTGCACGGCCAATAAAGAATTCTATTCTATTCTAGATTTATTTATTCTCTTTTAAAATATCTTCCATAAAAAAGAAGTAGAAATTGTATTTTCATGTAACTCTACTTCCTATAAAGCAATATTTTTGTCACTTTGTTATATACTGGCAAAGTTACATACTTTGTAGTATATGTGCTTTGTTTTTCTCAGGTTTTATATGTATAAACTAATAATGACTTTCTTTATAATGCTTATAATATTTGTTGTGATAGGAGAGGTTAGGCATTTGCTCCAAACAACAAATAAAAATAAATCCCCTTCTTTATTCTTTAAAAGCAGCAGAGATTTTGATTCTTTGGAACCAAGTTTGTCTACTAGGTATGAGAAAGCACAAAACTAGCAGCTGAAACCAGATTCATTAAGTCATTTCTGCTTCACCTGCTTATATGTTGAATACTGCTACAAAATATGGACCCTAGAAGCAGAAAAGATTTTTAACTGACCAAAAAGATGAAAATCCAAATGTCCCTATATAGTCAAACACAATAATAGAGCCTTTAAAACAGTGATGCTATAGTATTAATAATAGATGTGTGCATATGTACTGTGTACATTTCTTACTATGTTTGTTTCATATTATCTGGACTATTAAATTCCTTTTTGCAAAAGTAATAATTGTAAGTTGTGAATATGGCACTAAAGACTAATAGAAAGTGTTAAGTTTTCTAAAGTATAGGAGAATTGCCTCTCCAAATTCTTCTATGTTTGAAAAAAAATGTATCAAAAGAATGAATCTAGTAGCCACATCTGAAAACCATTCCTACTTCTATAATTACTTACGAAATTCCTCGGGGTTAGTATATTAACATTTATTCTGACATTAATGAAAATTCCAATATGAACCTGTTCTCTAATGCCTCCAGTCAAGTTTTTCTTCAATACCACAATTCAATCATTTTTCCTTCTTTCCCCGCGCCCCCCCCAATGATATTTGTTGTGAAAGGGAGAAAAACAGAATAGCTACCCCAGAACTTAAACTGGTAACTGTTGCAGCAATCTTTTGGCAAATTTCATGGATGAGTCTCTTCACCCACTCAATCTGCTGTGTTAAGACTAGAGTGGGGAACCTTCCTGTTGGTAGTTCAAAGTACAGTAATGTGCCAGGGGCCATCTTGGAGGACAGGCTAAAGCAAGTGAGTGAGGTCAGAGCCAAAGTTAGTTGTGGCATGTTTTATCTCTGACAATCTCCCCCTTTTCTGTCTTCCTCTTCATTCCCTTCTGTAAGAGAACCTAACACAACCAAGACCAATGGTTCAAGGTGATGGAGTGAGGAGTAGAATAGAATAGAACAGAACAGAACAGAACAGAACAGAACAGAACAGAATAGAATAGAATAGAATAGAATAACAGAGTTGGAAGGGACCTTGGAGGTCTTCGAGTCCAACCCCCTGCTTAGGCAGGAAACGACACCACTTCAGACAAATGGTTATCCTATATATGAATCATATAATCATTTTTGTATAAAACCAAATACTTAAGGCAAGATTAATCAGAATATTGCACGCAGTGCTTTTTGTTACAAAGATTATAAATTTCAACCTTTCACCATATACATTCTATTTCAGAAGGAATCTAGACTTATGGTAATAACAGTAGCTGGAATGAATCACTCCTTTTATATCAGTTAAATTAAGTTTGGGCACATGATAGCAAGCTGTTCTCATTAACTTTGTAAATCTAATTATGCTGCTTTATTATCACGCCTGTTGAATACAGTAGACAATGTACTATAACCTGTTCGTTGCAATTGTATAAATTATTGAAAGGGCTTATTAGTACAATAGGATCAAAAATAATTGCAGGCATGTAATGGATCAGATGATGATCCCAGTGACAATTTCTTCTGTGAAAACAGATGTCAGAATTTTACCTAATGCTTAATTTTCAGAAACTGCCTTGTTAGCAGACTCTTTTCTATTTGGTAGTAACTTTTTTCTCACTTGGATCTTATTTTCTTATTCTAAGTTATTGCAGCATTGACAAACCTATTTACTTTCAAATGAATCTTTATCACATCAAAAATTATGTATGTAATAATAACACAACTAATAAACCACATAATTTGATTGACTGGCTTATAAGATCCTTGTGATGAAGAAGCCAATAACATAGATGCTCTTCATTCATTTTAAGTTAAACACTAGACAACCCATGACCTATTGGGTCATAATTCAAATATATTTCTTTACCAAATTCCATAGTGCCTTCAACAATGACAGAGCTTTTAACATACTGGAAAGTTAATAAAAATTCAGGGATACATTCAGAAATGTATCTGTCTTGAAAATAGTCCATGTTGAATTTTAACATCAGTACAGGAAACATTTTACAGCATTTTGTTTTATGTCATAAACCATTTTATTATAATGTTTATGTCATAAAATATTTTATAAAATTTGCCAACTTTCCATAGAAGCCATTGGTGCTGGATTTTAAATTCACTCTGTAAGTTAGCTCATTCGAAGGACCTTGGTTTAAAAATTGTTACCCTACAATGCAGTTTCACCCAGTTAAAGGTTATAGGAACTACAGTTTTAATAGTATATAGGTCACAATAAACATAAAAACTAGTGCAAACTAAAAAAAATGAAAGAATAAAACTAAAAACTACAATATGCAGAAAAGGAAAGAAACTAGAAAGAAAAATAGAAAAGAAAGAAATATCAAAAGAAATAACTAAATCACAGCAAGTCTAATCAATTTTAGTAATATATCATTATCTCCTAAAATACAGCAAATGGTGTCTTCTACCCATATCTCATCTCTTAGCTGTAAACAGATCCTTAAAGCCTAATAATTCAATCCTAGTCAGAAAAAGTCTTAAGGATTACCAGAGATAATAACATACTGTATCTATTTTAACCTTGATGTACATTTCCCAGGACAGCTATAGAAATCAGACAAATAAAAATCAATTTTATGTTCTTCCTTTTAACAATCTTGATCTTTAATCCTTTCAAAAAATGTCCTAGAACTTGACTTCTTTTCATGTTTCTTTGTTCCTTCTCTAAAAAAGCTTCAAATTTTTAACGTTAGTTATGTAATGTAGGGAAAATCCAGCATAGGAAAGTTATCCAGTTCACTCTTTTGGTTTGCTATTTGTATATCCCTTTTTCTTACTAAGACATCCATCAGTTTCATTTGTATATCCAGTGTAGCATCTTTTTCCATATCATTATTGTAGCCTGTCATTTTTAAATCCACTATCAGATCAGTCTCAGTCTTGTTCCCTAAAAAATGTTCCTCTTCCATCATATCCTTTAAATATAGCCTATCTATTATGGCAGTCACTCTTAAAATTAACTTCTGGGTTTGTTGTTCACAATTTTTTTTCAATAGGCCCATGTTAAAGTATTTTGCTCCATTTTGTATTAGTAAGTCTAATTTAAACGTTTTCCTTTAATTGCAATCTTTAGTTCCTTCTGGTTCCCTCTAGTGTCCAACTTTCAAGGTTCCATCCTAACATTTTTTTAAGAATTTAAAACAGCAGGATTTTGCCCTTTCATCTGTTCTTAAGTTTCCAAAATCCAAGTTCTAATAACCCTTTTGCTGTTTATTCCAAAAATGATTTTTAAAGCCCCTAAATTTATATTTAAAACTTCTTTTGTTAAAGATTAAAGGAAACTCACCTGGTGCTGTAAAACATATTGATACAAAAGTTCATAATGGGTGAAAAGCAGTTAATGAGCAGTTTCAAAAGTGATTAGAAATGGAAGTATGCAATCACAGTGTCCATAAAGCTGCCATCCATAATTTGAACAAAGATGCCTATCCAGACTTCACACCCACTGGAGGTTGCTGTCTTGAAGTCTCCTTGTGTGGGGCCATTTGGGTGTCATCTCAAGTCCTCTCCTTATCCAGAGAGGAATTACAAAGCGGTGGTCTATTCAGGAGCTTTTCATTCTGCCACTTCATTAGTCCTGCTTTTAGCGGAGGCATCTTCTGTTCATTATTTTTTCCCTGGAAGTCCTCGATATTGAAATCCTTGAATTTTTTGCATTATTTTTATTGATGACATCTTGTGTGTTAGAAACATTAACATTTATATACGTATGTAAATCTGGAAAGTCTTAATTAATGCTAGAATAACTTATTAATGAAGAACTAATACTTTGAAACATGTTTAAGTATTTCTTAATAGGCTTTCTGTAGAGATTGGGGAATAACTGTCATTGTGTGATGAATAACTTTGCCAGGTCTGCATGAAAGGCTTTTTAATGCAAACCTCAGCATGCTTAGCTTGGTTTGATATCCTGTTTGTCTTAATTACAGTCAAGGAAGAGCTTGGCTTCTTTCCCAACCTATGTTGAAGGTAAGCTGTCAACCTGTCTTTTGTTTAAATTTAAATTGGTCTATACAGATATATAAAGTGGAATGAATTATTAAACTGAAAAGTTTTCAGATTCATTTGGAAAGTTTTCTGAGATCTCTATTGATGCATAAGGAATGGAAGAACACCTGAGAAAGAAGCGGGCTTTATCACTTGAGATTGCCGAGAAAGAAATGTCATCCCTGAATGATTCATCTGTTTAAAAAAATAACAACTTACAAAATTTGTGGATTTTTAGAAATAGGAATTGGCTAAAAGAAATAACACTGGAAAGAAAACAGTAAACTTGATTAGAACAGTAGCTTCTTTGATTGTTTTGTCTGTCAGCAGATGAATTAGAGTTTTAGTCAAATAACTTTATTACAAGTTTTAAAAAGAAAAAGTAAAACTAACAAGAACTAATGAAAGAAAGAGAAAAGAAAGAAAGAAAGAAAGAAAGAAAGAAAGAAAGAAAGAAAGAAAAAAAAAGGCAAAGCCAAAAGCGCAGGAAAAAAAGAAACAAAATATTAAAAAGTAGCTTCTGATTTTTTTTACAGCAGTTATAGCTATAGATGTAAATTAACTCTTATTCTGGATTACAGCATTTCTTACATCACATTTTTCTATAATCATTTTTTTTCTATTCATCAAACTGAATAGAACATATGTCATAGGTTTTTTTTATTTCACACAAAAAGTCTGTAAGAAGTCTCCAGTCAGCATTAAACTTAATCTCTTTTCTCTGATCAAAGCAATTAATTTGACCATCTCAGCAAGTTCCATCTTCTTCATCATCCATTCTTCCATTTTGAGTAATGTCAAAACTTTTCACCTTTGTATAAAAATAAAGTTCCTTGACTTCTTCCCAACAATTTATTGATTGGCTCCAAAAGAAACACCTCTGGTTTCAATTGTATATTAATCTTTAAAATCTTCTGAATTAATATATGTTATTATATAATATTATTGAGTTGAAAATTTCCAGAAGTTTTGCACAACTATAAAGCATGCTAAAATATCCATCATAAATTTGAAATATTTATATATTCTAGACAATTTTAATTGAAATATACCACCAATATATAATGTTATTAAAAATCCACTTTAAAGATTATAATGTATATTTAATCCTTTTGCATATTCTTCCACTGTTCCATTTATACATTATAATCAAATTTTAGCCTATTTTATATCTTCCTTCACTTGTTTTTCAACATAAATTTATACATTTTAATAATAACATGTTCATCCTTGGTACACAGTTCTATTTCAAACTCAGTCTTAACACTGAGACCAATACCTAAATCTTTCTAATAATTGTACATGAGAAAATCATTGACTAGAGTCTTCTTCTTCCAGATATTCTCTTTATTTTATTTTGGATTCTTCCTGATAAAAATTGCAATATATCACCATAAATTAGTCATTTGTGTTTACTTATCATTTTTCTTCAATGAAATTCGTCTGGTGCTGAGAGCTGCAAAGATATTTTTAGGCACAGTCTGGGTTCATGTCTGTTCCATATTTTCAATATTACACATCTAACAAAATTATTTTTAAAATCTACATTAATCTTAGCTTTATTATATCATAAATATCCATGCCCTCCAAATCTCAGATCATGTTCTTCTAGTTGCAAAAGCCATGTTTATCAGCAACATCCAACTCTTTCATCCAAACTATAAACGGAAACCTGCAAAATATAATTTCAACTCAGGTAACCCCAATCTTGCTTTTTGTTTTTTTGTATCTGGTAACATTTTATATCTAACTCATGTTTTTCCCCTGCCACACAAATTTAGATATAGTTTTCCACATAATTGATATACAATGACCAAATGAATATTGTCCTAAACAAAACATAGCACTCAGCCATGTTAATTGTAGAAATTCTCCCCAGCAATGACATTTGTGCTTTCACCCATCTTAACATATTTTTTTAATTTCATCCCATGTCTTAGCATAATTATTTTGAGATAAAATACAAATCAAGTATTTTACCTTCTTCTCAATCTTAAAACCCATTTTATTCATTATTTTTGATCTTATATCTTCACAGTTTTTGTTAACATCTTTGCCTTCTGTTTGTTAACCCTAAAACTGGTCAATGCATCAGTTCTTTTAGAGATGCATTGGCTTAATGATGCTGGAGATGGTCTGCTCCAGCAATTCAAACCCTAGCACTATGTGGTGGGATGAATTCCCGTCACTCAACTCAGCTTCTATCCACCTACTAGTTTGAAAGCATGTTCTATGTAAGTAGATAAATAGGTACCACTTCAGTGGGGAGATAAGTTGGTGTTCTGTGCAGGCAGTCAGGTTCCTTTAAGGGATCCTTATTTGGGACTGAATTGGTGGCAAAACTAGCAACTATTCCTTCACCAATTTCCTCTTACCTGCTATTTGACAGAGAAAAGGGAAGTACGCATTTCACATTACCTCTGTTTTGGCATTATATTACTTACTTTATTGTATCTAGTATAGGATTTGAATGTAATGATTTTCCTAGCCAGATTCAACAAAAAAACCTCCACCATCTCGATCACATTTACATCTTTTTCTCGTTTGCATATCTGTACAATCAAGAGTCTGTGGTGTTAATAGTAAGCGGCTAGTGAACAATCATTGTACTGACTTTAAATTGACGTGCTATCTAGTGTCTTTGTCAAACGATAGTAAAGGATTGGTATCTAGTCATTTTATTAACTCGCACAATCATTTCAATATAAAAGGCATATAGATTTTAGATTCAAATCATGTTTATCAACTCATATCTGAAAATGCTACTTTTTAAAAAAATGGTGATATGATACTTGTGCTTTTCAGTCAGCTATTAGGCCCAATATATGTACCACTAATTCTGCATTGCTAATTTGCCTCTATAATACATCGGAAATAAACTGAATCTATGCACACCTTAAAGCGAGTTTTGTTTGTGTATGCTGATGTTTAGCATTGAAAGCAACAGTAAGGAGTAATAGCTTTGCATGCCTCTGGCTGTACACTAAATTATGTTCAAACATATTATGTATGGATGTTTGTAGTTTTAAAAAAGATTTTTAAAAAGAAACCCAGACCTGAAAATTGAATAAATAGCACCTGAAATAGCTAGTGGCTTACATTTTTATTGCTTATTTTTCCTTTGGAAGTAAGTTGCTTATTTTTCCTTTGGTTTATGCATTCATAGACCTTATTGGGTGGATTATGTTTTATTTTACTCCTTATGCCCTAATAACCCTCCTTCTGTGCTTGTCTATGGGGGATTAAGTAACAAAATATGTATTGTGACATTGCAACACAAATTTCACCCCTTTTGTGCAAAGCTCTGGATTCAGCAGGACTCCGCTTTCCCTTTTTTTTCAACACCACAAACCCCAGAGATAATAGTATTTGTGGGACAATGACACAATGCAAGAATAAGTTAGGGTGCATCTTGCAGTTCTACTTTGAAACATTTGCTATCACACCACACTAGTTCTTGTTCTGAACATTCTTCAGAATATTCTGGATCTGTAAATAAAATCTAATTAAGTTGTATTGCAATCACAGCCTTACAGGTGAACAATAAATTAGGCTATTTACAATCCTATGTGTTCTTGGAGAATGAATTTCATCTAGCATATTAAGATATGCTTCTCCAAATACTTGCATAACAGTTTCTTCCAGTTATTGGCACCTACATTTTAATTACATAGGCCAAGCTTCAAATGGCTTTTTGAAATTATGCTAACATAGTTGATTCCAACCGTTGCAATTTTGGTTGAATATTAATTTTATATTACATTTTGTATTTAATTTTGATCTGTGTGATTTTTGTTTGAACCAAAAAGATTCAATTCCATGATCTAATTACTATATGTTTGGCATTTTAATTTGCTAGAGTAAATTTGCTTTAATCATCAAAAAACCTTAATATAATTAGAATGACATTTACATTTCTTAATGATACTAGGAATAACTAATTAAAATATGAAGTATTTATAGATGTTTTAATTTAAATCTATCTTTGTCTTTTACCCCAACATTTTTCTATCCTACACTTTTATTAGTAAAGTTTACAAAAAGTACCATAATTGAGTTGAACAATTTGAATTGCTCAACTTTATTGACCGTATGTTCGTAGAAAGTGTTATTTTATTAAGCAAGGTGATAGTACCGATTCAAGTGGAAGAGTTATATGAATTATTAGAGTCTGTTTTTCCTGTCACAAATTCTACTGCTGAAGAAGCAAATAACTTTTTCAACAGAATAGCAGGAGTATATATAGCATGACTTGTATACTGCTTCATGCTTTACAGCATGAAGTGGTTTATAGAGCCAGCATATTGCCCCAAATAATTTGAGTCCACATTTTATTGACCTCGGAAGGATGGGAGGCTGAGTCAACCTTGAGCCATTCGGGATTGAACTCCTGACACTGAGCAGTGAGTTTGTCTGCAATACTGCATTCTAACCACTGCACCACCACAGCTTTAGAAAATGAGGAGGCAATAATTCCAATACTTCATGGTATTCTTTTATGCATATGTAGATGTTCTTTGGAACCTGATTGTATTTGAGCATATTACCTTTTCATCTGTGAATTTTCCTTCCGCCAAGGACAATAGAAACATAAAATTACTTCTCAAATCAAACTATATACTATATCAATCAGAAGGTTACTTTTCTGCTGTCTTTTCTCATATCAATAGGACCAAAGGGGAAATGCATTATATTTTCTTATATTAGCAAGCCTGTTAATTCACTTATTGATAAAATAAATTACCTCTCAGTGATTAAAATATTTTAGAACACTACCATTGTTTTATGTCATTGAGACTGAAACATGTTTTAGAAATTAGTGCTTTATAAATGTATGAGTTCTATACAACAGTCAAGGTAAGATTTTTTTCCTAGGATTACATCTAATTATATGTGTACAATTCATGGTTTAGAAGCAGAAGTGAACCATTGGGAAAGCCAGTTTGATGTAGTGATTAAGGCACTGGGCTTGAAACCAGGCAAGATGAATAGAAGTTCTTGCCTTGTCACAAAGTCAGCTGGGTAACCTTGGGACAATCACTCTGTCTCAGCCTAATCTAACCCTAAACCTAACCCTAGGTAGGAAATAATGGCAAATCACTTCTGATTTGTCCAGGCAATCACCATGCGCACGCACACAATGAATTGTGAGAATTCTGAAATCTTGCCCTCTTTTTGTGGCCAAGAAAGTTTGAAAAACTGTGGGCAATCTGGAGAAAGGATACATCATTGAAAGCTAGGAGGGGCTTTTCAGAAGTCTTCATAATGCCTCAATAATGATCCAGCTAATCCTATTGTATAAACTTTTTAACTAAAACAAGAAAAACTAGAGTTTTCATCTCCCTCTCTGCCCTTTTCAAGTTACTGCACACATTTCAAAAGATGCATTTGTATTACTATGTCAGATACATAATTAAGATAGATGTTTATGTCAGAGCCACTTTCGGTGACACATTATTATTTATTTATGTATTCATATGTCCCCCTCTCACAATCTCATGGAAGTGATTCTGGGTGATGTATAAAGTTAAAACAAAGAATCTCACAATACAATGTCTGAAGTTAAAACAATAATCACAATTTATAGAAAACAATTTTAATCAACAGAGCTCATCTCTGGTCCATTGATGTCTACTTCTAGCTGCCTATCTAGCTCCATGGGTTGTTGCTATTGTTTAAGATGGTGGTGGCCATGTCATGAAGCTAATACATGGCCATTATTTAATTTCCTTTTTGCCCACAACTTTGGTTATGTCAGTTGGTATTGCTTTCCTTTCAAGCTAATGATGGATAATCAAGACTAAAGAATAAGGGCCACTGCTAGGGCAGAGGCATGAGTGCACTCTGTGCCTTTCTGAGACGGGGAGAGAGAAAAAAATCCATTCAGGTTGTTTTGCTGAAGGGGCACTTCTCTCACAACAGAACAAACAAATGTCAGAATAAATTAGATTATCAAGTGTTTTCTCTGTTAGAGAAGATAGTTCTGATTGTATCAAATCTTTTAGGGAATGATGAATTTTAACCACACCAGAATTCCATCCTGCATATGCTAATACTGATAATAATATATTCTATTATTTTCTTGTTAGTAATATAATTTTGCCCCCAAATTCAATTTTCATATACTGTAGTTCCAGGGCCTTGTGATCCTGAAGATTTAATTGATGGAATCATATTTGCTGCCAATTATCTTGGCTCTACTCAACTCCTTTCGGACAAAACTCCGTCCAAGAATGTGAGAATGATGCAGGCTCAGGAAGCAGTAAGCCGAATTAAGGTGAAAATCAGTCATTCTCTTAATGTCTGAGTTGTAACTCTCAATAATCCATACTTTACCTTTGTAATGAACCATACTCTGGAAATAGTCCTATTATTGAATTGACATGTTTGTTATTTTTATGCACCGTCTGCTTTCATAATTTGTAGATTAATGTTTTGTTATAATTGAGTGCAGTAGGCAGCTAGTACATTCAAATAAATTTATCTTCCCTTTATCCAAAGACAAAGAATGCTCATCTGAAAGAAGAATATTGTTTCTACAGTTGTTGGTTTGCAAACAGCAGCTGGGCCCCGAAAATCAAAATTGCCAAAAATGATTGACAAGCTTTAGCAATTAAAAGGGAACTTAGGCATTTGATTAGAACGGCTTATTTCCCATATAACATGTTGAGAGTAAAATGGGACCTGCCAAATCTCAAATTTTAGAATACTCCAACCTAAATTATTATGCAAATACAGAATTTATATATATGAATCAGAGTCCACAAAGAACCAGGGATTACAAGGCAAAGAAGAGATACAATTCAGATGATGTTTCATAAAATAGGGTTAATTTACATTCAATAGAACTTTTTACATAATACATCTGGGTCTTTAGGTAACTAGATTATGGCACTGGACATCTTAATATGGTAATTAAAATATTATACAACGAAAGTACTATAGCAAATCAGAGTACTTTTTCTCTTACTGCAGAATTTAAAATTGCATAAAATATATGCAAATAATGGCACTGTTTGGTTTCTATAAAAGTGATTTAAACTTTTTAAATAATGTTAGAAATTTATAGGTACTGCTTAATCCAGCAAGACTTCCTTAAACCTCATTGATTTTGTTAAACTTAAAACAAATGGATGGTTAACGATGCTTAAGTTTGGCTGGAGTTTGGGCAATACAACAAATAGTGAAATATGTTACAAGTTAAAAGCAGTACATATTTATAAATTGAATTGTTTCATTGTCAAAAGTGGCACAAAACTAAAATTTCATAAAAAGTACCTCAAATAGTTACTAACACAGAAATAAGTCATACTTTATTTTGTATATTTGTATAATTTTGTATGACAGATGTCTGTCCCATGGTTCTATTACATTTGTATGTTCTCTGTGAAAAAAGATGAAATATTGCTAAATATTTGAGGTTCTTTTGAAATCAAAATCAGCTTTGTTCACATTGTTTTGCTGTAAGTTCTTCATCAACCACCATACAACAGATGAGACATTATAAATAATACATTGGTCTCAAATGAGAGCTAAGCTGCAAAATGTTTCTTAATGTTTGTTTGGTGCATTATCAGTCTATTAAAAAAGATAATCTAATCTAATATTCTCATTCTCTTGGAATTAAGAAAGCAACTCAATTAACAAATATATTTTCATGCGATCTGTTTCTGTTTAATGGGCATTTTCTTGTTTATGTGGAAAGAGGGAGCACAAACTCCTATGTACAATGGGAGCAGATGGGGATGGAGTGTATCATAAATTAAAACACTTCCTTTTGCATCTATTTCTTTGTGCGTCTTCCTCAGCAAACTCCATACAGTCTAGTCAGCTTAGGATATGCATTGTTTTTACATTAAGCAGCCTTACTTAATAGTTACACTTTCCTTTCACTAGTTAATTAAATCTTCTGGTAACCTGTTGCTCAGAAATCAGGATTTGGAATTTCACTCCATAATGAGCAACAGTGTTGGATGATATTTTTGGCTAGCATTCATAGAAACGCATTTGTCATCTCTAACAGCATTTGTAAGGATGTATGTAGTGATAAGATATTGGACAAGGAGCAAGGAGCCCTAAATCCTAACAGCAGGAGCTTTGGGTCGGTCATTCTCTCTCAGCCAATCCTCCTCGAGATTGTTAATTGTGGGGAGAAAAGAGGAGGAAGGAACTCTCTGTGGTCTTCTTTGAGCTTGCAAGTCTGTATATAAATCAAGTAAACAGGACTAAATAAATTATTTTATTAAAAATCAGGAAATAATTCAAGCCCCGTGCCTAGAATTTTATTAAAATAAACTTTATGTTTTTTAATATGTAATTTGTGATTCAAAATAATTGCTTAATCTCACATTGTGATATGAAGACATATATCTAAAGCAGACCAAAAGTGTTTTATATGTTTTTGTTTGGTTTGGAATTGATTTGCCCCAATGTCCTCATTTTGAAAATAATCTCATGGATGACATTTATTGAATTCTGCTCTATAAGGAGGCCACAGTCCCTAAGAAGTAAGTTTAAACTAATAAGATTCTCCTTACAGTGAGAAAGGGATCAGCATAGCAAACCATCCAGCTGAGTTTCTTTCAGGTAGCCTCTGGGGAAATAATATCCACTGATAGTTGCTAGTTTTATTTCATGGTGTTGTTGTTGAAGGTGAAGGTGTTGAAGGTGACGTCTACACATCTTAAAAGTTTCAGGGTTGAAAAACAATGATATCAATGTATTGTACTGCAAATACCATAGTTCCTAGTCAAAACCAAGAGCCATGTTGGTTGAAATGTATAAAAGTTGTAATGTAACATAAATGGGAGGCTGTAGGTTGGAAATGCTGTTCTAATGTACTGTTATACACAGTTTAATTAGGTGACCCCAAGAGGTGTACTGCTACAGATCCCTGGTTGACATAGAGTCTCTACAAGATGTTAGCTAACTATTCTCCTTTCTTTGTTTATTTCATGCTAAGCAGATGGCCCAGAAATTAGCCAAAAGCAGAAAGAAGGTGCAGTACAATTTCATCAGCTTGATGTGTTGTCTAGGTTTTGTTATTTCATTTTACTTTTTCTGCATCTCATTGTCACATTTTTTTAAAAAACAAACTGTATCCAGCAAATGTTCTTCATTAAATGTTTGAACCACCATGTAAATTGACACATTTCAGATAACAAGTGGCCCAAATTGCTTGTTATTAGCCATTTCATTACCATAATAAGATAATTATTGATGAAATGAAAACATGCTATTGCTAAAAGCACATCCCAAATATAGAGTTGATGAAATCTTTCTTTCCAAAAAAGACAAGTTATATTTTATTTTATATTTAAATTTGATTTTGCTTAATTAATGGATGTAACAAAATTGCTGGATGCAACCAAATGACTTACTTTTCTTCTATAAAATTTAAATTCTATAATTATATGAAATATATAAAAACATATTATAGAAAGTATATTGATGCAAATACAGTTCAGCAGTGGGCAGCAAAATACAATAACATGATATTCTAGAACATTGTTTAGGGCCAACATTTTCAGCATTTACAATATTTTTTTCAACAAATAGACGTGTTATGCCAGTTGAGGTTTTAATGAATTTATTTATTGCTCCTTTAGTTATAAAAAATAATATCAATATTATTTGGTGATTGGCATGTGATTTTTTTTTAACCACTGTAATTGGTGGGGCTGGAACCACAAAAAATAATGTGATATTTAGCATGCATTGTACTTATGTTACAAATAGCTCATAACTGTAGCAAGTTCTACATTAGGATTATATTAATTTTTTCATCAATCCTCACAATCAATTTTATTGTAGTGGGAGTTGGAAATGAGATTATTTTACCATTTTTGCAGTTCATGCTTCGACCTAAAACAAAATGTCATGAATATGAATACACATGAAAACCTGTTTTTATGACTGTGCTTTTACTTTGGCGAAAGAGGGGAATGAATACTGAGCATTGGCTCATTTTTCTTCCCTCTTCTTTTTGGGTAGCCAAAACAGCATAATGCCACCTCTCTTCATCTCTACCTAACTGTGCCTTGAGCTCATTAGCCATAATTAATGAAAGATTGGCTGTTGAACTGATTTAAAAGAATCCAAGGAGAACCCCTGCGCCAGAAAGAGGACAGAGCAGAACGTGTTTTCATGTCAAGAAAAAATATTGCACAGACCAGAGTTGGGAGGAAATTAACAATTTTGTCCATCACTCATATTTCATACGATTTCTTCTGATCATTAACTTCACAGTCAAATAGTATATTTTGTAAGATTTATTTTATTTATATCTAATCTAATATTTTAAAAAGTATGGCTTCTGAAGTATACATATCCTAATTAAAATGGTTTCAACTGCAGGTTCCTGAAGGTGAATCTCAGCCCATGACTGAAGTTGATCTTTTCATTTCAACACAGAGAATAAAAGTGCTAAATGCAGACACTCAGGTACAGCAAACTCTCTATAGTCTATTTTACAAAGATTGGAAATAAACTATGGAGCCAGAATTTTTATAAGATGATGAAATAATTAACTGCTTCCAAATTTGTTTACATTAAAAATCTCATTTCTTACTTTAAACATAACTTTTGCAATGATTGCTTATTCGAGTGATCAAGAATGCCAACAAGCAATAGTTTCAAGGGGAAAAATACAGTCCTAAACTATTTAAACTTACATGTATAGTGTCAGTCATAATTCACGTATAGTAACTAAGTTATTCCTCTTCAAAATAAGGTACAGGTAGTACTCTACTTATGACCATAACTGGGCCCAGAATCTCAGTCATTGAGCAAAGTGGTCATTAAGCAAGATGTCATGTGACTGCTTAATTATTTCAATCCTTGCTCTCTTTGGTCAGTTGTTAAGCAACCTTGTGTGTCATTAAATGGACTTCCCAATTGGTAGGGCAGGAAGCCTAAATCCCCATCAAGAAGAACAGTCAAGAGAATGATGACATTTGCTAGCATTTTCATCAGATGGGGAAATGTGGGTTTTCCCCCACTCTGGAAGACGCTGGAGGCTTTTCACTTTTAACCTAGTGAAAACACTAGCAAATATCATCATCCTGAAAAGCTCAGAACATTGGCATTCACTATCTGGAGAGGAAAATGCCTTCCAGAACAATAGCATTTTTGCCAAATGTAAGGTCTGTTCCTCTAGCATAGAGCAGGATTGGAGAAGGATCCCTGCACAGAGCTGAGGGGAAATATCTTAAGGAACAGACCCCAAATCCAATGTCCCTTTCCTGTCCATTGACTTTCTGGAGGAGCCAGCAGAGAAGGTTGCAAATAGTAATCTTGTGATTCCCAGGCACTTGGCAATTGGTCATAAATGTCAACAGGTTGCCCAGCGTCATGTGAAAGGGGCAGCACAACTTTTATGATGGCTGGAAGAGCTCTATGGGCCATACAGCATCTGTCCTGAGGCCACTGTAACTGCAAATAATAATCAGATAACTGGTTGTAAGTTAAGGATTACCTGTACAGGTCATGGTAAGTACTTTACAGGGGACTCTTGTGATCTGGCAGATGGCAACTCTTATTCTTCCCTTGATTTGTATAGGTGATGAAGATTTCCTTTATTTTGGAAACATGTTGATATGGAATGCCAGTGTTCTAAAATGATTGTGTTAGTGATAAAAAAAATACTAATGCAAGGTTATTTTTTTTTAAGGAAACGATGATGGATCATCCTTTGAGGACCATTTCCTACATTGCAGATATTGGAAATATAGTTGTGTTGATGGCTCGAAGGCGAATGCCAAGATCAAATTCTCAAGATAATGTGGAGGCATCTCATCCTTCTCAGGATGGGAAGAGGCAGTACAAAATGATCTGCCATGTTTTTGAATCTGAAGATGTGAGGAACTTTGTTGTTTCTGTGTTTGAAATTAATATAGACTCCTCCTCTTTCATCAGGTTGATTGTTGCAGTCAGTAGTAGTAGGGCATGAAAGTATGCATGTGCTTATCCTGATAGAAAGGAACCCATCAGTAAGAGAAAGGTTGTCAGTTGTCTAGTCTGTTAGTTTCTCCCAGTTTCTCTAGGGCCATGCAAATCACAGAGATATGGATAAGATCTCTTTTCTAAAATGGTTTTCAAATAGAACTCTAATGCTAAGGGGGTTGAACAAACATAAGAGCTGAGGAACACAATGGTGAGGTAAATGAGAGAGATGAATAGATCAAACACATAGAAGGGAAAATTGCTCTGTAAATACAGTTTGTCTGTGTTTTAGGGTTGAACTTCTTTCTGTAAAGCTTCATCATATTAGAAGGAAAATCTCAGAGGGTACAGATGAGCATTTATTGCTTGAGCTTAGTAGACATTCTGAACAATAAAATTATTCCCTCATGCTTGCTATTCCATAAAGTGCTACATCCATGGAATTGTTGAGGCCAATAATTTGAAGCAGCCTTTCAAATTGAGGACCCAAATAACATTTTAGGGTTCATCTACCTCCCCCAGGCTCTTTGTAAGCCCTGGGTTTCACTCACCATCATGCATTGTTTGATATAGTGCAGTTGGCATATATTTCGCCACCCAGCTTATGGTGGGGTTGAACCCCCTTTTAAAACTTCTCTGCTCCTACTGGATTTCCTTAATTATTTTATTATGTTTTTCTTTTACAATTGCTATAGGCACAATTAATTGCACAGTCCATTGGCCAGGCATTCAGTGTGGCATACCAGGAGTTCTTAAGGGCAAATGGAATAAATCCTGAAGACCTGAGTCAGAAGGAATATAGTGACCTCCTCAATACCCAAGATATGTACAATGACGATTTGATCCACTTCTCAAAGTCTGAAAACTGCAAAGATGTATGCACCGTTTTTATTTGCAATGCTGTTCAGCTAAGAATCCTCTCACCTAATTTTTGCAGCTAATTATAAAGCTTCTGTTAATGAGTGACTTCCTTCAATACCATACAGAATTTTATTTACTTTTAGAGTTTGCAAAAACAGTTATTTTCTCTCTTCCCTTCTCTCCTTTTTTTCATCTTTAAAAATGTTCACACCTTGGATTAACATGGTTTGCAATGCATTCTGTTGAAGACACAACTTTCTAATGTTTGACATGTTGGACACCACTGTGATGTGGCAGTAGGGAAAAAAGCCAGTTATTTTATCAGCAATTTCTCTCCTGTTGATGTAAAATATTTGTAAGAAAAGTTATTTAAAAGTCTCCATACAATTAAAGCTGTTTTTAAAGATAAAGTTCGAAACGCTACATCACGGGTGTCAAACTCGTGATGTCACATCATCATGTGATGTGTCATGACATTTTTCCCTTTGCTAAACCGGGGATGGACATGGCCAGCACATGACGCATCTGGCCTGTGGGCCGCGAGTTTGACATCCCTGCACTACATGTAGAAGAATAGGCAGTGTACCTGTAATTTGGAAATATTTATATTCAAGTAAAACCCTAATATATTTACTTGCTTTATTTCCACTCTATGGTTACACACAAAATTGCTTTATATACTTTTTATTAAAGTCATTTTTAGTGTTCATATTGTAGTTGTATGGGTAAGGCAAAAGTGTTGCCAATTGGAACTGTTTTACAGGATTGCTACATTTCATAACAGGGAATTATTTTTGATTTTTGTTCAGGTTTTCATTGAGAAGCAGAAAGGTGAAATTCTGGGCGTAGTGATTGTAGAATCCGGGTGGGGATCCATCTTGCCTACAGTTATCATTGCCAATATGATGCATGGGGGACCAGCAGAGAAATCTGGAAAGCTGAATATTGGAGACCAGATCATGTCTATCAACGGGACTAGTTTAGTTGGCCTACCACTCTCTACATGCCAGAGTATCATAAAGGTACAGAAAATGATTTTGTTTATTTAAAGCAGGATCCTGACTCTACTTAACCAACAGGAGCTTTCTCTATTTAGCAATACTGAAATATGATAAGTCAGTGTTGTGGCCCCGCCTCGTGAGCCTGTGCTGACAGAGGAAGAGGACCTGGATGATGAAGAAGAAGAAGAGGAGGAACGGGCAATGCCTCCCTCACCAGGGCCTTCCTCCCCAGGATCTTCCTCCCTGGCAATGTCTCCCTCCCCAGGACCTTCCTCCCTGGCAAGGCCCCCCTCCCCAGGACCTTCCTCCCTGGCAATGCCTCAGGTTTCCTCGGAAAGCCAAGAGGAACTGCCTGAGAGACGTGTATCAGTAAGGCCATGGCGAGAGAGGGAGGAGGAGGGTTCCTGGCTTGATCCCAGGCAACATCAGAGGGAGAAACGTCAGCAGCAACGTAGGGGGCGTGGGAGGGCCAGAGATTGAGCTGGACCACACCCCACCAGGTATAAAAGTGGGTGTGCCTACGCTGCAGACTCTGTTTGTGACAAAGTGTAATATGAATCCAAGAATTCCGTCTGTGTGTTTGATTTAGTTTTTGGACTCTGAAAATAAATCAGCCTTCTGTGAGTACTACATTCCTTGTTAAGTTTGAATTTGGCAGTGAGAGCCTGGGTGACTGCCAACACTCTTGTCGGGAGAGATAACTGGGATTTTGGAGACAGGCCAGCGTGACTCTTCTGTGTTAGCTAACGTTCCTTACCTTCTGGGGAAGGGAAGGTGAAACAGAACAAGTCAGTATGTAAGAATTGAGGATAATAAAAGTCATTGAAAGAAATATTACTAAGTATTCCCTTTATAAGTTAAAGCAATAACTCACAAAGGAAAAAAAACCATAAGTGACTGCTACTATAAGATAAAATCAAAATGATGACATACATATGGAAGATTTATCAAGAAGTGCCATCTTTTCATACATACACAATGACATTCTGCACATGTAAAAGGCAGTGTTTGTATCATAAGACCACAACACACATTTCATTACTTGTTCTCTTAGAATAGAATAGAATTCTTTATTGGCCAAGTGTGATTGGACACACAAGGTCTTGGTGCAAATGCTCTCAGTATACATAAAAGAAAAGATACATTCATCAAGAGTCAAGAGTCAAGTTCTCTTTGGACTCCTATGAATCTATCATACAAGAGGCCCTGGAAAGTGTGAAGAAAATACAATGAGGGCTTAGTGTATTTCTAAATGCTTCTGAATGAGAAACCAACCTTGAGATATGGCTGTCATTGTTACGATCATTACCAGGGTTATTAGATAATCTCCCATGTTTATCTGCTCATCCCATCAGTTCAAACAGGTCAACTTCCTCCATGTACTGAACACTGATATCATGTCTCCCATGTCTTTTCTCCAGACTGATGCCAGTTATCTTTATCCTGTCCTCATAGAGAATGACCTCAAGTTCTTGTAATACCTTTATATTGCTGTCCTCTGAGTGTGTTACAATCCTACAGAAAATGTGTTGCCCAGAATCATACACAGTATTCCAGATGTAGTTTTGTAAATGTAGGCGTGATTAAGGCTATTATATAGCTTTGATACAAAACTTCTGATGCAGTCCAGAACTGTGTTAACTTTGCTAGAACTGCTCCATGCTGCTCTTATGTTATGACCACAGTCAAATCATTTTCCAATATAGTGGTTTCCGAGCACAAAGTTCCCTGTCTTTTATGTGTGGTCTAAGTTTTTCTTTCCTATACGTAAGTAATAACTTACATTTTTCCCTTACGAAGGATATCTTTCAGCTCAGTCTTCCAATATGTCTGGATTAGATTAAAATCTCATTCTGCATCCTGAATGTTAGCCAGATCTCCAAATTTTATATTATCTGAAAATGTGATATCCACCCATCAGTCCAGATCATCAATAAAAACATTGAATAGTATTGGCCCCAAAAGTGGTCCCAATGGGTCCCAATGGTTTCCACTGTCCAACTCAATGTAAGGGCATTAATTCGTAGGTACTGAGACTAGGTTCAATGGCCAATAATTTTTAGGATCGTCTTTTTTCTTGAGTTTTCTATTACTTCTCCAATTGTCCAAGACTTGTCAAAGTTAATTTACAAAAGTCCCAACATCCCTTCAGCTAATTCCTTCAATATTCTGTTATCGCTACACAGCCCAGGGACTTCATAATAGCTTGAAGAGCCTGTACCATAGTCTGATTAATCTGCAGTCCTCCTTGTGTTCATTTCAAAGCACAGGGTTTAACTCATACCTGGCCATTTTACGGTCAACAGGCCACACTTGGCCCACAGGCAGTCCCAGTCCAGCCCATGGTGCTTTGCCGCATTGGGTGTGGGGCATCGGAGGCCAGGATGGTATTGGCAGAGAGGGAGGGGCAGCATTAGCAGGGCAGGACTTTGGGATGGCAGTGGGGCCAGAGTGGCAGTAGTCTTCCACAACAGCCCCAGTTTCTCAGGTGGCCTCTTGGGAAAATCAATTGCCCACTCTCTGGTTTAACTGATGCAGATCTTATAATTATTGGTTTTTGTATGGCTTGCTTTTATGTTAAGAATAAATTAAATGTAATGCTACCAAAATACTCTCTTAAAACAGGGGTCTCCAACCTTGGCAACTTTTAAGACTTATGGACTTCAACTCCCAGAGTTCCTCAGCCAGCAAAGCTGGCTGAGGAACTCTGGGAGTTGAAGTCCACAAGTTTTAAAGTTGCCAAAGTTGGAGACCCCTGTTTTAAAGTATACTTGCCATATTAAGGTCCATTGCAGATTTCAAAAGAATAATGTGAAAATCCTGCTCTGTTGTATTCCAGGGTTTAAAAACACAAGCCAGAGTGAAACTGAACATAGTGAGATGTCCTCCAGTAACTACTGTACTCATTCGAAGACCAGACCTCAGATATCAACTAGGCTTCAGTGTACAGAATGGCATAGTAAGTAAAATTCAATATCATTCCTTATTCGTAATCCTATTTATTGCAAATATTTTTAGAATGCTTCCTGTTGAAACATTCTTATGTAATGAGAATACTGAGCATGCTATCTTATTATTACTATATTTTTATCCATTCATTCAACTCAAGGAATGAGCATGCCTCATATTCCTGCCTCCTATCCACACAGCAATCCTGTGAGGTTGGTTGGGCTGAGAGAGAGAGGGAGAGAGAAAGAGAAAGAGGATGGTCCAAAACAGCCAGCTTTCATGCCCAGGGCAAGATTAGAACAGTCACCTGATTTCTAGGCCAGCATTTTAATCCCTGCATCAAATTGGCAATCATACAAGTGCAAATTAATGCTCAGCCTTATTGAAGCATCTGCTATTGTTCCTTCTCAATGTTGTTAGTTTCTTATATCTTTCCAGATCTGTAGTCTTATGAGAGGAGGGATTGCAGAACGAGGAGGAGTCCGAGTGGGTCACCGAATTATTGAAATAAATGGACAAAGTGTTGTAGCAACACCTCATGAAAAGATTGTTCATGTTCTCTCAAATGCTGTTGGTGAGGTAAGAGCTGGCATCCATCAGTGCCCCATGAAAGCTTGGCTTGGCTGCATTATTGCTGCCACAAATTAAAATGCTGGTAGGACATTCTTTAATACAGATAGTAGTATTTTAAATTTTCCTGAGCCTATTGTATTTTTTATGCTGTGTATTTGATGGGTTCAGGATTATACCCCTTTCTTTCAAGCTGTTTAGATCTTATAAGAGTCATAAAATACTGTATATCAGGGGTGTCAAACTCACGTCGTCACGTGATGTATTGAGACTATTTTCCCCTTTGCTAAACGGGACATGGGTGTGGCCAGCACATGACACATCCAGCCCGTGGGCTGGGAGTTTGATAGTCCTGCTATATATACTGATAGACAAATTTAGAATTTTAGGAACCAAATTGCACCCAGAAAATTAGGTTCAGCTTATCCACAGATGGGCTTATTGGCAAGTACATACCATAATACTTTTTATCCATGGATGGATTTACCCATTACATATGATTATTCTAGCTGAGTGATAAGGTAACCAAGTGAAAATTCAGACTAGGAATTTGAACCTATTTAATCTAATATGCCCTTCGCTACACCAGAAAGTCTATCTGGATTGCACTCAAATTTAAAGTGAACTACACTAATGCAACTGCCTCCATTTTCTCTTTCAATTGTTTACGAACCAGAAGAAAAGGGCATGAAAGATGGCGAAGTATTTTTTTAAAAAAATAGATGCATAATTATAGTGGTGCTTAAAAGTGTGTGAACCCTTTAGACACATTTGTTTAATTGGGTTCTCTCTCTAGTTTTAGAGCTTGTGTGGAGAACAGATCACATTTTAGGTCATGTAGGTGGTCCTTATTTAATCCACTCATTTAGCGGCTGTTGAAATTTGCAATGGGGGTAGTTGGGGCTAGATCTTGTACTTACAGCTAGAGTCGCCACAGTCACATGATCACAATTTGACGATCTTCCTTCCAGTTTCCAAGAAACAAACTCAGTGGGGTCTCTGGCAAGAAGTCAGAAGTCACAGTCATAACAGAATAACAGCTTCCATTATATAGAAGGAAAAATGATCTCCCTGCCCCTCCCCTGCATGTTGCACAGCTATTTTTAGTTATTTTCTCATTTAACTTTACGTCCAATGATTTAATAGACTGATTCCTGAAATGGACTTATCACCATGTATTTCCCATTAATATTTGAGTTGCTGTTTAATATCCCATTTTAAAATATATCCATACATTTAGCTTTGATCTAAATATTGAATGGAACTTTTATTTATAGGCTTATACTAATATGTTAGCTAACGGATGATATTGTATATTGCTATAATTGAACATATATATCATCCTCTTTCAAATGTCTTTTGAATGGAGAGTACTGAAGCTATTATACTCATGACTCAACGCAAATCCCCAGTCCCTTTGACTATTCAGGATGAAGCATCAACTGAATAATCCTTCCTTTCTTCCAGATTCATATGAAGACTATGCCAGCTGCCATGTACAGACTCTTGACCGCACAGGAACAACCAGTTTACATCTAAAGCTGACTCTTCCAGTGTGCATGGAGGATGTTCCTTCTCATTAGTGGTGGTGTTTTCTTGGGCTGCATTTTGATGTCTGCAGCAGCATATCTCTTGCTCTTTTCTTACCTTTGATCATTCCGTTGGGTATAAGATGGCATTTTTGGTTGCACCTTTTTACAACTAGTTTTATGTAATGAAGAATCTCTAATATACACATGCATGCACTTCTTCAAGCTATGTCATTTATGTTTTGTGGCTCTTATGATAGAAAACACAAGTATCTTAAATAAAAATAAAGTAGAAAGTTCTTTTCACCGAATAAGACAGACTGCAGGGTTAAGTTCTCCATTTATGAAAATAGACAGGATATTGATCGATCGATCTTATAAAGTTGCTGTGCCAAAGGTAGGAAGGCAACGTTATAATTTTACCCTAAGCAAAGAATTAAATATGGTTTGAAGGAAACACTGATTTCCTTATGTAATTAAAAATCTATATAATGGAAATCTATTACTAAAAGACGATGTTTAGCTTTCGCTGATAAACCTCCAGACTTAAAGGTGTATTGTCTATGGGAGATACTATTTTACAATTTTTCCCTTAAGTTCAAAAACTTTCCTCATATTTCTCAAAAGTCATTTATTTCTTGAATATAACATGATTTTTTTAAAAGTGGCTTTTCTAATTCCTGCTTTCTTTCTAAGGTAAATTATAAATATCCAGTAAACCAGTACGTGGGTATGAGACAAATATTTTGCCAGACTTTCTTATTTTTTTTCCATTGTGGTCATACATGGGTTAATAAGCTTTCACATTTTAAGTGTATGCTTGTTACAGGAATTTTAACAAGCCTGCCTACAGTACTACTTTTGTTTGTTCTGAGCCAGTTTTAATTTTAACATATCTTGGTATAAAAATCTTGAATTTATTTATTTTTATGACTTTTCTTTAATTCTGGACCATAATTATGTAAGAAAAAACTTAATTTATTTTGTTATATACATATATATATAAATATACACATATATAAAATAGATGAAAAGTTATTCCTACCCCATGTGAAGCTAAAAAGATTGTGTTCGGTTAATTATTGTAGACACTTGTGAAATGAAAGAATATTGCAAAAAGTTTGGTTATGATAGTTAAAATCAAGGCCAGTAGACTGTAATGTTTGTAGTAAACTATAGAGTGAGAACACAAAAGTTTAGGTCCTGTGGCAGCTTACACAATTATAAATTTAGCACAGTATTTTTGAATAGCGCACATAAATGTTTATTCACAATACATACCTTGATCTTTAAAGTAATCTAAAATTGTTTGCTTTGATATGACACACAAACATGTTTTATCTTTCTGAAAAGTGTTTGGTCTTTGTGTGGGATATAAGAAAGAAAATAGAAAATAGAATAATAAAGGGGAAAGGTGGCAGCCCAGTTTTACATCCAGAGCAACACATGTGTGCCAAGAGGAGCTGGGTGTATGCATGTTGCATGGATGTGCATTCTGCACACATGTTGCAAAGATATGTAATGATGGGGTCTTTGGGATTCAGTGCCCTGCATGGGTGTTAGATGTAAATGCA
Organism: Naja naja; assembly: GCA_009733165.1. Lineage (NCBI taxonomy): Eukaryota > Metazoa > Chordata > Lepidosauria > Squamata > Elapidae > Naja > Naja naja. The sequence continues at coordinate 233,646,146 of CM019149.1, read as the reverse complement.
TGTAGATCCCACCCTTTTCCAGAATTGTAAAAGCACTGGGAAGCTGAGAGTTTGATGGTACAATAGAACAGTGAGTGATTTAATGGAAAATTGTGGCCTAATGGGCATAGTGTTATTAAAGTTCTCTATGCCCCAATCACACACATTGGCAGAGGCATAGCAACAAGACTGGAGTGTTAATTCCTTTTCTTCAAAAGAATTGTACACCATCACATCATATTGCCTATAGAGTATTACTGCAACGATATACAATAATAAATAAAATTTCATTTCCACCAGTCCAAGTCTGCCATCCAGTCCTATCTATTGTAGTACATTTCAACTCGCTGAAATCAGTGACCAACTCTGCATAAGACTGAGATGCAAATTTGGGGTCAGTGAGCTACTTAATGCTATTGCTTTACTGAAATGAAATGGCTATTATAGCTCAGGTCAACAAACCACATGTGAGATCACTAAGTGCTGCATATAAAAGTACAAGATATATATAAAGCTGTAATTTTTTCAAAGCAAAGCAAAATAAAATATATTACATTCAGCTCTTGGGCTTTGGACATTTAACTAAATTCACCTATTGTATTTATTTAGCTGTGAAAAGAAAATGCATATTTCTGCATTTGTATATATGTACATATATACACATACACACCATACATATATATATATTCAGTTGGCCTAAAATTGGATTTTTTTTTTCATCCTTCTGTTTTGCTTTTTTCTACATCTAGGGCAAGGTGAATTTTTCACTTTTGAAATAGAGAAATGTAGCTGGTGAAATGCAAAGTTGTATGGATTAGAAGAAAAAATGGCATACACTATATAAAGCACAAATAAAAAGTGTATTCAATGCGATAATTTGGTAAAATTATCTTGTTGTGGAATAGACATACCAAGCTGTGGAATCATCAGCTTTCCAATATATATTACAGGTTTGTAATATATATTACAAACATATAATGCATATTATAAATATATAATACATATATTTATAATATATGTAGACTACTTTGTATGAGACATCCTCCATTCAGAAACAAGCAAGTGGATCTTTTTTGATGGTGACCTGCTTTACAAAATATTCAATTATTTGTAAAGGCTGTCCGCATGTATTATTGTGATCAGCACAGGAACAGTAACATACTGCTCACAACCACGACCTACAACCTGAAAGTTACAAAGAACTTATTTTTGTCCATTAAGACCATAATTAATTTTCTTCCTGATCCCTACAATCAAGAAAAATGGTCTCCGTTCTAAGTTAAAAAGACCCAAATCTTCAACATTGGCTCTTAAAATAGGTTTGTTCTATTTTAGGTATATCCAAGAGCTTTCCTGATAAGACATACTAAGAAAGTAAGATACGAGTAGGATTGATACGTTTTAAGGAAATGAAACAAATGCTTGTGTAAGCTTCAACATGTCCTTAACTTGAATTCCCAGTATGTTTTTCTAGGACTAGGACAACCAGTCCAGTTCAAAAAGTCCACTATTAGGGCTTTCTTTCTCTTTTCTTTCATTTTGTAATCAACTCCAGAATCTCCAAAGAATATTTTAAGAATAATACGGATTAGAAGTTAAGAATTCACGTATGTTTTTAATAGTTGATATGGGAAGATTCTCTGTGTGATCAAAGGTACTGTGTATTTTATATCATTTCCAGTCTGCAAAAAATCCAGGAAAATGTAGCAGCAAACTTTAATTTCAACAGGTTTACAATAAAGTTTAGGTTGCCTCAAATTTACCATTTTTCCTATGTGCATTTGAATAATTTAATTTTAAGGCAAACAGTAAGTTATTTTTTATTGTAGGAATAAAAGAATTGTGTTCAAACAGGGGAAATATTCATGTGCGTATGTGTGTAATTTTTAGACTGCCTTTGAGGGTTAGAAATTGGCGTACCCTTTTACAATAGTTCTGCTACTGAATGGATGAGTTAAGCTGGTTATAGTAGTTTACTCCTGACCTACTCTGTTTAATGAAACTGTTGGGAAATAGCTTCCCATTTTGAGGTAAGATATACATATGCTCATATAAGTAAACAAACAAGAAAGACACTACGCTCTTCTATAGGCCTTGACTGGATACTGTACCATTAATTGATTGGAAGTGTTGGGATTTTTTTTTGTGCCCCTTTATTATTTACTTTAGGCAGCTTACAAGTAAAACTAGATAAAACATTGAATATTAAAAATAAATATTAACATTAAAATTTACTAAAAATTAAAGATGGCGAGGAAGGGAGCAGGATGCACATGGGATGGAGGTGAGGTCTTAGTCCATTAGCCACCTCCTGTATAATATGCCCCTCCTCCCTCAGGGCCTCAGGCCAGTTGGCAGAACCAGGTTTTCAAGCCCTTTCTGAAGGCCTAAAAGGTGAGTGCAAATCTCACCTCAGGGAGCACAATGTTCTCCAGAGTGTGGGAATCACAACAGAAAAGGCACTTCTGCTAGATGGAATTCCTTCACCAATGGGGTCTTCAGCTTACCTTTTCTACCAATGCAGGTGGCCAATCCCAAACTATGTCTCATGCCATAAAGACCTTTAAAGATGCTAACCAATGCCTTGAATTGGACTGGGAAGCAAACTGGCAACCAGTATTACAACAATGTAATATGGGCTACTGTACACTATCCGGCTTCATTCAGCACCAACTATACTTTCCAAATACTCTTCAAGGGTAGCCCCATGTAGCACATTGCAGTAGTGAAATGACACAGATGTGAAATGACACAGCCTGAGTGACTGAGCACAGGGACTCGCGATCCAGGAAAGAGTGCAACTAAATACAACACAAAATTGCCATATGTCGTCTTCTAGCCACAACTACCACTTGCTCTTTCAGCAGGAGTCAGTTCAGGAGAACCCGCAAGTTGTACAGCAGGTCTGAGCCCTGCGGTGCTCCACAAAGGAGTGGCCATGGACTGGGGCTCTCACTCCCTATCAACACCAAATGGAGTATGGCCAGGAGAAAGGAGCCAAACCACCGCAAGACTCTGCCACCCAGCCCCTGATCCTGCATCTGAACCAAACGGATACTATAGTCAATGTTACTGAAGGCTGCTGAAAAGTCAAGATCGTGGATGGATGCCCTACCCTCATCTTGCTTTTGCCAGATATATGTATATTTTTATGGTTTTATTGTTTTAATGTTGTGGTGAGATGGCAGCAAATCAATTTAATAAATAAATGAACATGACACTAGGCATCACTTCACAAGTCATCTAAGAGGCAATTGTGAAGTTGGATTTCACCTCCATCTTCCTTAAGATCCAGATATGGCACCATGTGATTCCATCTTTACCCAAAATTGAAGGGACAACTTTGTGGGCAACCTTGATTCAAATAGATGGAAAGGCCCATCAGGACCTGCTTTAAGAGAGAAAGTATGGATATTTTGTGACATTTTAAGAAGCTTGTCTATCATTGGCAGAATGTATTGTAAATAGTGTTCTGCAGAAGTAAATATTGGTAACAAGGGTTAATTTCAAGGATTTTTTTCTGTTTCCTTTATTAAAGTGTTCTTATTTAGTCATGGAAGTCAAGGAATTACCTTTCATTGAACCCTCACCAAAAACTTATTGTTTTTCTGTTAGCAAATTGGAAAACAGGTAATTATTTTACTGAATCATGCTTCAGATGGAGATATCAAATTCAGGTAACAGATAACAGATAGAGTTGGAAGGGACCTTATAGGTCTAGTCCAACCCCCCGCCCAAGCAGGAGACCCTACACCATTTCTGACAAATGGCAGTCCAATCTCTTCTTGAAAGTCTCAAGTGATGACACTCCCACAACTTCCGAGGGCAAGCTGTTCCATTGGTTGATTGTTCTGTCAAAAAGTTTCTCCTTATTTCCAGTTTAAATGTCTTCTTGTTCAGTTTCCATCCATTATTCTTTGTCTGGCCTACAGGCACTTTAGAAAAGATTGACCCCTTCCTCTCTGGCAGCCCCACATATTGGAAGACTGCTATCATGTGCCCCCTGGAGCTTCTCTTCACTAGACTAGCCAAGCCCTGTTCCTGTAACCGTTCATGTTTTATTTAGTCTCCAGGCCCCTAATCATCCTGGTTGCTCTTCTCTGTACTTTTTCTAGAGTCTCAACATCTTTTTTATACTGTGGTGACCAAACTGGATGCAATACTCTAGGGGTGGTCTTACTAAGGCTTTATAGAGTGGCATTAGTACCTCACTTGATCTCGATTGTATCCCGTTAATGCAATTTAGGATTAGCTTTTTTGGCTGCTACTGCACACTGCTGGCTCATATTTAGCTGGTTGTCCACTAAGACTCCAAGATCCCTCTCACAGTTACTGCTATTGAGCCTGGTTTCACCCAGTCTATGTGTACTTTTGGTTTTTCTTGCCTAAATGTAGGACTTTTCTCTATATTGAATTTCATTTTGTTAGATAGGGCCCAGTGTTCTAGTCTTCTTGGATGTTAGCTATTCCTGCCAGCTTAGTATCATCTGCAAATTTGGTAAATTCCCCTTCTATTCCCTCATCCAAGTCGTTAATGAAGATATTGAAGAGTACTGGGCCTAAGACAGAACCTTGTGGCACCCCACTGCTTACTTACTTCCACGTAGACTTAGACCCATTAAGGACTACTCTTTGAGTAGAGTTTGTCAGCCAGTTGCGAGTCCATCTAGTGGTGGTGCTATCCCACTTTTTTCTAGCTTACTAAGAAGTAGGTTGTGGTCTACTTTGTCGAATGCCTTGCTGAAATCTAAATATATTATGTCCACAGTATTTTGCTGGTCTACTAATTTAGTCACTGTGTTGAAGAATGAAATAAGATTGGTTTGGCATGATCTGTTCTGAACAAACCCACTGCTTACTTGTTTCTAGATGTTGGCAGATGTTTTTTTATTATCTTTTCCAGTATCTTCCTGGGTATTGATGTTAGGCTGATTGGTCTATAGTTTCCTGGGTCTGTCTTTTTTTCCTTTTTTGAAGATGGGAACCACATCAGCTCTTTTCCAGTCCTCTGGTAGTTCCCCAGTGCTCCAGGATTTTTGAAAGATATAGTGCAATAGTTCTGAGATGACCTCTGCCAGCTCCTTTAAAACTCTGTGATGTAATACACAGGCCCCGGTATTCAATAAACTCAAGAGAGGTCTGAACCACTAATGCAGGCTTTAGCCCAAAGTTATTCAACCTTGGTAATTTTAAGACTTGTGGACTTCAAGTCCCAGAATTCCCGAGCCAGCATGGCTAGCTGAGGAATTCTGGGAGCCGAAGTCCACAGGTCCACATCCCTGCTATAGCCTGTTAGTGACACTAGGAAAAAAATGGAATAATTCATGTCAATGTCAAGAAAAAGAAAACCAGTACATGTTTATTTCATTTATAATTTTAATCAAAATTAAATACAGTTTATTAATTTTCTGAATTAAGACAAATAATTTGAGGAAAAAAGAGTTGGACTATCAGCATTTCAGCAATCTGAAAGTAAAAACCTGAAAATTTGTAGCAATGGACCCTACCGGTATCACCAGTTTCTTCCATTACAGACAAGTGTTTTAAAATGTACAGAATGTATTTTAAGTCAGCAAAGATTTAGGAAGACAGAAAAACCTCTTTTCTCATCTGGATTGTTACTAATGATTTAAGCCAAATTATGAAAAAGAAAAAAAACTAGAAATACATTTATAATCTGAATGTTTTAAGCAGAGAAAAAAATCATTCCCATAAAAACATTTAGAAAGCAATGCACACTTCAAAAAGGATTCACAAGAAGTGCTTCAGTCTTTCCAAAGCCCAGCATTTTTGGATAGTCATTAATGCAATCTATTTTTTTTCCAGGCTTCTACATGATCCCAAAAAAGGAGGCTACCTCTTTAATGGATTGATGATTATGAGTTAACTTTTAAAATCAATGGCATTTTATTTTCAGGCTGTATAAATAAGTAGCATCTGTACTGTTTCCTCACTTCCTTCCAGTCTGAAGCTCTTTTGAATCATTTCTGAAGCATGCACAGCTCTCTGCATTGGAATAAGATTGCTCTTTCTCCCATCATCATTTTGGTAAAAAAGCTGTCCTGGAAAAATGTATCATTGCTCTGAATTTTATTAATCCATTTTTTCAAGATTATTGAGTAGTTTATGGGCTGGGAGCAGCAGCAGAACACCTGAACGACCTACTGCTTTTAAGCACTTTTGCACCTGAAGTGATAAAAAATGAGAGCTGAAAGTTCATGCAGCACTTTTAAGTACAGTAAAATGATAGCTCTGTTCACCCCACAAGTCAAACTCATTTTAAAAGCTGCTTTATACTTTTTTAAAAAATTATCGTGATAAATAATGTGTAGTGCATTATCAAAAAGGAAAGGGATGAATGAGAATACATACTTCAGTTCCATATACTGTAAATGTATCACTATCTTATATTCCCTTTCAGATATAAAACATTAAAATGTAACCCACACATACCAGGGACAACAATCAAAATTTATGTAGAAACAATGTTTTGATAAAGAAGACTCCTCCTCCTTTACCTGTATCTCACGATTCAGAGCTGATCCTCATATATCCTAACTCCACCTGAATATCCTTTTTTTCTGATTCAGAACTATATTTATAATGCACCGTGGTTTTCTTCGAAGTAATTTACTCCAATTTTTTCCTCAAATGCTCTTTCAAAAGCAGCAGTACAATAAGTGAGAAACATAGATTAAGGATCCCTCTATCCAACTGCTTCCCTGCTCCGGTCTTTGCACACCATGAGGGACCAAAAAGCAACTGAGCTCAGAGTACTGTTTCTCGGACAACTCCAATGAGGCTGTGAGGTCGCTCTGGCTCCATCCGCTGCATCCTCCTGTCTAGCCCCCGGGTTCCGGCTGTAGTAAAAGTACTTACATCTCCACAGCTCTCCAAGTGTAAAAGTCCCGGGTGCCTCCTGAAAGGCAGTGTGTGTGCTCCTGTTATGGCTGGGTGAGCAGGAGTCATGACCTTTGGAAAGAAAGAACATTTACACTGTCAACTGCCATACCTATTTTTATCTGAGAAATGTGAGGATAAAGAGGACGTTAGCTGCCTTAAAATATAATTTTAAAAGCAGATTGGGCATGCTGCAGATTCCATCGTGTGTTGACTTCTGGGGATCAGAAGAGGGGCGTTCTTTCCACAGTGGCCACTTTTCTATGGGATGTTCTCCCCGTTGGAGATTAGAATAGCCCCAACCGTATTGGCGTTTTGCAAGGCTTTAAAAACACCCCTTGTACTTGGGCCTGGGGCTCCAAATGTGTTAAGGAATCTGTTTATTGACTTTAACTGTTAATTGGTTAAGTGTTTCGGCTGCTGTATGTATTTATTGTTTAGATATTTTTTATTATTTTAGAACTGTAAGCCACCCAGAGTCACCTGGCTGAGGTGCGCAGCTATAGAAATCGAATAAATAAGTAAGTAAATAAATAATTTTTAAAAAACTGACTTCATATAATACCTGGCTATTTCATTGAACACCTAGGTGTAGAATCCTTTAGCTATTTTAATGTTTTTAATATTCTTACGCCCGTTTTTCCTTTTAATTAGGAATTAAGCCATTTAGCTAGAAAGACTTCAGTCGTAAGTGGAACTATGCAAAAAGGATGGATATGACACAAATAAATATTGCTCCAACTGCAGAGGGTTTTGGGGTTTGTGTGCAAATGCATGTGAGTGTGTAATTTTCTTCACTTGTTTAGTAATTTTCGCCAGTAATTTTCTTCACTTGTTTAGTTTCTTCTCATTATATATATATATATATATATATATATATATATATATATATATATATATATTTTCATAGATTTTCACGGGTAAAGGTATGTAGGTCTTGGTGTATTGGTCTTGTCCGTGTAAGATGACGGATGAGATCTCGAAACGTCACCAAGATATCTCAATCTTACGGACAAGACCCGAATACACCAAGACCTACATATATATATATATATATATATATATATATATGTAGGTCTTGATAGGTCTTGTCCCAAGGTTGAGAATACCTTGCAACGTTTGACGAAATCTCATCCGTCATCTTCAGGCTGTGTCTTCAGCTTGTTCTCCTGGGAGAAGTGTGTGATCGGTGGCTGTTTTCCCTTTTAAACTCTAGAGTTGGATGTGTTGTTTTTTGATTGGTTTGGAGTTGATGTATGCAGATTGGATGGCTTTTTCCTGAGACCCTGTGTGGCTGAGGTGCTGGAGGTGTGTCTCTCAGCCACACAGGGTCTCAGGAAAAAGCCATCCAATCTGCATACATCAACTCCACAAACCAATCAAAAAGTAACAACACATCCAACTCTAGAGTTTAAAAGGGAAAAACAGCCACGATCACACACTTCTCCCAGGAGAACGAAGCTGAAGACACCAGCCTGAAGATGACGGATGAGATTTCAAACGCTGCCAAGGTATTCTCAACCTTACACGGACAAGACCAATACACCAAGACCTACATACCTTTACCCGTGAAAATTCTAAAACAAATATATATATATATATATATATATATATATATATATATATATATTTATATTTATATTTATATTTATATTTATATTTATATTTATATTTATATTTATATTTATATTTTCATAGATTTTCACGGGTAAAGGTTTGTAGGTCTTTAGGTTGGGTCCGTCCGATTGAGATACTTTGCGACGAATCTCATCCGTCATCTTCAGGCTGGTGTCTTCAGCTTCGTTCTTCTGGGAGAAGTGTGTGATAGAGGCTGTTTTTCCCTATCACACACTTCTCCCAGAAGAACGAAGCTGAAGACACCAGCCTGAAGATGACGGATGAGATTCAAACGCTGCCAGGGTATTCTCAATCTTACACGGGACAAGACCCGAATACACCAAGACCTACATATACATACATACATACATATTTAATAATGGATTTCCAGAATTGTCTGTTTAAGAGAGATGATCTAATTCTGCAAGGACAAGCTCCCTATTTTTTCTACTTTGTCAGCTGGAGATTTCTATCCTTATCCATTTTCTACAGACAAGCATACCCAGCATTGCAAAGGGATGACCCAACCCTTCATGTGACCAGCTAACCTTGGACAGAGCTTCTGCCACAAGTATTACCTCTCCCTTTAACTTACTAAGTAAACAAAATCCTATTTCACCCTTAAGAACTGCAACATAACTGGATAGTGCAAATATAGGATAAGATCACATTTATTCCTTAAATAAGTACTATAGGCTTCTAATTTGGAGAGAAGGGGAAAAAAATCAACCCAGAAGTGAAAAGTGATTAAATAAGGACAAAAGGTCCACCATCTTAGGATGCCCTTCTTCACTAACCTGGTTCACAAAAATTGAATCATTAACTCAAAGAACAATCCTGTAACTAAACCAAAGAACAAACCTGTAATTACCAGATTGTTTGCTAGGATGAAAGATTACTTTGTCTTCTCCCAGGAGAAAAAAGCTAACACCAGACAGCAATGTATACGGAGTCTCATTTTGAGCTGGCCTTTCCTTCCCCAAGCAGAGCTACAACTATTTAGGAGTTTGTATTTTACCTGCTCGAGGAAACTGGCACTGGTGATGGCTTCCTCCATGTGCTCTTCATCTGATTTTAAGACAGATTTGATGTCTTCTACTAGTTCGTGTATGTCAGGCGTCATGTTGCAGGAGGACTGCTCCAAGAATTTGGCTACCAGAAGCTTAGTATCTATATATGATTTGTAGTCTATTAAAGACTGAGGCCTTGACCGTGCAGCCTTTGCTTTCAGAGGTTTTCGCAAAATGACAGTAGCCAGCTGTAGTTTTCGGTCTGTTTGAGTAGCAGCTTCGCAACTTAGCACTAGACCTGGAGACAAAATAAAACAAAATAATCTCAATGGATGCGCCCTAGTAATTTACACATCAGCAGAGACAGCTATAGACAAATATAAGTCTATAGTAAAACCACCCACACCAACCAAAGTAACAATGCAACCTCCCACAAGAGGTGTAAAAACACTATTTAGATGAGCCCAAACACATTGCAGCAACCTGAACTCCAGAAAAAGAAATAGATGAACATACAATATCTTCCAACAAAATGGATACCCACATAACTTCATGAAAAGTGCCTGAACATTCAACTTAATATAGCACAACTAACACTAGCTGTAAAAAAGGTAACACTGCCATACATCAAAAACATCTCAGAAATCGCCAACAGGCTATTACAACCATATGACATCAACATGCCACACAAATCAACTAAAGCCCTCTAAAACAGTGGTTGCCAACTGGTGGGCCGCAGACCACTGGTGGTCTGTGAGAAAATTTTGGTGGTCCACAGAGAAATGTCCCCCTCAAAGCAATGAATCCAGGCTGTGTGGGAACACAAGGCTGCAACGCCCACGTGGCCCGCCCACCTGCTGGCCCCCACCCTTCAGCCAAGTGCAAACCTTACCTTGAGATTTTGAAATCGTCTCTCCTTGAGCGCTCGCAGAAGCAGCACGGAAAACTTCGCCCAGGCTCTTGAGAGACAAGAGTGACTCCAGCTGCTTCTCTCCCCAAGCGCTCCTCGAGAGACCATTTTGCAGAGAGCTTGGCCGAACTCCTATCCCTGGGAGTCAAAGCACTGAAGCGTGAGCAGTGCAGGAAACTTTGGCCGGGCTCTTCGAGCAAAGGCAGAATGCTGATGCCATGCAAATGCAAGTAGCGCGGCACTCCCACACCTTCCAGCCATCTCCATCTCTGCTTTGGCCTATCTGTGCCACCGCCCTCCCTCTTGCCACAACAGCACCATTACCTCGTCCTGGCCGGTGAGGGCTGCACTTTTTGCACATTGCACCACCCGCAAATTTACACACTACAAGAGCTACCCCCTACGGCGGAGTTTTCCAACCCCACCACAGGCCGGTCCCATATTCCAGAGCTGTAGTAGTCACAAGACTGGCCCTTTGGTCATCCCGGAGCAGCTCATCCACGGCAAGCCAGTGCACAGGCCAGTCCTGTGACTACTGCAGCTCTGGAATATGGGACCGACTTTCCCACCAACGTCAGCAAACCACTGTCAGTCAAAAGTCATATTAGTGCTCCACGGGATTTAAAGTTATGAGTTTGGTGGTCCCTGAGGTCCAAAAGGTGGGTGACTCCTGCTCTAAAACATCTGAAGTAAACCAAAAGATTCAGCAATCCCAGAAGAAAAACAGGAGTCATAGATAATATTTGGGGCAAGAACTGCAAGCAGCCTCTTTGTAGGACAAACAGGTAGAAGACTAGCATCCATGAACACCACCTAGGAATCAGGAAACATGATGAAAATTCCTTAATTTCACAACACAAAAACACACTTAACCATAGTTTCTACAGGAAAACTCTGACCATCATAGATAAAGCCAAGTCCATAAAAAACCAGAGAATTCCTGGAAATCTGGCACTCTATTAAACTGGCCAACAGGCACATAGGCATAAAGAGTATATACATCCCATTCAAAAGAGACAATCAACAAGCCAAAAAGTAAACAAAAAAAGACAAAACCACCACCTCATCAGCAATCAACATGCTGATGACCAGAGATTAACACCAAGATTAACATTAAACTAATAATCAGGAAGCAAACAATACCCCAATCAACAAACTATCAAACAAGCAACAGCAAACATAACACCAAGACCACTCCCAACATGGATAGGGCAATTCTGTCTGTCTAAGACTCTACCCCCAATAGTGTACGCTGCCAGAGGATTATTTTTTCCCAAGTGTATAATTTTACATTTAGGAACACTGAATTGCAGTTTCCAGATTTCTGATCAATTTTCCAGCAATGCCAAATTGTTTTCTCTGTTGCAAACACTCCCAAGAATGGCAACCTATTACACACTTTTGTGACATCAGCAAAAAGATAAATTTTACCTAGCAATCCTTCTGTTGTATCACTTACAAACACATTGAATAGAACAGGACCTAAAACTGAGCCTTGTGGCACACCACTTTTGACTGGTCCCTGTTCAGACACACACAATCACACACTAGGATCTATGCCTGAGCCAACTTTCTAACCACTTGAACCACCCAGTGGTTAAGTCCTTGCCTGTACAACTTTTTTAGGAGCTCATTATTTGGAATTCTGTCAAATGATTTGCTAAAATCCAGATAGGCTTTGATCACAGCACCACCTTCGTCCAAAACATTTGTGATACAGTTTAAAAAGTCAATAATTTGAGATATACTGGTTGTTAATTACTGCAAAATAATTCAATTTAAATGCTGACTTATTTAGTACTTATTTAGTACTTAAATAACATTTCAAATTATATTTCCAATAGGCCGATTTTATTAATATCTTTGATATTTTAAAAGTTAATTTTTTAACATTGGTAAATACTTTTACCTCTGTTCTATTTTTGTGTGTGTGTGTGTGTGTGTGTGTGTGTGTGTAGGGGGGCATTGTACCTCTAAAGGTAATACCTTTGAGGGGGGAAAGAGGGATAAGAATTCACATTTATATTGGTGCAAAGTGATCCACACTCAAATGATGTATTGCAACTACCCATTCCCTTTCCTAAAAAGCTTCTTTATTGTTCTTTGCCTTGGTAGCAGGATTATTGTAAGAAACCTGTCTATCAATACCTGGCTCTGCAAAGGCTGCTGAATAGCAATATTCAGTGAAGGATCCTTTTAGAATGAGAATGAGGTAGGCATAGAAAAGAGCCCTCCAGCACCACTGCTCTGCAAATTCATCATGTCTACAAAACTAAGCCTCAGTTCTGATGGCTGCAGCCAAACCCTCCCGTCTCCTGCAGCTGTTTGCAGCCTTGGAAGAACTGGTGGGTGGGGGGGTTGGTGTACAACTGCAACTCCTGCTCTTCTGGCTGAGGTGAGGGTCTCACTGGGCCTTATGGCCCTGATTCTAACAAGACCTCCATCATTTTTCATTGAACAATTTATAGCTCCAAGGCAACAATACCATTTGAGATGGAACCATCTTAATGCCAATAAATCTTCATTTTGTGGTCTCAGGGGAAAAAAAAGAGATAAAGAACATTTTCTGGAAAGGGGAGAAGAATCAGGTCACCTCTGGATGGAAAACCCTGAAGAACAGGATCACTTTTTGATCGTTTTCTGAATAGCTGAGAAGTCCCCACAGGTATCAAGCTGGCATCTGGAGACAAGGTGGTCTCTCTACTCAAAGAATTAAGAGAACTTTCATCTCCTGCAATGAAGAAAGACAAGATCAAGAAATTCAATTAGCATGAACTCACATGTGCTCTGTCTCTCTTTCTACACACCCACATCTACATGCGCGCATGCACACAGACACACACACACACCAGGGAGAGAAAAAAATTCCAGAAACATAATTCTTTTAATCAGATTTCTACAGTCATTTAAAGTTAAACAATGGTTACCAAGCAATACTTATAAAGCTTTCCATTACAATAAAGATTTGTCAATCATGATAATACAATTATAAAAGGGAATATGCAGTCATTATCGAAAGTACTGCCAATGTGACAAGTGTCTAACAGAGGTATCATATCTGGTAAACTATGTTTCAGTGATCAAAGAAAGCAAACTATAAATCTTAAAAAGCTGGCCTTGTTATTTTAACATTATGTTCACAAGTGGATGTAAACTTGGGTATGCAGTATTATAGAAACATGGACATAAAAAGACATGCTTTGCTCTAATCACCTGATAATCATCAATGTTATCACAAATAGCTTGCAGAAATGAAAAACATTTGCTCCTATTGTCCTCAGAATATATAAAAAGTAATATTCCCAAATTTCATGACGAACCATTTCTATGTTGTTGGCATGAAAAAAACAAGGACATGGATATGGGGCAGGCCACATGAGATTTAAAATAATTAATTCAGAGGAGTTGCTTTTTTAATGGGGAACGGTGCCAAAGCTCTTTTTAGAAGTATCTTGTTTCAAAGTAAAGGGAACACAAATTCCTAATTTTCAGGTGGGTCACTGATACTTGGATACTGAAAGAGGGCTCACTGGTCTCTCAAATTTTGATCCAAATGAAATAATCCTATTTGTGTTCTAATATAATTTTCACACAGTAAAACTGGTTGTAATCAGGGTTTATCCTAGAGAACTAACAAACCTTGATAAAGGAAGAATAAAGAAGATGAACAAATCAATAAAGAATGGTAAGAATTAGTGGTACAATGATTCAAAACATCATGTGGAACTCAAAACAATATGTTTTCCATTTATCCATCAAATCACTAGGTTCAGAATCAGCTATTCACACAGGGGATAGAGTGTAACTATTTTGCCTTAGCTTTAAAGATCTAAACAAAGCTGTTGGAAAATTACTGTTGGCAATTTGTCCTGAGTACCCTCCTAGTCATTCCCTTCATCTAAATAAGAGCAGTGCATACAACATTCAGTTCATAGCTTGATATTTGGGGAATTCAAGGATCCCTCACTGGGAGAATCTAATAAGAACTGTATATATATATTCTGTCGGGTGAGGCCTAACTGGATCCAAAGATTATTTTATTCTGGCAGTCCTTTCATTTAGCAATAATTCTTTCACATTTTAAAATACATGTTGAACTTATTAATATTATTTATTCTATACTTTTTAAAATTGTAAACTGTGATAACTTGCCCTAGAAGACAGAATATAAATAAAATTATTTTCATGGTCTACCCTAGACACATGTATTTTCAAAACCAATAGCTTGACAACTCCATCAATACAAGGTCATAAAAAGGTGCTAAATATGTGTTATCTTTCTTCACTTTAGTTTTTAATCTAATCCAATATTTTGCTTATTCACATTTCTAAAACAGCAGGGACTTCGAACAAATAATTAAAATATTTTAAATTAACATTAACACCACCATCTATTTATCTGACAAACATGAAACCGAAAGCATTGTAGACAAAATGTGAAATTTATTCCTCAAATAAAGACACTAACATGAAATAGGCTTTAGAGCGAATAAGGTTTTAGTTTTGTTCAGTTGCTTCCAAAATCCAAAAGTAAGACATACTCATTTCATTAGCAATTGTGGAGATAAAGTCTTATTATTGCAAAAGAGTTTTACTTCAAGGACTTTACAAGGCTGAAGTGCTCCTCCAATGCTATTTTTCCTTGTTTTGTTTCCTGGTGTCAAATTTGTGTCTATTAATTCTTCTGTGCAAAGTTTGTCCTGTTTGTCCTAAGAAGAATTCAGTGGAGCATTGCCAACTCCATCAGCGAGGGAAAGGATGCTGAACTCACCTACGTCAAAGGTGCAGGCAATCTCAGAAGGACAGAACAAATACAACGACGGGTTTTTAACACATTCCGATGAAGTACTGGCAATCTGTCTTATGTACACCCTGCCTCTACTTAACTGACCTCCATTCCCCCTGTTCCCCCTAGCCCTAGTTTAAATCCTGTATCAGTCTAGCTATTCTATGCATCTGATGAAATGAGCTGCAGGTTTTTTTTTTAAATATAATCAAAACTCCTCCTGATCGTTTGCTGCCATAGACTAACATGGTTCTCCTCCTACAATGTTTAAGTAAAAGAAAGAGAAAGGCTGTTTCAGAGTGATCAATTTTAAAAGCAAATGGTTGTTATATAAAGTAAATTAGTTTAAATAAGAAAACAATCATTACTGCATTTCTTGTAATTCACTGCTAACCCTTAGCACAATACTTCCAAAAGCACTTTCTTACCTTGTGGTACCTGTATGTCACTTTGTTCAGGTGGGCCATTTACAGCTTCTGCAATAGCTGAATTGGATGCATCTTCCTAAATATAAAAATAACAGAGTAATCTTCTAAGTAAATTAATGGAAAATAGAAATAATTTCTGATTTTAGAGAATTTCAATTTAATGTAATTTAAATGTAAAAATTAAATAGAATTACAAAGAAACAGCACCAAATCACAAATGTTCTCTAGGATTAAGGATCTCCCCTTTTTACTAAACATTCTGGTCATTCTGATTTATTTTATGTGTGGTGACAATCTGATTTTGCTTCTTGACATCTAAGTACTGTCCTATACTTTGTACACGACAATTTCTTTTCTAATCTTCTTAGATATTTTAGACCTTTTTTCTTTTCACCTCAATTGTGATTTTGCTTTATTAACTAGTCTATGACTGAATAAAAATGATTGACTGATTGAATCTATTGAAATTTCCAAATTGTTTTTAAAAAGAAACCCATGTACTGTAGTAACCCAACTTTAAGATCACTAAAAAATATGTAAATGATGCCAGGCTGTCTCTGATGCATCTGGTATGTCAGCCTCAAGATGATTCTGGTTGCTGAAGCTACTTTATCTTTCAGACAAAGTGTAGAAACAGAAAGACAGAGAGGAAGAGATCCATTGTTTAACATATTCCAATTCTGACAGCTGAGGATAGATAGCATGGTTAATATCACTAAAGAGTTCTGAGAGGTTCAAGAGAACTGAAGAAATTATTTTCACTTCTGGTTCTACCTTACAATCTAATTTGCAAAGTCAGCAACTAATGCCATATCCTAAGGACAAATATACAGCTGGAGTGAAAAGGATCTGAAAATAGGACAGTTATTGTCCTGTTGTTGAAAGCATTCCCCTTTGTTGGATGTAAAAAGTCAGGCATCAAAAATTATTTTTAACTTGTCCAGGAAATTTTTCTGCATTCTCAGATAAAACAAAGTACACCTACACTAACTGTACAAGACAATATGATCAACATCTATTAAACAGCCTACCCTCCTGACTTTTCCTAAGAGCCTTAAGACCAGGCTCTGCCAGATGGCTTGGGGACCCAATGGTGGAGCCTCACACTGGAGTGGTTGATTAATTTAAACCTAATCCCATCCCCGTTCCTGTGGTCCAGCTCCGTCCTTCATCATCTTGTGTGTAATGATTTTATCTTATCTGTTTTGCTCTCTTATAGCTGATAATTGTAAAGTTTTTCTACTGTAAACCATCTGGAATCACCCAGGAAATGGGCAGCAAATAAATTTCTAGATAGATGATAAATACACTATTATCTATCTATCTATCTATCTATCTATCTATCTATCTATCTATCTATCTATCTATCCAGACTAGCCACAGAGTCCAAGTCATACCAAATGAACATGGCTTCTATCTTCAAACAGCCTTGCAAATGTGTCACATCAAATTGTTGAAGAAACAGCTAAGTTCCTCAAAGATCAAAAGTGAATCCTTGGACATTAGTGAGGAGATTCACAGAAGTGTAAAAGAACTCTGACTTTATCATTCCTATATAATAATTCCAAAAGTCACTCATATAAATCAAGATTCAGCATGAAACTTTCCCTATTTATTCTTCATTACCTTTAGCTGCGTGATATACCAAGAAGCTCATGTGATGGGAAGGTGAGAGACTTAAACACAACTATACAATGGCCGTAGTCACTTTTTTATTCCACAGGGTGACTGTGGCTTATGTGAGATTACAAGACATGCCAACACTCAGAGACCTATGAAAAAGTTTAGCAGTCATTAATTTCTGAATTCCCAAATTCTTACAGACTTGCAGAAGGACCATAAATTAGTAAGATGGAAAATTAAGTGCATTCCAGTTTGAAAGTTTGTTTTTCTCCCATTTTCTACAGATATTTAAAACTCTAGCATATTTATGAGGGTTTAAAAGCAGAAATGATCTGAGATTTGATTTATAATTACTTGTTAAAACTGAGAATTTTTGAGATATAAAAACATGCACTGAGCAGAATAATATAGCCTACAGTTTTAGAGATTCAAATAACCATCAAATAAGTTTTAAAAAGAATAATCTTCCAGGAGTAATTTTTAAACACTCACAGTTCTGAAATACAGAGTTGGTTAATACATTAATTAGAACAAACAAAAATGCAAAAACAAGTAGACCTCGACTTACAACAGTTCATTTACTGATCAATCA
This sequence comes from Naja naja, assembly GCA_009733165.1. Taxonomy (NCBI): domain Eukaryota; kingdom Metazoa; phylum Chordata; class Lepidosauria; order Squamata; family Elapidae; genus Naja; species Naja naja. The sequence goes on along the minus strand of CM019149.1, from coordinate 233,628,301 downwards.
AAGTTACACCACTGAAAAAAGTATTTTTTCACACTTATGATCATTACAAGCATTCCCATAGTCATGTGATCAAAATGCAGAAGCTTGGCATATTTATGACAGTTGCAGTGTCCCGAGGACATGCGATTACCTTCTGCAACCTTCTGATAAGCAAAGTCAATGGGGAAGCCAGATTCACTTAACAACTGTTACTAATTTAACAAGTAGAGTGATTCACTTAACAACAGTGGCAAGGTAGGTTGTAAAATGGGGCAAAACTCAACCAATGTTTTGCTTAGCAACAGAAATTTTGGGCTCAATTGTGGTTGTAAATGGAGGACTACCTGGGTGTATACTTTTTCTTCAGAACTAATATTTAACATTATATGATACAAAAAAGCAGGAAGTGAGAAAGCAACTAAGTCCCAAGCCTAGATCGAGTATAAAATATTTGTTTGTTTCAACAGCTTCCATTTCCACTATATGTGGCATTACACAGTGACAGAAAAGTGGCACATTTGACTATCTGAAGGATGTGACAATGTACCACAGACTCCTGTGAAAATACGTTAATCTGGAAGAATACCCTGCACAATATACCTGCTCATGTCTTAACTGGCTCATCACAGCTTCATAAGGAGGTGGGGGATCAAGAGGACAGAAAACTTCAACGCCTTTAATTCGGGCTCCATAAATGTGTGGTAATGGAATGACATCAGAACCCAGCATCCTAAGAGAAAAAGTTTGCATCCAATAAAAAACGCTCATAACATTTTAATGGCATACACTTGAAAAGTCAGCATAATGGAATTCAATCTTTGGTAGAAAAACAACAATATAGAGAATAGGTTTTTTTTTAAATATATTCACAAGGTTTTAAACAGGGATTATTTTCCGTGGGGAAAAAGAAGGGCCTAAAATGTTTTAAGTATGGAATCCAATTAAAATATTAAATATCCAAATGTCAAATTCTTGTCAGGTGCAAAAAACCAGGTTCTCATTTCAGGTACAATTTAACTGATTTATTGCTAAAAGCGATAAATGCACAGGAATCTTCTTAACTAATGGTCAGTCCTTGCTTAGAATTAGATATCTCAATGACAATCAAGGGAAGGGGTTGGATTTAGTTCATTTATGGCTACACAGTGATTTTAGGCTCTCTTTTTATCCCTCCCCCAACTCTGCCAGTCCTTCTCCTACAATACTCTTTGCAGACCCCATTGTGCTCATACAATCTGCAGAAGAACTGCAGACAGACAGCCTTGGGGAGAGGCTGAGTATGGAGGTTCGTGGCCCACAGATTAGGATTGTGAGCACAGTTCCACAGCAAGGGTCCTTCTGAATCTACAGTGTCCATCAAGACAAGTAGAGGCAAAGACAGAAATCAAGATATGCAGGAAGCATTTATGCAAGGAATTAGAATGGCCATCTTTTTTCTGTAACAACTATAATTAAAGACAGGCTGACAGTAATGAACAATTAGCTTTTTTTCCCCAGCAGAGAGATGAAGACAAATGTAGCTCCTGTACATCATACATCTTCTGAAGGGGGAAGAAAAAAAACCAAATCCTTTAAAGGATTGTAAGCTGTTTCTGCATGCTCAGAATTAGTCGGAAAAGAATTATGCTTGTTTATGGCTTTCTCACTAAACGAGGATTCTTGGTTAGCTAGTTCTCGCTACTTGATGAGAGAGAAGTAGAGGTACATGATATCTGTTACACAAATGTTAAATATGTGATTGCCAAGAGACAGCATAGATAGCAAGGATCTTCCTTTTATCTTTCCTGCACATTCACTGAATGCATGAGGGGATTCATCTAAATATCCTTTATCTAACTGTTTCATGTGTTCAGCTAATTGAAGATAAGACACTTTAGCCACCTCTGCCATTGTTACAATCATTAGCACATTAGAATAAAAAATCCAGCACTGCTGCAATCAATGCTTTATTTCCAAATAGGCATTCTAAAGGTCAACCTCTCAACCAGTTTGCTCAACTCTCCTCTATACTCCTCGATTCGCATCGTTCTGCTACTGACTCCTCTGATATATAGTGCAACGGTCGCCAACCGGTGGTCCGTGGCCCACTGGTGGTCTGCCAAGAAAATTTTGGTGGTCCGCAGAGAAATGTCACCCCCTCAGAGCACCACCCAAAGCAATTAATCCAGGCTGCACAGGGACACAAGGCTGCACTGCCCACATGGCTCGTGGGAATCCTCCCCACCCACTCACTCCTTACCTGGCAAACTTGCCTGCTAAATTGTTATTTTTCCTTTTTCCAACCATCAACTGTTCTGCTGTACTGGGAGATTTAGATGAGCTAGAAAGCAGGAAACAGTTGGATTTCTTGCTTTCTAGCTAATCTTTAGCTCTCCCTTACTAGGATTGAGTATTATTCAGTGCAGGTAGTTGATGGCAGAACGATAGATCTCTGAATGAATGTGTGATTCTGTGAGCAACTCAATCTGCCTTCCTGCTTTGCCTGATTTTGGGTAAAAGTTGCTCTTTTTTTATAAAAAATTCAATATTTATATAAATATTTATAATATTTACATACAAACCATGCCCATCCCATCCCATCAAGCCACACCCCCAAATTAGGCCATGCCCACAGAACCAGTTGTTAAAAAATCTGAATCCCACCCCTGCCTCTGTGTGTGTGTGTGTGTGTGTGTGAGAGAGAGAGAGAGGGGGGGGGTTAGATCAGATCTCTCTCTCTCTCACCAATGTCAGCAAGCCACCGTCAGTCAAAATTCACATTAGTGGTCCCTGGGATTTAAAATTATGAGCTTGGTGGTCCCTGAGGTCCAAAAGATTGGTGACTCCTGATAAAGTGGACTAAATGGCCCTGGGTTTATAAGGCAAATCACATAGGTCACAAGGCCTAGGATTGTTATTGGTTTAACCTCTGTGATGTCATACGGTTCCAAAAGACCTTGAACCAGATGACTGCTCAGAGTAAAAGAACCATTGTTTTGTAGTATGAGATCCATAGGCAAATATGTAACTGTAATTGCACTTATGGCAAAATTATGCAGTCTCAATCTAAAGAGATACACATTTTGTTTTTCCTCTTCACTCTTCGCATTGAAGCTCTTAAGCAAATTACAGTTAATCTTAAGAATTATTTCATTAGTATTTTTATTACTATTATGACAATGAAATGAAAAGTAGCAGTGAAATGCTCAGCATATAAAAAATAAAAATGTTGCACACAGCTTGCTTACTTCAGTGTTTGACAAGAACCAAATCTCTAATAATGTTCTTGAGGAAAAATGATTCTGCCTGTAATCTTAAAGTTTTAAGATAGGATTAGGCAACCTGCAGCTTCAGGGCCCAATATATTCTACTGCTACCTTCACAATTTATGCTATAGTTCCTCAATTGCTAAAAAATATGCCAAAAGAAAAAAAAATGAAAAATCCCCATCTTATCCACTTTTATGACATTAATTTAGTTAGTTGCTCAACTCAAAATAACCCTTGGCAGCATATAATAACAGAAAATAAAAGTGACACAGAAAACCTAGCATACCCACCCCGCTTACTGTGACTCTTAAGGACCTTAAGTATCCAAGTTATTCCAAATCCTGGGAGAAAAATAAGATTTTAAGGTCAAAGTGGGGCTATGGAAATCACAGAGAGAATTGTGACAGAGAAGTCATATTTTCTGGGGCCCATCAGATCACATTTATTCATGAGCAGGCTAACCCTGCCAGATCAAAAAGGATGGGCAGTCACCTTGACCGAGAGATTCCTTCAAGGAGCTGGGTGCTATGCCATGAAAGGTTTTAAAAATGATAACCGGAACCTCAAATTGTAACTGAAAGTATACTGACGAGTGCAGCTCACTAATTTTTGACCACAGTCCTTGCTGAAATCTATAAAGTGAGGTCCTTGGCTACAAAAAGCTTATCCACTCCTGGTTAAACCCATTCAAAAAGCAAAAAAAAGAAGCAGCTGAAATTCATGACATTCAAAGAAACGTCTTCTGACAAGCTATCTGTCCATGTACAGGAGAAGTGAAACAGATGGCACTGAGGGACCTGAATCTGTAGGCAGGATGGTGGTGTCACAGGGTTAGTTTGGAATGACAGTGTGTTAGGAAACGTTATTTGGAGACCAACCACCTATATAAACGAGATGGCAGCAAGACAGCAAGGGTGGGCAGTTGTTAAATGAAGCAAATTCACTTAACCACTGTCACTACTTGTGATCTTAAAGGGTAGGCTCCATTAGGGTCGTAAATTGAGGATTACCTGTAAGAACGTTTGGATTAAATTAGTTGTCAAATCTCAGAATATCAAGAGTGAGTTACTTTACCTGCGACTGCCTCGTGGTGTGGAAGAATAGAAGGTATCAAAATATGATGGAGGTGGGGCTGGTGGCACAAAATCATTAGGATCAGAAGCATGGCCATCTTCTTCAACTTCCTCTGTATAAACTTGAGGTTCTTCCTATCAAAATAAAATTCTGTAAAACAGTCTTATAGCAGGAACAGAAGTCTAACTTCTTTCTATACCTATTTTTTTAATGAAACTGTTTCCTACACTCACTCTGCAGGATCTTCTAGTTGCAAATATCTGCAGGTAACGTAGGGCAGCAGCTACCAAGCAAACAATGGTTGTCAAGGCATTCAGAGCACAGAGAGCGAAGAGAACTTTCTGAAGGACAAAAAAATTGAAAAGAATAACTGCAATTGTGATTCACCAAACATATATTTAAAAATACACACACTAATTCTCTTGATTTCCAAGAACAAAATTCAGTTAATTTTTAAGCAGATGCCTTTTCTTCACCTAAAAATTATGCTATATGCAAATTTGACAATCGTGGTACAAAAAGACATGGTGTATCATACTAGCATCCTTGTAATTTGCTCATGCTCCATAGGATTCTATTCATATAATCCACATTTGCATAACCAGCATATTTTCTCTTCTTCTCCCTCCAGTTTAAATCTAAATTTAAGCCGAGCTACCCTATTTATCTGATGAAGTAAGCTGCAGCTCATGAAACCTCATGTCTTTTAATAACACTTCTTAGTGCTACCAAACTGACTTTCTGCCACTGTAGGCTAACACGGATCTCTTCCTACAATATTCTTCTCTGATACCTTTCCTCTGTGCAGTTTATATATGTTTTAAAAATTCAATTTACCAATAACATAATCTACAAAGAGATTCAGATATATAAATTTATTATTAAATGTTACAAGCATGTTTTAGTATCTCTGGTGGATCTTCAGATAAGTTGTTTTGTAAATCTTATCAAATGTCTGCTTCTGAGAGGATCAAAGCAACAAGTTAACCTGTTTTTAGAGCCATGCTACAAGTGATATTTTCCGCAGTTTGGCCTGGAATGCAAGATGTTTCTTTTCACACAGATAGCCAGACCTGGAGCCCATCTAGATGGAGATTTAGCTCTAAGATAAAGGAATTTTAAACCTTAGCCCATCCCTGCAGTGTGGATACAAATTGGAACTCCACACCATCTATTTGTGTGGAATTAAGCTTATGCTTAGGTCAAGGCCCATGACAATAAGGAAGCCTGTTTCATTATACAAATGTACTGAATATGGGGAATAACAGGAAGAACTAGAAATCTTAATATGGATCTGGAAGGTGAAACTTACAAGGAAAGGCTAGAGATACTGGGCATGATCATCTTGGAGAAGAGAACTGTGGGGAGATGTGACAGCTGCTCTCAAGTAGTCCAGTGATTGGCATGTAGAAGATGGGGCAGAGCTATGTGGAAATGTTGCCGAAATCAGCATAAGAAAGAACAGGTTTAAATTACAAGAAAATGAAATGTGGTTGAACATCAGGAAAAAAGATCCTATAGGTAAGAACCATTCAATAATGGAACAGACTCCCTTGGGAAGTGGTAAACTCTGGCTGAAGGTATTGAAAGGAAGGCTGAATACCTGTAAGTCAGGCATGTTACAATAGTGACTCTTATCTCCACACCAAAGTTGTGATCCAGATCCACATTTCTAATGGCTATTTGAGGAAAATAAATATTGCACTCAATTGTAATCACGAACATCATTGTAACATGAACATCAATTCTAAAGAGATCAAGTTATGCATTCTAACTTTACCATACACTGTCATATTTCCAAATGCAAGTATAGGATTGAGTTTACATACAGTTGCATTTTGTAAAGTGTGAAAGGATGGGGGAGCAGATATTAATTCCATAGCAAAAAGAATAGAATGTTAAGAATATGATTTTAAAAGAATATGATTTCTACAAAGAACACTCTCAATTTATACACATCTAACTTTCCATTCTTCATGTAGAATGTGCACTCTGATAAAGTCAACAAATCCTACATATAGTCCCTGACATGACCAAATGGTCAAATAAGGTTGTATGTTGTCTTTTTTTCTTTAGTATTTTCCTCTACAGGTCCTGAATAAAAAAGCAACAAAGTCTGGAAGTTCTGCATTGGAAAGAAATTATTATCATGTTTCTATTTATAGCAGTTTATTTACAACCACTACAGTCAGTATTAGTAACCTTACTTTGAGTAGAAGGTGAACTGAACTGCATGACTGGTTTGCATATAATTGCAATGCATTTGCTTTCCCAGTGCATTTTGCTGGCATAAATTCTTCACAGCAGAAACAAATTTTATTTTCAGCAACATCTACCTTTAATATTGAGAAGAGTAAGCATTTGAATTAGTAATTTAAAAGCAATGTTTTATATAGAGAAACATCAAAATGTTATCAAAATTAAACCAAAAGATAATTTACTGTCATAAGACACATACAACTGTTAAGGAATTTGCTATGTGGAACATTAAAATATATTATTGCTTTATCTATTATCTATTCATTAATGTAAATTAAAGAACTTTCATACATTTCTATTTAAAGCCTTAAATTCTCAAAAACCTATGTAACAATGTAGTATTTGATTTGAACAGAAGAAAATCACAGATTCATATATTTGATATTAGGGTTACAGATATTATTTCATTATGCCTCACTGTGGTCTAATGCAGAATTGTAATAATTAGGTACTTAAGTATGGAACATTACAATTACTATTATTTGTTATACTTTGAATATATACTTTAAATATAAATATCTCCTCACCGGATCACACCTAGGGACACTGGACACAAATTGAGCACCTTGGCATCCAAGGATAAAGCCCGCCAGGTTTAAGAGAACACAAATTACAGAGAGCAAAACAAACAAGTTAACCTAGAACAAATAAAAATTGCACAGTGAATGACAACATTCAAACATGTTGGTTTCTTCAATATTCAATATATATCCTAACATGAAGAAAATTTTCACACATACAGTCAATGCATGTGGAGCTGTCTCAACTGTATATGATAAAATAGAATAGAATGAACATAATGAATAAAATACAATGAACATAAATTCCATTTTCAATAAATTTATAACAACTTAGGAAGGACCCTAATCTTAAATGATATAGAAACATTTGAATATTAAGTGAAATAAAGATTAAACTCAGATACTGTTGCATTATTCAATGCATTCGGTATTTAAATTATCTATGTTAGTAGCTAAGTAATATTGTAATGGAATAACTACTCAAATGCAAATAATAATATAGAAACCATTCTTTCACACCCTATTAAGGACAACAATAGTTAAAGAATTTAAATTACCATTTCTTTCTCTATATTCAGAAATAAAATATAGGAAAGATAACAACAGTTTTGGTAAGAGACACTGTGGGGGAAACGCAGAATGAATCTGAATAACTAACATATAATGCCCAGGTTTTTTAACCAGAACTATTAAAATTTGTGATTCCTAAAATGAAAGCAAAAAGTTTTTGATAAGAGTGTTGGTGTTCTCTATTGCCTTTTCCCTTGAATGTTTTCCAGCTTCCAGATCTTGGTAATCTCCATTCCAAGTATACGCCGTGCCCGATACAACAATATTGTTTAGCTTCCAAATCCAGACTAGGCCAGCAATCTGCTAAGATAGCTGGGAAAGATAATTAAATTTAAGATCTATGAATCTTTTTTCTTGCCATGGAATCCAATCATAGTTCTAAATTATTTTTGAAATACGATGTTATTCCAACTTTGAAATGATACAGATCACTTCCTTTTAATGCAGAGAACGAGTAAATAAATGTTTAAGAACTGCAAAGAAAACTCAAATTACAAATGAGAAGCAGTGGATGTAAAGGATGTAAGTTCTGTATTTTTATTACTCCCAAGACTCCCTTGAAACCATATATATTTTCTCAACTTTTTAAAAAATGGTAATTTATCATTGTATATTTTGAATATTCAAATCCCTTATTACTTTATTGCCTATGTTTATTCAGCTTGTATTTTTAAAAAACCTTTATACATATTATGGTTAAAAATATGTTCAAAGCAAAGTATATATTTGCATACATAAATACTGCATTATAGTAAAAGAATAACTTAAGGAAGCATAGTAGTAATCAATATTATAGTAATATTATTATAATATTATAGTAATATAATAATAACACATGAGGGGGGCAACACGCTCGACCTTAATTTGTCTCGGAACATTGGCATAGTGATGTGGGGGTGGGCACCATGAATGTCCAACCCATAGCATGGTCAGATCACTATCTCCTGCGGCTGGTCTTCCAACAAGTGGCCCCACACCGTTGGGATGAGGAGCCACTGAGATGGTTCCACCCCAGATGTCTGATGGACCCTGAAAGGTTCCAGACGGAACTGGGGTTTTTGCCCGCCTCCCTTATCCACAGCTCGGCCGAGGTACTGGCGGCCACTTGGCAACAGGCTGCCACTGAGGACCTCAACCAAGTTGTCCCCTTGCGTCCCCTCACTCGCCGCAGATCCCAGATGGCTCCTTGGTTCACGGAGGAGCTTAGGGAGATGAAGCGTAGGAGGGGTTAGAGAGCAGGTGGAGATCGACCCACTCCGAATTCGACCGAGCCCAGCTAAGAGCCTATATTAGGACTTACCTGGTAGCTTTGGGGGTGGCGAAGAGGTCATACCTTTCCGCTCTCATAGCGTCCAGAGCGACCGCCCAGCTGCCCTGTTTAGGGTCACCTGCTCCCTCTTACATTGGGAGACAGGGTTGGATCCTATGCAGGGTAGAGCTGAGGAATTTGGTCAGTATCTGCTGGATAAGATCGCTCGGATTCGGGAGGTGTTAGACTCTAACTTGCAGTGGTCTGAGGAGGGAGGGACAAGAAGTCCGGCCGATATCATCTGGGCTGAGTTTGATCCTGTTTCCGAGGATGAAGTGAACAGGATTATGCGACATTTGAGTTCCACCACATTTATTGGACCCGTGCCCTTCCTGGATGGTATATGCCGCCAGGGAGGTCACGTGCCGCTGGCTCGGGCAGTTGTCAATGCTTCGTGAAAGGGCTCTTTCCCCACCGCCTTGAAAGAAGCGGTGGTGAGACCCCTCCTGAAAAAGCCTGCCCTGGACCCTGCCGTATTAAACAACTTTCGTCCGGTCTCCAACCTTCGTTTTTTAGCGAAGGTTGTTGAGACTGTGGTGGCTCAACAGTTTCCGCTTTTCCTGGATGAAGCGGACTATCTAGATCCCTATCAATCAGGCTTCCAGCCCGGGTTCAGTACAGAGACGGCATTGGTCGCACTGGTGGATGATCTCTGGAGGGCGGGACAGAGGTTTTCCTCTGTCCTGGTCCTATTAGATCTCGGCCCTTGATACCATCGACCATGGTATCTTATTGCAGCTTGGGGGTTGGGAGTGGGAGGCACTGTTCTGCAGTGGTTCTCCTCCTACCTCTCAGAGGCGTTAGGGTGCGGATCTGGATGGGCAGGAACAGACTACAGCTCAATCCGGCCAAGACTGAGTGGCTGTGCGTACAGGCATCTCACTCCAGTGAATATATTCCACCTTTGGCCATAGGGGAGAGGTGTTACCCCTGTGGATAGGGGCTGGAACCTGGGGATTCTCCTGGACTCACGGCTCAGTTTGGAGGAGCAGGTGGGAGCCGTGGCCAGGGGGGCCTTTGCCCAGGTTCGGCTGGTTCGCCAGCTCCCCTTACCTGGATCGAGATGCCCTTCGCACGTTAACTCATGCACTTGTTACGTCCCAACTCGACTACTGCAATGCTCTCTATGTAGGACTGCCCTTGCATACCATCCGGAGGCTCCAGCTGGTGCAGAATGCAGCCGCACGGGTTGTGATGGGAGTTTCCCAATACTCCCATGTTACGCCCCTCCTGCGCGAGCTGCATTGGTTGCCGGTTGCCCTCCGGGTGCGATTCAAGGTTTTGACATTAACATTCAAAGTCCTTCATGGCATGGGTCCGGGGTACTTGCGGGAGTGTCTCCTGCCAATATCAAATACCGGTTGCCCTGTGCGAGCACACAGGTTGGGACTCCTCGGGTTGCCGTCCGCCGCGACAATGTCGGCTGCGGTGACCCAGGGAAGGGCCTATTCTGCATCGGCCCCCGCCTTATGGAACCAGCTACCCGTTGAGCTCCGGCTGGCTCGATCTCTCCTCTTTCGGTGATCTAAAACCTGGTTGTTTTTACAGGCTGGGCTGGACTGATCTCCTGGGGAGAGGGTGGGTTTTAAATTCAATTTTAATTTGGTTTTATAGTTGTATTTTGGCTTGTTTAGTTTAATTTCTTTTTAAATAATTTATTGTTCTGTGTTTTTATCTGTGAGCCGCCCCGAGTCCTTTTTGGAGAGTGGCAGCATACAAGTCAAAACAAACAAACAAACAAACAAATAATAATAATTTATTAGACTTGTATGCCGCCCTCTCTCCCTAAGGATTCAGGGCGGCTCACAGTATAAAACACAATACAATAATTTACTTAAAAAATAATTAAACAGTACAAGCCCAATAATACTAAAAACAATTAAAATTACTTTAAAAAAGAAAGAACCCTCCCCCTTTGGTTCAGTCCAGACCGGTCTGCTGAAATAGCCAGGTCTTCAGGTCCCGGCGGAAGGAGCGGAGATCAGGGGCCAAACAAAGGCCCAAGGGGAGCTGATTCCACAGGGTAAGTGCTCCCACAGAGAAGGCCCTACCCCTGGGCACCGCCAGCTAACAATGTCTGGCTGACGGTACCCCAAGGAGGCCCTGCCTGTGGGAGCGTACAAGGCGATCGGAGTGTGATGCCGGCAGGAGACGTTCCTGCAGGTACCCTGGACCCAAGCCATGTAGGACTTTATATGTTGTCACTAATACCCGGAAGGCAACCGGCAACCAATGCAGGTCGTGCAGGAGGGGTGTAACATGGGAGTATCGGGACACTCCCATCACAGCCCACACGGCCACATTCTGCACCAGCTACAACCTCCAGGTGATCCGCAAGGCCAGTCCCATGTAGAGAGCGTTGCAGTAGTTGATGCGGGAAGTGACGAGTGCATGAGTGACTGTCTCTAGGGCATCTCGGCTCAGGTAAGGGCGCAGCTGGCGAACCAGACGCACCTGGGCAAATGCCCCTCTAGACACAGCTCCCACCTGCTCCTCCAAACTGAGCTGTGTATCCAGGACGACACCCAGGTTGCGCGCCCTGTCCACGGGGGGCAACACCTCTCCCCCAATAACCAATGATGGTATATCCTGAATAATCTGAGATGCCGGTATGTACAGCCACTCAGTCTTGGCTGGGTTGAGTCAAAGCCTGTTCCTCCCCATCCAGATCCGCACCACATCCAGACAATGGGACATCATGGAGAGGGCATCACTGATATGGTTCAGGGTGGAGATGAAGAGCTGGGTATCATCTGCATATTGGTGATACCTCACCCCAAATGATCTCACCCAGAGGCTTCATGTAGATGTTGAACAGGAGGGGCGAGAGGACCGACCCCTGGGGCACCCCACAAGTGAGGGGCCTCGGGCTCAACCTCTGCCCCCCCGCCAACACCAATTGCGAGCGGTCTGAGAGGTAGGAGGACCACCGTAAGACGGCGCCCCGCACTCCCAACCTGAGCCGCTGCAAAATACCAATAAGATACCATGGTCGATGGTATCGAAAGCCGCCGAGAGATCTAATAGGACTAGGACAGAGGAAAAACCCCTGTCCCGAGCCCTCCAGAGATCATCCATCAGTGTGACCAATGCCATCTCCGTGCTGTGCCCGGGTCGGAAGCCCGATTGGTACGAATCTAGGTAATCGGCTTCCTCCAGGAACATCGGTAGCTGCTGAACCACCACGCTCTCGACAACCTTCGCTAAAAAGCGAAGGTTAGAGACAGGACGAAAGTTGTTTAAAATGGCTGGGTCCAAGGCAGGCTTCTTGAGGAGGGGCCTCACCACCGCCTCTTTCAAGGCGGCGGAGAAGGAACCCTCCCCTAGTGAAGCGTTGACAACTGCGTGGAGCCAGCCACGTGAAACCTCCCTGGAGGCATAGACCAACCAGGAAGGACATGGGTCCAATAAACATGTGGTGGAGCTCAGCCTCCGCGTGATCCTGTCCACTTCATCTGAAGAAACAGGCTCATACTCAACCCAAATGGAATCGGCTAGACTCCTCGCCACCCCTTCCTCCAACCCCTGCCAGTCTGAGTCCAAGTCGGCCCAAATCTGAGCGACCTTATCCACCAGATGTTGATTAAATTCCTCAGCTCCACCCTGCAAAGGGTCCTCCCTCACCTCCCGGTGTAGGAGGGAACCAGTGACCCTAAACAGGGCAGCCAGGTGATCATCTGCGGACGCAATGAGAGCGGAGAAGTGCACCCCGCCGCCCTCATCGCCATCAGGTAAGTTCTAATATAGGCTCTTAGCTGGGCACGGTCAGATTCAGCACGGCTCGTCTTCCACCTGCTCTCTAGGCCCCTCCTTCGATGCTTCATTTCCCGGAGCTCCTCTGAAAACCAGGGAGCCAACCGGGATCTGCGGCAAGGGAGGGGCCGCAAGGGGACAACCTGGTCGAGCGCCTCCGAGGCCGCCTATTGCCAGGTGGACACTAAGGCCTCGGCCGAGCTGTGGACAAGGGAAGTGGGAAATGACCCCAGCACCATCTGAAACCTCTCAGGGTCCATCAGGCATCTGGGGGGGAACCATCTGGTTGGTTCCTCATCCCAGCAGCGTGAGGTGGCCTGCTGGAACACCAGCCGTAGGAGATAATGATCAGTCCATGACAGGGGTTGAGTAGTCGGTGAACCCTCACCAAGATCATTACACCACTGCCCTGAGATGAAAACAAGGTCAAGTGTGTTCCCCACCTCGTGAGTAGGGCCCTGAATTATCTGGGTCAGGTCCATGGCTGCCATGGAAGCCATGAACTCCCGAGCCAAATCCGACACCTCTCCCAGAGAGGGCAGGTTGAAATCCCCCACAACTAAAAGCTTCGGGAATTCCACCATAAGCTCCGAGAGAGCGTCCAGCAGCTCGGGCAGGGCTGTTGCCACGCAACTAGGGGATAGGTACATGAGCAATAGGCCCAACTGACCATCAGGGCCCAACCTCAGGAGGAGAGATTCACACCCGCCCATCTGCGGGACAGTGACCTCCCTTGGAAACAAGGTCTCCTAATAACTACATCCACCCCTCTGCCCCTACCCTGGGCTCTCGGTTGGTGGAGCACCCGGAAACCTGGAGGACATAGATCACAAAGAGGGACCCCTCCCTCTGGTCCCAACCAGGTTTCCGTGATGCAAGCCAGGTCTGCGGCCTCCTCCTCAATAAGTTCACAGGGGGGGCGCCTTATTTACCATGAATATTATTCAAGAATAATATTTCTTGAAGGGCTGAACTTCTTATGAAACCTTTTTAACTATGTTTATGGTTATGAAAATTATAAAACTGAAAATTACAGCAGTAGAACCTGACAGGTTTCCAATGGAGAAAGCTTTTTTATATTTACCACATCAATAACAAAATTAATTTATTCATAATTGCTTACTGTCTACCTCATTAAGACAATTTGATATCTCAGAAAAGATTTGAATAATTTATTATTTATTTGTTATTTTTAAAATTGTATAATACTCTTCAAATTCAGATATTCCTACTGAGATATATATGCATTTTATGGCACTACACCAGCTAGATTTTACTGCTTTACAACCTGATTCTACTTCTGATAAATATTTCAAGTATCAGCTAGGTTTTGTATGCCAAAAAGTGGGGTAACAAATATAATTTCTTTATTCCAAGTGCCTTTTGGAAAGGACTAGATATATTCTAAAAACATCCTAGAATCTTCTACAGCCTAACTGTATGTCTGTAGCCCTAAATTCCATTTTAACATTATAGCTAAATATGGACCCCATGGCTTGAATACAAGAGATTATTATCTTCGCATTCTATCTAGTTTATGCTTTATTTATTTATTTATTTATGGGATTTTACTACTCTAACTTAGAAAGAAAAGGGAAAATGCTTGCACTCTTTCCCCCTAACCCTGGGGGAAAATAGGTATATCATTTCATTGCTTGTCATTCTGTGCAACAAAGTCAAATATTAAAGTGTGGTATCCCAAAGGAAATTGTAAAAATATGCTAATCTGATAAATTGATCATTTTGCTACAAAACATCTAACACGCCAATTTGTTAAAATGAGTAGTACTATACAAGTATAACAATAATGCATATACATCCAAAAGAAAAATATTTTCTGGAATAAAGACAGAAATTATCTAATACCATCACACCTCTCCTGGAGTGCTGTTGGAGGAAAACTAGAACTAGTCTGACTAGAATAGGTAAAAGCCTACATTAGTGATTTCCTTCTGGTGATGCAGGCAGCAAAACATTAATATTTCTCCATCTTTATTGCACCCACTGATAGTAATTCAGCAGCTCTGTTTAAGGTAACCCAATTATATTTTGATTCTGGGCCAGCCAAGTGAAGCTAATTAAGGTTCTGCTCCAGTGCATGAAAGCTGGATAGGAAAGACTTGTCTCCAACTGAATCCCAGCAACACCAAGTGACAAGCTGTTTGAATTTGGGGAATATCTGGGGATGTTCCATCTCTGACTTTGACTGAGGGAACAATTCCCCCTTCTAAACTAGTATGCAATCTGTGGGGGGTGAGATTGGGTCTTCTTGGACTTGCAGTTCCTGCTTGAAGAAGTGTCACCTGGAGCTAGGAAGGCAAGTTACATCTTTTCCTAGATTGGGAGGCCCTTCAAACAGTAATTCATGCCCTAGTAACCTTGTGGCTTGATTTCTGTAATGCTCTCTAGACATGGCTGTCCTTGATAACTAACTACCCCTTTAACTAGTCCAAGCATGTAGCAGTACCAGCTCTGCTTTGCGAGCGGCACTTGTTGTCAGTTTGCTTCCAAGAAAGCCCTACAAGGTATAGGGCCTGGTTACTTGAGGGACTGCTTGTCTCCCGTTGCATCTGCCTGGCTAATTTGGTCCTGAGGGTTTGCACACGCCGAGTTCTTTTGATTAGACAAATGTCACCTTTCAGGATCCTGACTGCATGCCTTCTCTGTAGCAACCCCTACCATCTAGAACAAGATTTGAGATCTAGATTGCCCTCAGTTGTTGTTTAGAAAACCTGGCTCTTCACCCAAGGGAGAGAGAGACCCCTCACATCTTTTTGCTTGCCATCTTTTATCTTTAATTTTAATCTTCAATTGATTTTATTATAATTTGTTTGCCTGTGAGTTATCAAGAGTTGTTGAGAGATGGGCAGTAAACAAATTTAATAAAACATCTTTGACATCATTATACACTATCTTTTAGAATGCAAATAACAATTACATTGAGAAACTCTTCATAATTATGTAGCTGCAATATTAGGTCCATTGGGAATTGTGTAGGTAAGAAAAATCAAGGACTTAATAATGAGTTAACTTTTACTGAAGCAAAAAGAAAGTTTATAAAGCTTAAATACAGGATATACTGACAGAAATTTAAATTTATTGAGACTTTCTCAGAATCAGTTCTTCAAATCTGGGGTAAATACATATTTGTGGAAATACTTGAAATATAATTTCATTAAGAATGAGAAAATGTTGCCTTAAGAGACATCTATTTTCATGAGGAAAGCAAGATTCCTTTTAACGGTCGTGCTATTCCATTAAAAAGTGTGATATTCTTTGCTTGCAACAGTTAAATCAGAATCATATGAACCAACACATACCAAAAGTATCATGGGTCTCTTCCATATTGTTAATCCTATAATCCCTGATAAAATGACCTGCAACAATAAAACAAACGATTATGAAGGACTGAGAGAATATTACTCATGACTTTACACAATAAAGATAAATCAGCAAAATCCCATTCTTCTAGCAGGTGTATGTCTAGTAATCTACACTTAAATGAAATACAGGCTTACAGATTTTAATATATTGGAAAAAGATCTATTCAACTGTGGTATCCAAGTTTTGAAGTAGTACAAGATGTCTTAATTGGATATTAAAATAACCTTTGGAAGGTTATTAGAGTTTTTGAAAGTAACTCATTTCCTCATATAAAGTGTTTAAAAACCACTGAAATGAGACTGGTAAGAAGTAACTAAATCCATGTTTTAAAAAGATAACTGTAATAAGATAATACCACATAAGATGCAATGTTAAACTTCTGAAGACATTTATATACTTTTCACTTTGGAATCTTACTAAAGAGGAAAAAAAGAACTTGAAATGAGTATTGGGGGAAAAACTTAGCTTGCAGTTAGCTTTAATAGGAAATTAATAATCATATCTATCTGCCCATATGTCCTATGTTTATCTATGAGAAACAGACAGCCAAGGGACCTTTCAAATCTTGGCATGAAGATTTATGGCAGATTTATGGATTTCTTTACTTTCCAAGGGAAGGGATGACCATCATAATTTTGAGTCCAATATTGTAAGTAGTGCCCTGGTAGGTCTGTTGTAACTTTTGTTGCTAAGCAATGGTTGTAAGTCAAGGACTCCCTGTAAAGGGTTTTCTGGTATCAAAGGCCTTCCAGCAGTTTTGAACCTCTGGGCTACATATCCTGGGAAACGGTGGAGTTACTGCAGGGAATCTATGATATGAACAGCTTTTCCCCAAGAACAGATGCTGATTTAAAGTTTTTTGCTACCTGGGGTGTGAAATGGAGAGAATTACTAGGCTGGCTTATAAGGGAAATTAGAAAGAATAGCGCCAGCTAAGTTGGGTTGTTCCTGTATCTTTTCACTTGGCCAGTACTGGTATTTCTCTCTCTCCCAGTATTGGCAATTAGAAATCCTTTTTCACTACTATCCTATTCCCTGCTGATATCTCACAGCCTCAACCTACAGGGTCACATGAATAGCTTCTACCCAGAGGCAGGGTTGAGACCAAGAAAAAAATATCAGCAGTTCAGTAGACCAGTGTTTGTAATGCAACTCTTAAAGCGGCAGCATCTTTTTTCAGATTCACCCGGAAATCTGGAAGAAAAGCACATTGTTCTACAAAATCTCTTCTGAATCATTTTCAAACCAAGCTAAGCCAACTATGTGACCCTATATCCCTCTACCTGTTGTCAAGCTGGTTTTACCATACAGGTAGTCCTCAACTTATGACCAGAATTGAGTCCAAAATTTCCACTGCTAAGCAAGACAATTGTTAAGACAGTTTTCCCCATTTTACAACCCTTCTTACCATAGTTATTAAGTGAATCATTGCAGTTGTTAAGGTAGTAACACAGTTAAATTTATTTATTTATTTATTTATTTATTGGACTTGTATGCCCCCATCTCAAGACTGGCTCACAACTAAAATCACACATCAACATTAAATAGTTAAAAAAGAAATAAACCAAACAAGCCTAATATTTGTCCCTTATTAAAATTAATTAAAAACTGTTCCCCCACCTCCCGAGAAGGTCATCACAGCCCGGCTTGGTCAAATAACCAGGTCTTCAGGTCATGGCGGAAGGTGCGGAGGGCAGGGGCCAGACGGAGCCCCAGGGGCAGCTGGTTCCACAGGGTGGGAACCGCCACAGAGTAGGCTCGTCCCCAGGGGACTGCCAGCCGACACCGGCTTGCCGATGGAAGCCCGAGAAGTCCCTGCCTGTGTGCTCGTACAGGGCGGTTGGCACTCGATATCGGCAGGAGTCGCTCCCTTATATGCTGGAACCATGTCGTGTAGGACTCTGAATGTTAAAACTAGAACCTTGAATCTCACCCGGAGTGCAACCGGCAACCAATGCAGGTCGCAGGAGAGGGGTAATATGGGAGAATCGGAAACTCCCATCACCACCAGCTGCATTCTGCACCAGCTGCAGTCTCTGGATGGTATGCAAGGGCAGTCCTAGATAGAGAGTGTTGCAATAGTCGAGTCAAGAGGTGACAAGGGCATGAGTGACTGTACGCAGGGCATCTCGGTCCAGAACGGGCTGGCGAACCAGCCGGACCTGGGCAAAGGCCCCCCTGGCCACAGCCCCCCCCTGTTCCAACCGGAGCCGCGCATCCAGGAGGACCCCCAGCTTCCACGCCCTATCCACAGGGGGCAACACCTCTCCCCCTATGGCCAACGGTGGACATTCCTGACTGGACCGAGGTGCCGGTATGTACAGCCACTCAGTCTTGGCCGGGTTGAGTCAAAGCATGTTTCCATCCATTAATTAATCTGGCTTCCCCATAGACATTGCTTATCCGAAGGTTACAAAAGGTGACCACATGACCACAGGACACTGCAGCCATTATAAATACATGCCAGTTGCCAGGTGTCTAAATTTTGATACTTATGACCATGGGGATGCTGCAATGCTCATAAGTGTGAAAATGGACATAAGTCAATTTTTCAGTGCCACTGTAACTTTGAACAGTCATTAAACAAAAGTTTGCAAGTTGATGACTGCCTGTATGACATTACTCTTTCCATATGCGGGTCTATTACTTTTCTTAAAATTTTCAGCAAAGTTTAACATTTGATTGGGTTATTTGCATATTCTTTTACACTTTTTAAAACTAGAAAATCAATATTTGAATACTCTGATGGGGAGGGGTTTTAGTATAGTTTTAATTGGAATGTTTATGAGACCTTGGGTTTAATAGTTTTTTAATATTTGTATATTTGTATTACTGTTTTTATTTTTGTGTCCCTGAGTCCTTAGGGAGATAGGGCGGCATATAAGTCTTGTAAATAAAAATAAAATAAAATAAAATAAAATAAAATACAAAACAAAAAATAAATAAATAAATAAATAAATAAATAAATAAATAAATAAATAAATATCTGGAAGTGCCTACATTTACCATTAAGCTGTTTGAATGCAAGTTATGGAAAATATGAAAAAGTTTAATTTTTACATTGTTTTCAAATACAAGTATTTAAATGGACAAATGCTAATAGAAATACGGCACTACATTTGCCTTGATTAATCAAGAAATGTTGTGTAAAATTTTTAAAAATGTCATTTTTTACACATACAAAGATTGCATCATGTGGGCAATTCACAAGCAGCTATCAAGATAGTTTAAATTAGGATGTGAACAACATGATTAATCTATTAAGGATGACAGATCTCAATTGGCAGTTAGCAGCACAAAGGAGACATAACAGTATTTATCTGACCAGTACAGATGCAGCAGAATGGCTGCTTCATAAAGTGATACCATCAAAAATATGTGCAAAGCAAGAAAGGTGAGAGAAAATAGAAAGCAAATTACAAGATTCTGATTACTCTCTTCTTTCCATTTATGTCTACAGAAACAGATTCCTATATTTACTGCAACTCCATAAGAATAAAAATATATAAAGTTGTTGCTTGTTAATGTCCATTAAACTGGAATTTGAAATTATGCTTTGCAATATTGTTCATTATGTATTTAGAAAGAGCAGCCTGTGATCATATCAATACTGCCTTATCATTGTGTACTTTAAGACATAGGCCATTTTTATTGCCTACAAATATTAAATAATTTACTGACTCCAAATTCTTTGAGATATACTTATCTTTAAATTAAAATCAAGAGAATTAATTTCTCTCATTTATGACTGAAAGTCTTTTCACAAGAAAATGTATCACCAATTATATCAGGGAAAAGGGATATCTTCCAACTACCTAGGAATCTCATAAAACTACAGCTATTATACTAATGTAGATATATAACTGAAAACTTAGGAGATATGGCTACTTCTGCACATATTTTTCTAAATGTCATTTAACAGGTTTGCTTCCTCTCTCAGTAGTTGGGACAGTATCTGCAATTCAAAAGTCTAACCTTTTGAGAATGAGAGTTTTAGATGCAGCACTGAGGCAAAAGATTAATCCATGAATGAAAGCAAAATCCATAGCAAGTGAGACTTGCTTTTATGAATGCATTCAGCTGACTTTGCAAATACATATAAGCAGGAAACCTTTTATTAAATAAGACAATACATTATAGGAGAGGCTTAAGAATGAAAATAGTTACAACACATCTGTATTAAGATATTATGCTTAAGAGCAATTTCACAAGGCATGACAAATAATAAACCAGAATTATCTGGAATCTTGTTCACTACTATAGTTGGCTCTATCCCTTCACATCAACCTTCACATCAAGGCTTTTCAAAAGTGCAGGGACAGCACTGGAATAGAGCCTAAGAACAGTAAATGTTTTTATTTGCATTATTAATATAAAACATTTAGAAGTAAGGAAAGGACACTTTCCATTACAATTCCTATCTTTTTTTCATTTTAAAGATTTCATTAACATACTAAACTATTGGGAGTTTCCTAAATATAATGCCATTAGATAAACACCACAGGTTAAAATCAATCTTAACTGGTATTAGATTTGGGCAATCAAAATTTCAAAACACAAACCAGCTGGATGCCAGCAAAGGGATTCCGAAAACCGCCGTCGCCCATATTTTTGTAGCCCATATATGGCAGTCCTAACCCCAACGGCTAACAAAGCCGTTTTCCAGCTTCCCATTCCCCCATTTCAATTTTTAGCCAATCCGTTTAAATCACGATTCCTGTTCCCGACTCTTCCCGGGAAAACCAGAGCGCCCCTTCTGTAGCGTCCAACTCTGCAGGGTTGTTGTGAGCATCAATAATACACATGGAACACTGCCAACCCTAAAGTCTGTTTCGAAAAGGAGGAGGGACGAAAACGAAGAAGATCCAAGCAGGTGGCCCAAGGTAGCTGCTAGGCTGGAAAACCACCGCCGAGGCGAGAAAAGAGCCCGGACAGGGGCCACTTACCGAGGAGCCGGCCCAGAAGGGACAGGAGTTCTTCACCTGCGGGGAGTTGCTGAGGGAGAGCGCCCCAAAGCTTAGGGCCACCATGCTGCACCCCAAAAACAACTGCAGCAGCCCCAGGGACAACAGCGGTCTGGCCGGCAGCGGGCTCTGGCCGACAACGGACGAGGCCCCGTTCAGACGTGAAGCCACGGGAGACAGGGAGGCTGGCCGAGGCCGGGACTGCCGGAAGCCGGAGCTGGACCAACGGAGCCGGCGAGGAGGCGGCAAAGGCGTCGGGTTTGAGGCGGCGGTAGCCGCCACAGCTGCCCTCGCTGAGCAAGGTCTGGCCACCTCAGAGACCGCCGAGAGCCGCGCCATGGGACAGCAGGAGCCCGGCAGTACCACCGGCAGGGACATAGGGCGGAGGGGGGGAGGTCAGTTGGTTCCCCCGGGCAGAGAGGAAGCTTCCTCGGGTGGCCTCCTCTGGTTGAGGCGGCTGGCCAAGCCCCGGTCCCGTCTACCGGAGCCCGCCGGCAGTTCACTCCGTGCTGCTTCGCTCACGCGCGCGGAAGGCAGGCGATCGTGGTCGCCCGCTCCCTAGGCCTCCGCAGGCGGTTCTGGGTGGCGCCCGCTACCGCTTCCCCCCCCCCCACGCCTTGCGCTGATCCCCCGATCTCCCGCTGCTGGACCCCGCGCCGTCTTGCTCGGGAGGGAGGAGGAAACCAGCTTCCCCGACCCTCTCAGCCCGACCCTCCCTTTCCGCCCAGAGGCTCCGAAGCCCTAGGACTGAGTGGCAGCAACCTATTCCATGGGGGAGACGGCTCCCACCCCACGGCCTGCCGCCTCTGGCAAATTAACCGCTGCTCGGAAGCTCCCTCCCGCAACTACTCCCAACTCGCTGCCAAACTTTTGAACTCATCCAGGCTGCTTTAACTCCTTGCCGCGCAAGGCTCCCGCCTGGCTCGTCCCACCCACTGAAACGCGCGACCCACAAACTTCTTCACCGAAAAGTCAAACCTCGAGATTGTTCACTTCCGCCCTTGATAGGGACTCTTCTTGGGTTGCAGCAGAGGTCCCAGATGCCTGCCCAGCTTCTTTAGCCAGACGAAGCCAGTGGTTGTCAGAACGATCCCTGCCGGATAATCCTACTAGAAAGCCAGGCAGCCCCAACACTTCGGCTTCCCTCCCTCCTATTTATAGATTTGCATCAAATGGACTTTCCTATCAAAATTAATCTTAACATTAATCTTTATCAAACCAGACTCGCTTTCGCCTACCGCCAACTTCTCTTGGCAAATGCAATTTTTGTAAACGACGCGTTTACATTAAAAAACACACACACTTTAACAACTACAATGAGTCATCCTAGCTGCGGTTCGAATGAACCTGTTTGCAACAAGTGCATGGCCGCCTCTCCCGTTTTAAGCTGTATACGTTTTAAGACTGGCTTTTTCAGTCTCCAGCTTATATAACTTTTCGTGCACCTCTCTTAAGGTATCGCTCTGAAACCGTAAAATGTCTCTAAAATTCTAAAAGTATTCTAAAAGTATCTCTTTTGGGTTTCCAGTTGTGGTAGAGCTGCCTGATACACTTTCGTTGTTTTTTTGTACATTTTGTAAAAACAGACCAATTTGTTCATTCAGATCCCACTACTCAGACTCTCAAAAAATGTAAGTCCCGCCATTGCCAAACACAACTCAAGTTTTTTTCTCAGAATGAGAGCTCTTATTTACCAAGCTTTCTGTTTTCTATCACTTATAGCAGGTTTAAAGTATTTAAAACATTTCAATGACTTGCTACATAACCCATTCAGATGTCTTCTGAGTTCAACCTGTGGTACATTCCCACTAGTTGTTTTAAGTGTTCTTGACCATTGGTCTCTTAAAACTGTATTGTTAAAGTATCACAGAGAGGAGCAAGAAAAGTAATATCTCTGCAGTATTTAGCATTTGGTTTTAACTTTACTGTAAAAAAGGTTAAATTGCCATAGGAATTCACACAACAAAAAAATAGGATTTAAAATCAATGACTCCCAAGTTTAAAAAGTTGGAAAGAGTATGGAAAAAGACTAAATTTATCTTGGCTAGATAGTATTGTAGTCGCTATATTGAACATTTTACCAAGAGTTAATTTTTTCCTCAAATGGTTTCAATACATATCGTAAAGGCATAAAGTTGATTGGCATAAACAAGTAATGGACTCCACATAATTTAATAAAAGTTCAAGTTTTAAATTCAAGATTCTAGAGGGCTTCAAAGAGAATGGTGAATTAGCAGTTGAAGGTTTAAATTGTACTATATTAGTTCTTTAACATGGGATACACAGTTGGCTCCATAGTTCAAAACAAAACAAAATATTCAGAATTAGGGAAGTCATATTCAGGCCTGAAACTCTTCAGGAGCTAATGTATGCATGAACACGGAAAGGATTGGTGTACCACAATAATGTCTACTATAACGGTCCAGCCTCTTCTACTGTCATTGTGCGTGGATAAGAGTGTTGAGATAGATTTATTCCCTCCCCCACTATTCTATATCTCCTTTGAATAAATAATAGTCCTGCAAAGTATTGCACAATATGCCACAACCTAAAGTGAATGAAATTACTTGCCTCCAGGCATGATTTTAAAAAGATATAAAGACAAAGAATGGAATCATAATTGCCTGTAGAATATAATCTTTTTTATTTCACGAGTGATGTAAAATTTTAAAACCCAAAGACTCATTTATTTTCTGCATAATTTCCTTAAATCTTGGCACTCCCTAGTCTTATGGCAGTCACCCTAGAAAACAGTTTCATATATACAGTCATTTTGAAAATAGTGTACAGTTCTATTTAAAGTAGAAAAATAACATCCAAGGGGGAAATGGGAGTTATGAAACATACAAAAGTTAAAAGCAGTAGAAATTTCATGGCTTTGCACAAGTATCAGATGTTAAGAGAACAACCAAAGACACTTTTTGTTTGAAAGGCACTTTTTTCCCCCTTGCAGTAAAGCATTGTGGTTTTCATCAAGCTTCCATTAGGCCCAACAGTTAAGAGAATATTAAAAAGGCAATTTCAGTGAGGAAAAGAATTCCAAGTTAAAAATTTATAGATGCCAGAAATTAATACCAACTTTATAAATATTTTGGTCCTTTTGTAAAATAGGCAACCATGCTTGTCCCTTCAATACTTAAATGATACTGCGCCATTCTAGTGAGCAAGATGCCGGTCAAGTTCACTAATACCCCAAATATACATATAATTGTTAAAAAGAATCAGAGCTTTTGATGTGCAAGTGTGTCCCAGAACAATGGCTTGACTGCTAATAATTTTATAATTCTGTATCTCTGTATCGAGATGGCTGCCCATAGTATCCACGCTTGGACTGATCAGATAGCTGCCTCCGATAATCTTCCTCTTCTGCATCACTGCCGTAAATTCCTGTATTATCTAGGTAAGATCTAACAGCCGGCTTCTGAGGCTCGGGAGGTCTGGAACTAAAATCAACATATACAAAATTATTTTGAGCAAGTTAACAAAGAGACCAAGCAGCAATAGACTGTTACCACTTTAAATTAAAGTTTAAAAAGTTTGCTTTTATTAATAGTCAGGCCAACAACAACCCATTTGAAACCAAGTTCCTGCCAAATCACGGCCATTTCAAAATTCTCTTATACTTGAAGGGAGTTGTTGCATCTTCCTCATTAGTAAAGCTGGCCTGAAATTAGGCTGCTAGCATAGGATAATAGATCCTGTGAGAACGTGGGCAAAACTAAACTACAAAATACTTCTATTTTATATTGTTTTAAACGGGATATATTTTAGGGGCGACAAAGTGAACATTTTATGCACTCTATCCATTTAGTTCTCTGACAATATTCTTTCATAGCTCATTTTGCAAAAATTTATTAAAAGAAAATCATAGTAAGATGGGAAAGAAAAAAAGCTACTTTCAATCATGTTTTGCAGCTTTCTTCCTCTCCATGAGGTTTCCATAATTATAATGAATTAGGTCAGAATTTTTTGGGATACAACATTCCTTAAAAATCAGAGAAAAATGAGATTTTCTACCCAGAATAATTTACTGTTAAGCTTTCAGTTACTTCTCAAATAACTCAATAATTTAACAATCAAATTTAATAAGGAGCGCTCCAATTACAATATAACAGAGAAAAGCTCTCTGAGGAAAGTGGGAAAGAAAGCATATGCTTAATTAGGTCAGTGTTTTAGTAGAGGTCAGACAAAGAGAACAAAGGGTGACTTATGAATAAAATTCTTACAGAAGAAAATTGGGCTGCAGATGGTCAGGAGTGTATTTCCACATACAAAATGTGAAAAGGAACAAGCTCCATTGTTAGCAATAGAGTTGGAAAAGATAATTATTATAATCAGGGATATACATCTATATTTATTAACTAAACAGATTTATATAGCAGTATGATTACCAGAAGAATCCTGGGTTGAAAAGGTTCATGTTGCCTGCAGGTTGAATGGAAGGCACAGTGAAGTAAAAAAACGTGTGAACAAAGAGTTAACTGCACTACACTATCTGGATCCACTTACAACTTATTTGTGGACTTCTGTTCTGTTCAAAAAAATTCTGAACATATTCAATGCCACAGAAACATAAAAAAATAGGCAAATTAATTCAGTTTTACCTGGAAATCTGGGGACGGTTGTGTTCTGGCTTCTGTGTTTTCACTGGGACTGCATAAATGTCTGGGTGTTTTTGTGCTATTTCCACCTTTAAAAAAGCAGGTAAAATATTTCCATATTTTCCTCAAGCTATAAATTATTCTTTGACAGCAATTTCCCCTCCAACAGCAAGACGATCCATTTACTTTACAGACTTGTCAGATTATTTACAAAATATGTAAAAATATCCAGGCCTACAGGTTTGGATATAAAATGATTCTCTGCATGACATGAAAATTAATGGAGACTATTGTGCTAGAAGGAATAATATTTTTTTAAATTTTTCTTCATTGGCAGTTCTAGCACTCCATTACAAACTGAAAAATTCTCTTTCTTAAAAAGATTTCAAAAATAGTATCCGCTGTATCTCCAAACTGTTGTTTGAATTATGTTTTTTTATTAATTTGATTCTGTATCACTAGTTTTCTTACTATTGTAAATAAAACATTTGCACAAGACCAACGGAATCATTATTTTATACCCTGGCATTCTGTGCTTCTTGCAGTTCTTGCATTCTTTGTAGTCTGGCCTTGTGATCCATTTTCTCAAAAATTTTAACTTTCCCCAGCACAGATTTTGGTGTGTTCTCTTCTACAACTTCTCCCACTTTTTCTTCCACTTCAGAAGGTTGAATGATTGGCTGAGAAGTCTTCAATACAGGCCGGCCAAAGTTTGGTTTCATGGCTATAGGGGGAGGAGCTATTTTGGCTGGTCCTCCCAGATTTTCAATGCTAGCTGCATTAGGGCTGTTTGTTCTGGGTTCATAATTCTTAGGCATATCATACGGATCTTCTTTGTTTTGCAACTTAGCCTGTAAACATAAAGACAAATACAAGTGTGGATTTTTTTACATAAAAATAACAGATTCAGTCTAAAAATGATCAGTTTCAAAAAACTGATACACCTATAAAGCTAATAAGTTTAGTTGAGGAAACTTAAATGATTTACATAGAGCTACTTTTCTCCCTTAATGTTTGGCATCAAGAAGCTAGAAACTAAACAGTAGATATTGAAAAGTAACTTTCATACATGAATGAATAATCCATGGAGGGCTATGATTAGCAGTCCAACTAGATGCTACAAAAATGCAAGCTTTTAAATCCTCTAGGCAATTCAATAGCATGAATCCACCTTTTGGGGCATTTTTTCTGGCAGAACTATAAAAAATATCGCCCAGCTCAGGATTTAGAACAGTGCTGTCCAACCTTGGCCATTTGAAGACCTGTGGACTTCAACTCCCAGAATTCCCTAGCAAAATAGCTGGCTGGGGAATTCTGGGAGTTGAAGTCCACAACAGTGCAAGATTGACGATGTGGAGTGACCTGGCCCATAGAAACACCAAGAGTCAGACACATTGAATGGGTAACATCATCATCGAGTCCACAAGTGTTAAAGTTGCCAAGGTTGGAGAAACCTGGCTTAGATTGTTCCCATTTCTTTTTTCCTTTAGTTTTAATAATTCTGTATTTTGGTAATTAATGAAGAAACATTATCAATTCTCATAAGTTGTAGAGATATTTCTTTCCATATTACCTTTGGAGGTTCAGGCTTGAAGGCTGGGGGAGGACTGGGATCCCTCAGAACTTCCCTGCTCCCAGCTTTTCTCATCTGAGCTTTTGGTTCAGGGCTAAATTTCCTTAGATTCTACAAACAAATAATCATAACCATGATGCATATAGTCACACAGTTCTGGCTTCACATGAAGACACATTACAATTTTGCAACTGACAGTAAAAAGACACACAAGTTCTTGCATCCCAGACATTAAATGCAAACAACATTCATTAGTATCTGGAAATGATGCTAGTTATTTTCCAGACTTCTCTTTCATTACAGTATTTACAACATAAAGTTCTGAAACAAGAAGAAACCTCTTACCTCCTCCTGTTGCACAGGTTCAGAGGACCGGCCGATAGAAGAAACTCTCGGCTCATAGTATGGCTCATCAAGTTCATTATCTGTGTAAGCCCCACCTTCCCCATCTGTGTCTTCCATATCACTGATTAGTCGACTATCACAGCTCAGATAGTCAGCACCCATGGCAGTTAAGTATGACATACGATCATCAATGTCATCATCCACTCCTTCCAACTGCAAAACAGAGGGTTTTGTAAAGAAACTTTGGAGGGTCAGAACACAGGCAGTCCTCAACTTGATCACTTAATGACTATTCAAAGCTACAATCAATTAAAAAAAGTTACAACCTATCCTTGACATCATGATTGTTGCATCACCCTTGTGGCTGTAATTCAGGTGCCTGGCAACTGGCATTTACAACTGACTGCAGCCTCCCAACACCCATTGGGTAAGCTGAATTCAGACTTGGAAACATGGGATTCATTGACTAACCTAATGACCATTTAAAAAACGGCTGTAAAACAGAGTCCAATCATGTGGTGACTTGAGTTACAACCACAATGACAATGACTTATGATCAAAATTCAGGGCTCAATTGTGGTCATAAGTCAAGGACTTATATTAGGCAACTGTTATTGACCTGTGAATATACTGAGAAAGACTCATGAATATGTTTCCATGAATGCCTTAGTGCCCATTAGTATCAGAATGCAAGTTTTAAACTACCAAACCTTAGCCAGATTGTTTTTAATATTTCAACAATTAGGCACAATGACTATTGCATTAAATTCAAGAACCTTTAAATTCAAGAACCTTTAAACAAGGAAAGATTGTTTACTTTAAACAAGGAAAGACTTCTCTACGCATATAAAGAAGAAATTCCTCTATACCCAGAAAGCCTTTCCTCTCATAGAGGCTCTTGGTCCACATTCCAGGTGAACTTAGCATAACCAAAAGGATATAAGCACATACCTTTCCTTCTGAAACCCACACTGCTTCATTTTGTTGTTGCTGAATAGTATCTTTAAGGCTGCCATACCAACCATCATTGCCTGAATTTAGATCAATGGAAGCTGCAGAAATGTTTAAACAATGAATTGTTGGATTAGCAAATTATTACTGCCAAACATTTCATTATCTTACTTTAATGGTTTTTCAACAATAGAAGATCATGGCTGTTCTCCACCTGCTAACTACGTCGCTACTTACTATAAGTCTGTGAGAGGATGCTTAATATTTAAAAGCAGAGTAAAATAGTACAGCATTCCATCAATATAAAAGTAAAAATGAGAACGTTGGTGTTCAGGAATGGATAATACTGAATTATTATACTATCCTTCCTGTTTGCTTTGTTCCTACTTAAGAAGTATGTTATGTGATATTTGAAATAAATCATTTTTCTATTTTACTACTGATTTCTTCTTCTTATACTCATAGTTTATAACCAATCCTAATAGATATTTTTCTCAGGACCTCTCCAACTGAACTCTTTTAAATATAGCTTAGAAGAACAAACAATATTTTGTGTGTGTATAATCAGAATACATCTATTAACACATTTAATACTGTAACTCATATATTTACGTTTAAGCTATTTGGACCAAGCTTTCTGGGAAACGCTAGGAACTCTGATTAGCTTATTCCACTCATTAAGCCTTCCTCTGATTAGAATATTTTTGCTTTTCCTATAATTGGAGTATTTTTCCAAAACTATTAAAATTACCATATACATATAAAAATAATGCTTTTTGTCTTAATTCCAGCAGAAATATTATCTACTCAAAACTTGTGTATTCAATAGGACTTGGAGTTTGCCCACTATGACATTTTCTGTATGACAATCACATAACCTTTACTCTGTACGCCAACCGATGCTTTCACAGAAAACAAGTGATGGTTTTATGCACCTGTAAAAAGATGGAAACACGTCTTCTTCAACTTATTTGCTTGATCATAAAGCTTCCGTGCACTCTTGTTGGATGTGGGAATTAGCCTTTGCCTCATAACTTTCACGCATTGTTTGCTCTCCGGGTTGAAAAACACTACAATTGGGAACCACTGAGTGTAGTTTAACAGATCCACAGCTTTGGGAGTCACATCCAACAAAGCATGCTTGTCCTGTACAAGAAAATGGCAATATTGAGTTTATGCTTGTAGGAAAGGGAAGAAAAACACAGCAATATTTTTTAATATGGTCTATTACTATTATTCTAATGGAAAGGATACAAAAGGAAAAATATACCTGTTCAATAATTTGTCTCACAGTGTTCAAACGTACTACACCAGTGGACTTCTCTGAACCTGCGTCTTTTGGTTCCGTTTCTGCAAGAATAATATGCCAGTTTTATCATATGTTTAA
This sequence comes from Naja naja, assembly GCA_009733165.1. Taxonomy (NCBI): domain Eukaryota; kingdom Metazoa; phylum Chordata; class Lepidosauria; order Squamata; family Elapidae; genus Naja; species Naja naja. The sequence goes on along the minus strand of CM019149.1, from coordinate 233,598,383 downwards.
AGTTTGTCTTAGGAGATCACATTAACAGGAGTTTTCAACTATTTTTGTTCAAAGTTCTAATAGTAATCTTAAAGGCACTTAATAGTTTTAGATCAGGAATGTCTTAATTAGTATCACTTCACTAATAAAATTTGTGCCAGAGGCTTTTTGCTCATGTGCCCAAAAGTACATTCCTTAGTTTGACATGTTTATGAACTACTTTTTCTCAGTTATGACTCTACTGCGATTGAGTTTAGTCTAATGGTTAAGGCATCAGACTAGAAACCAGGAGACTGTGAGTTCTAGTCATGCCTTAAAATGAAAGCTGGTGGAGTAACTTGTGGGAAAAGACCAGGAAGAAAATAAAAAGTTGGGTCTCTACTGTAATGGCTTTCTATTTAAAAGATCTTTCATTAGGGCTTTACAATGTTAAGAAATAATGAGCCATTAAAAATAAAAACCTGCTTAACTTTTGTTCAAGTTCATCTGTTGACTTACTCCTGGACAGACTCATATAGTTTTCTTGGCATCGGTCTGTCAAGAATGGCCCAAAAGCAGCTGGCCATTCTCTTCTTACATTTTTAACTTCCCAATCTATTTCTTACCAATCTCAGAGCCGAGTTCCAAGAAATTCTTTGAAACTGCAAATTCTTAAAGTATTTGGGAGAGAGATAGTCAAAGACATTTTTTTCTTATCTTTTTCACTGCCACCACTTTGTAATTATCTGATGTATTATTTTTGTTGTTCAATTAATAACAAGCATGAAGTCACTCACTGGCAGGCTGATATAGCTCTGGCAACTCGTTATACAACTTTTCCATCGCGATGTCTGCAATGGGACCAAATATCACCACTGGCCTCCTAAAACCAGCTGCAAAGAAAACACATGTAGTTTGCTACCATGATTATATGATCGAAGTGAAAATCTTTTAAGGTTTATTGTCATTACAGGGAAAAATCCAGTGCTGCATCAATGAATTCTGCTCATATGACAAGACATTATCTTTTTCTTTTTCGTCTTGCTACTCATTACATACCCATTGTTCTACAGGATTCCCCAAGACTATTGAAACAATTTTCATAGTACAGTAGAACCTCTGATCACAACCATAATTTGTTCCATAACTTTGGTCACTACCCAATTTGGTTGGGACCCGAACCTAATTTTGGAAATTTGGCGCTTACAATAAAATGGTGCAGAAGGGGAAATTGGCCACAGGGGGAAAAAATTGTGAATTATTTTGTCAGAACCCGATTTGGTCGTTGTCAGAAGCGTTCATGACCAGAGGTTCTACTGTATATGGAGAGGAAAGCAGAATTGCCTTCTTCCATTTCTTCATCGGTGAAACTAATTTCAACAGGGAAACATAGTTGGCTAACATCTATTGACTGTAAGTCGGATACCTACCTGTAATTTCCCTCTTTACAAGAGAAAGTTTGCAATCATTAAGACTAGCTTCCTACAGGAATTAAAAAGAAATTAACTAGCAGTTAAAAAGCAAACAATTTGTAAGCCAGGTTTCAATACAAACTGAACTCTTGATGAAGTCATTTGAGATGTTACGGACTCAAAAATTGTATCATTTTTGTTATAAGCGTTAAGACAGGGGTGTCAAACTCGCAGCATCACATTATTGTCATGTGATGTATCATGACTTTTTTCCACTTCACTAAACCGGGGGTGGGCATGATGCAGCTGGCCCGCGGGCCACGAATTTGACACCCCTGGGGTAAGAGAAATGGCACTTTCCCAATGCCTAGGAGCCATCAAGGAAGCTATATTTTCCCATATACAGTATCTAAGAGTCAAAACTTCTGATATGGGTAAATTCTTCAGTGCCCATGCTGGCTCAGGAATTCTGGGAGTTGAAGACCACAGGTCATAAAGTTGCCATAGTTGCCCACCCGTGGTCTAGAGATAAAACTGAAGAATTACATTTTTTTAACATTTCCCCCTCCCCAAATGAAGTATCTTTCTTTTATAAATAAGGATATCAGTTCTCAATTCTTACATGTTGTCCCTCACTCACCTTCCCTGAGCATAACCCTCTCATAGGCTGGAAATTTTGTGCCAACAGATGCAATTGCTGTTAGATCTTCTCGGCTCTTCTTCAGATTCTTTTTCATTCCTGACCGCTGGCCACGCATCCGCCAGAAGTCAGCCCTGTCACTGGAACCATCTCTCTGAGCATTTTGAACACTGGCCAACTGTTCAGCCCTGAAAGGGAGAGCATTTGCTCCGTTTTTCAAAAGCCAACAATGGGAATACACCTAAGATCAAATGCAACTAATCTCCAAGTCAGAAAAAAACTGATTTAAAAAGATTTAAATATTTAATCCTTAACAGTCATAGGAACATTAAAAATGAGTCTTCATATATGTGCTGATGGCTGTAATGCCAATCTCTTGAGCTGAGGCCTTCTTATAAGATTCCACAGGAGCTTTCCTGGCCCTTATATTACATTAGTCCATCTACTCAATTCATTTGAATAGAAACAGATAAAGGTGTGCCCTTCGTGGGACAGGGCTAAAATTATTCCTTGTCCCTGGTGGTCCTAGTTCTATCTATACCTATTTGTACATTGAACCTGATTTAAATCAAGCTTCAATAGGATGATCAAGAAATGCACTGCAGATCAGCATTTAGTAAGGTAGCAATGAAGGCCTTGGACAAGTTATTCTGATGCAATGACCAGTCTACAGCTACAAAAACTAGAATCTTTGTTTTTCCTCTCAAAATCCATGGATGAGAAATTTGGACTTTGAAGAAGCAGGATTAAAAAGTATTGATGCTTTTAATATTTAATGCTCCTGAGAATACTATAATTAGCCAAGAAAACAAACATTCATAGAACAAATCAATCCAGGGTTGTCACTCAAGGAATAAATTTTCAGGTCAGATTATCATATTTTGGGCATGTTATGTAAAGACCCAGATCCCTGAGCAACGATGGATGCAACACTCAAGAGACTTGAAGGACCAGGTTTGAAGGACAATCATCCTGGAAATGATTTAACTTTATGATCGCTAACAAGTATCAACTTGATAACCTATAATCATAGTGTGACAGAATAAAAGGTATTATTAATGTTAAATTACAGGAGAGCAACATACCTGCTTTTATTCGGAATCAACCCTTTCTCTAATTCACTGTCAATTCTCACTGCCAACCAATGGCCCAGCTTCCCATCATACAGTGTATCAACCACTCGGAAGACATCCCCTCTGGTGAAAGCCAAGCTATGTGGAGTTTCTTTTTCACATTCAAAGTGGGTCCTTATGAAGAAAGAATCCCCTCTACCACAAGCCATTATGTCTCTGTAAACTGGGGAGGGGGGGGAGAAGGAAGGAAGAGATGTGAGGAAGACCCTAATTATTATGATTTGCTTCCATCAAATAAACACCTAAGAGCCATAGATATAAAAGAAAAGAAAATGCTTCTATATAACTTTTCATGCAGGACACTATTTTTTCCATATATTACACAGAAATCAATTTCTGAATTTCAACATGCTATATCCTACTACCAGTGGCTCATTTTAAAAGAAATCATAAATATTAGCATATATTTCTTATAAATTTGTAATAGCAATAGTGTAAATGAAGAAGTTGGTCTTGCTAATAATAAAATGTCTTTGATCACTGGACATTTTTTTAGTTTCAAAAATTGGAGACATCTCTTTTTAGCACCAAGATAAATAATACTTTCAACCACTATGCAAATTAGCAAAGAACCAGTGATCTACTTAGCTATCTTAAAAACTTGGGATGTTTATCAGAAAATTTACATTACTGTAACTAATAAACATGTCTCAGAATATGTTAAACACCAGTAGTTATAAACAGAACAAAAGGTGAAACAAGAAAATATATTAAATAAAGTAGCACATTAGAAACATGCTATCCTTTTACAAATTACATATTGATACATACCATCATATTTGCTCTGAGCCAAAATTGTCACGATATCACCTTTAGGAATTTCTAATAGGTACAGAACAGCATCCTCTCGAATAATACCTCTGAAGTCTTGACTGTTTACCTGTTGCAAAGGAACCATACCCCCAGCTTTAGTATTTCTTCCAGGTTTTTTTGTATACTGCAATTTTAGGTAACCATAGGATACTTTTTAGTGGTTTATATTTTACATTACTGCAATTTATTGTTATGAGAACTACATCTGTAAGGCACAAGATTGAAAAAGCCTACAGAAAAATAGGTAATCTAATTGAGTGATTTCACATATTCCATTATAATAACGGAAACCACAATCAACATAAGTCACCATGCTTTCCTTAAAAACAAAGTCTTACATTTAAGTCAGGCTATTCAGAAATACTGACTTTAATCTAATTATAATCTATTAATTATAATAGAAAGCACAGAAAGGCAAATAGATTTTTGTTACAAGGGGATTTTTTTTCTTTCATAAAAAATTGAAAGAAGAAATAATTTTTTTTTAATTACATTTATATGCCGCCCTTCTCCGGAGACTCAGGGCGGCTTACAATTTTTGGGATACAACCCAGTGTGCTCAGCAATAGCCTTCATTCCATTGTATATGCCTGCTTATTACTAAGCGGCATTTTTACAAAGTCAGCTTATTGCCCCCAACAATCTTGGGTCCTCAATTTACCTACCCCGAGAGGATGGAAGGCTGAGTTAACCTTGAGCCTGGTGGGATTCGAGCCTACAGCAGTTGTAGGCAGCTGGAACTTAAGTGCAGGCAATTAACAGCCTGAGCCACCAAGGCCCTTATTTATCTCAGCCATACCACTAAACAGATATCTTAAAAGACAACTTCAGAATTATCCCCATAATTATAAATATCAGGGATGTTTTTTGTCAGTCAAGTTGCTTAAAATAATATATTTTAAATAATTATGCATGCAAACCTTAAGAATTTGATCTCCCTCCTGTAGGCCTTCCTGTTCTGCTGAGGTCCCTTCTTGAATTCCAGCAACGAATATTCCTACGTCATTCCCACCAGCCAATCGGAGTCCCACACTATCTCCTTTCCTGAACTGCACCATTTTTGTATCAGGACTTAAAAGAAAAAAACAATAGGTGTTATTTATTTCACTTTAAAATAGGCTATAAATAATTTCCATAGCAGTGTTTCTCAACTTTAGCAAGTTTAAGATATATGGATTTCAACTCCCAGAATTCACAAGCCAGTGGAAAGTGTAGTAGTTAGAGTGCTGCCCTTAAGAAAACCAACATCCACACTAACTGAGAAGCAGCTAATAATCAAATGCTTCAACATAGCAAAGAGGAAGCTGTCCTCACAATTTCAGGTAGACCAAGTGCACATTATTTGTGGAATCAAAAAGACCCAGAAGGTGCAGCCGAGACCTGAAGATGAAATAACAATGCTACCCTCTCCATTAGAGAGCACAGCAATTGATGTGAGGCATAGGATCATGGATAAATTAGCAACAGTCAACCATCAACCCTCAAACAATTAAACAGGAACTTCTGCACAGTACATGGGCCAGACCTCCCGAATCTAGATGGCAGATTCCACAGATCATGGAGAACAAGAAGCAAAATCATGTGGAACTTCCAGATCCAGAAGGGCAGACAGGTACTGACCAATCAATCACACACTTTGACAGTAGACAAGGGCCAGAAGACAGCAGAAGTAATAGATGTAGCAGTGCTGAATGATACAGGAACAATAGGAAAAAGGAGTATGAGAAGCTGGAGAAGTGGCCTGAAGGAGGAAGTAGAGAAGATCTGGAAACTAAAGGCCAAAGTGGTCCCAGGAGTGGTCCCAATCCTACCCAGTAGTGGTAGGAGCACTTGGGGCTGTGACTCCTAAGCTGGGAGAGTGGTTTCAACAGATTCCAGGAACATCAGAGTTCTCTGTACAAAAGAATGCAATGCTAGGAACAGCTAAGATTCTGCACAGAACCTTCAAACTTCTGGTGAAATTAGAACTGCTGTTTTATCCTTGAAATAGGGCATTTGGAGCTTAAATGTTTTTAATTTGATTTTGCATACTGGTACATGACAAGATGTATTCAATGTAGTATTACACCTGACTTTGTATGAATGTCATTTTGGCAATGCCAAATTATGTTTTGTTTAATAAAACACTTTTTCCATTATTATAATTATTTAAAGCAGCAAGATTTATAAGAAATCAAAGCAACAGGCATAAAAGTTAAAAATTCATACCCATATATTGCTTGGTCCTCAGGATTTGGCTGAAGAAATATTCTTGTTGCTGGTTTTGAATGTACAACTGTATGTATATATAAATAAATAAATAACAACTTACAATCTGCTTCTATTTTTGTCCTCAATAATAAAAAGTGATATATCAGAAATTCAGTACATTTTATTTAAAATAATTAGTATTGATATGTCTGTCTTTGCTCCTAGTAAATATAGAATGTGTAAGATATCATGCACTTATGGCTAAAATTTTATGTGTTAAGTATGCAATGCCACAAAATAGAATACTTTCTTTATTTGCAGTAATTTCCAAAGATGCAGCAAAATCATAATCCTGAAGCACATTAAAGCAAACAAAACTTATGGTACCCATCCAATGCTTTTAATTCAACATCTAATATTGTATGCCTTAATATCTCAAAGTAAATTTCAAAAATATATTCTATTCTACTATAAACCACTATATAAATTGGTTTGCATATCAGATTAACACATTTTTATTAACCACAGTTTACTGATAAAACACAATTGACTGAATTTGTAGACTACATTAAGGCAAAACCAAATTATATTTTGGCTTACCATAATGTGTGCACCCAATCAATATTAATTTTACTTAATGCTCTTTTGCTTTAATAACAACTTTTTTCCTCCATTTACAGACTGTTTCTTCAACAAATTTCTACAGTGGGTCACCAAATATGCTAAAACATAGTTTATTGGTCAAAGTTTGTTAGGTAAGTTATTGTTGAGTGGGCACTCAGTATGCTACTCCATAAATCATGTAAAATATTAAATTATCTCCAATTGCTGCTCTCCTCAATTTACTATTCTCATCTTGTGGGACTAACAAAACATGTCTCCTGTAACACTGCCCTTGTCCTCTCAATAGCCCCCTCCAACTAATGTACATAAGGTGCCAACTCTTTTGAGGTTCCAAAGACTTAGCTCTCTTCCTAGGTTTGGAGCTGGTCTGTTGTGAAGCCTCTATCATTTTCTTTTACTTGTTATGGTTGTTTTTAGTCTGAACTCCTGCGTTTTTAACTGTTTTAATTATATATTTGGATGATGTAAGCCAGAAGTTCGGAAACCATGGGCCGTGGACTGGGGCGTGCCAGAAATTGGGCTACACGAACAAGTGAAGCCCCATCTGCGCACATGCAAGATGCAGCGCATGAAACCACACCCTCGGTCCACGGAAAAACCTCTCTCCACGGAACCAGTCTCTGAAGCCCAAAGGTTGGGGGCCACTTCCATAAGCCACCCAGAGTATTTTGGAGTGGGTGGTCATAGGTAACAATGATAGATAATGATAATAATAGCACAATAGAAATAAATACACTACAAATGATCTGATTGGTTGTGGCTTTTTGCATTGAAGCTTGTGAGAGTAGCTTAGAGGGTTCAATTGTCTGAAGCAGGAGGAAAGTGGACTCTTATATTCCATCCTATAAATCACTAATCAAATCGTGTAACTACATAATGGAAACCAGGATGCCTTGTTACTGAATCAAAAAGGTCTCAAAGCAAAGCAGCACTAACCTGGCGGATCGTCTTGGTATTTCACTTGACTATTTGTCTCTGGTATTAAAGCAGCTGGGGAATCCAAAGTTGATCGAAAAGGGGTGGGCATTGCTCCCATTTTGGAAAGCCTATTGGTTGAGTCTTCTTTTGCACTTAATACAAAAATCAGACACTGTTAAAAACAAATCAGATTCTGTGACGCAGCAAAAAGTAAATGACAGCACACGGAATACATCTCACCTCAATTTTTCCTTTATCTTTTCATTTGAAGAATGAAACTCCACATCAGAGTGATGCGGTCTTCTGTCATCCTGAGGTGAACAAGATCGGTTTGACTCTATTTCTGAAATATCTGTTGGGAGAACATAGTGCAGAGACTGGAAAAGTTACCACAGTCTGTAATTTTAATGTTTGTTGACGTGCATGCATAATAAAAGGCTTTCTTCTTTTAAACACTGACAGCAAAAAATACTTTCTGAAATTGAAGTAAGCTGATGTTACAAGGTACTCCTAGTAGGAAACTAAACACTCCAGGCAGAAAATTACACCACTGTAACTTTGCTTACTAAACAGATCTAAACCTTTCTTAGCTTTTCTTCGAAAGATGTCATTCAACAAACTTAGTTCAGATGAAGCCTTTGAAAAAAATGGTAGCATCAGATAATCTGTGGCGATCCTTAGGGCTGGCATAAAAATTATGACCAGTCACTTGAAAGCCCCTTCCAGGGAAATGGAAATATCCAGATTGTCACTTCTTACTGTGTAGTAATCTTGAAAGTCACTAGAGCAGTAAGGCAGCATTCTTCTCTTCAAGCCTTAGGCCAAAATAGATATCTATCTCTTGATATTCTGGGACATATCCAAAGACAGGCAGAGGAAGTAAGGTCCTTTCAAGTATGCATAATCTGGGGATACATGCCACACATGGCCCCTAGCACTGTTTTGACCCAGAAATCAGGATTTTAGAGGATTAAGGGGAAAAAATTATACTCTAAACTTTACAGCGGTAACCCAGCACCTTAAAGCACTTAATTTCCTTTAAACTTTAAGGCAGTGGCGTCCAACCTTTCCAGCTCTGCAGACCAGCACCAGCGATGGCGGCAGGCAGGGGAGAGGGGGTGGTTCAGTGCAAATGGAGCTTTGCACACAAGGATGTGCCCACTTCTTGCGCAAAAGGTGTTTCATGCACTGACCCGCTTACCCACTGCTGGTGTGGCTCAATTCCCAAAGGGCCGTGGTCCAGGGTTTGAAGACCCCCTGCTTTAAGGCATTCCTTTTGCTTTAAAGCCCATTAAAAGCCAATTAAGCTTGATAAGGAGCCTTGGTGGCGCAGTGGTTAGAGTGCAGTACTGCAAGTTACTCCTACTGCAAGATCGAATCCCACTAGGCTCAAGGTTGACTCAGCCTTCCATCCTTCTGAGGTGGGTAAAATGAGGACCCAGATTGTTGGGAGTAATAGGCTGACTCTGTAAACCGCTTTGAGAGGGCTGTAAAGCACTATAAAGTGGTATATAAGTCTAAGTGCTATTGCTGTTGCTATAAATCCCCATCCATTATGCAGACATAGTAATGTCACCAGTCTTCTTTTCTCTCAAAGGTCCTCTGAGGCCAAACAAATTATAAGGATGACCTCAGCACTGGGAAGAAAATACTTCCTGTCACCAGAAGCAATCTCAGATTTTTTTTTTTTAGCCTTACTTTCAAAACAAGTGGAAAGGAGCTATCCATTCCAAAGGAATTCCAGCTTTTTTTTTAAGGAAAACTGAGCAAGGTATGCCTGATATTGTCTGCCTGAGCCATGAATTCCTATCAACAGTTATGAGCATTTACTATGTATGTGAATATGGAAGAAAACATATCTATGAAATAGCTCGGGATAAACACTAGGCTTATTTAGAGGTATTTGCCTCTCTAGTATCAGGGACGGAAGCTATGAACAACGTGGAAAAATAGAACGTGATATGAAACATATCTGCTCTATAGCTGATTCCTGCAGGGCTCATTATTGTCTTAGCGTGAGGCCCAGAAACCTGCTCACATCCTTTGCCTCAAAAATCTGGTCATGATTAAAGGACTGTTATTATTTTTCCACACAACAAACACAAAGATTTTGCATACGGACATATGTTTAGATCTATTTAGGATGTAACATTCTACACATAGATGTTGCTCACTGCTCTTTTGAAAACCATTAAAACATTTTAAGAGTTTAAAAAGCGTGTTTGATTTTGGTTTCAACCTCTTACCTTCCATTTCTGACTCGCTGTCCTGCATGGTAGGAATGTTGATTAGAGTTTGTCTTTTGTCTCTCATAACAACCAACTGGAGTTTTCCTCTAGATTTCTCAATCAATTTTCTAGCATCTGATAAGGACATATTCTCCGTCACTGTACCATTGATCTGAATGTGTAAAACAAGCAGATTGATTTATATCTGAAGTTCAAAGAGTTTCCACCCAATATTTGCAAACAGGTAATTAAAACAACATTATATGTTTTTACATCCCCATTAAGAAATTAATGTTTCTTTGTATAATGACATACTTTGAGAATGATGTCCCCTTCGTGCAAATTGCCATCCTTTGTTGCCAGGCCAGTACTAGTCATTTCTTTGATAAAAATCTGACTTCCAAGCCGCAGGCCATATTCTGCAAGAGAAACAGGGTTTTGCAATTTATCGAATAAATCTATTGCACACTAGCAATTTCCAAATTTTCTTTTTTAAGAAAGATCTATCAGTTTTTTCAACCAAAAGCTTTTTGTCCCAGCAATTCCGACATTTTAGACCGAGGGTGTAACTTATGATCCATAAAACCAAAGACAGTCTAGCAGTTAAATTTGGCTATTCTAGGACTCACAAACAGGTTAACTATCATTCAATTCAATTCAATCATATAATTCAAGCAGGCAGCACTTATAGTTGACAGATTGTACTAAAAAAAACAATTTGCAAAGGCACAATTTACTGCATAGTATCTTATGAACATTCAACACTGCAATGATTTAGTACATATTGAAATTCAGACAGAATTCGAACGTGGGATTGTATCACCAGATCATCTAATCTAATTTTCTAATGCAGGAGAATACATTCCATCCAACCTCTGTTCAAAAGTCTTTGATAAGCAAAAGATAGTTTGCCTATTCAGGTTGTTTATTCCATTATCAACTGTTTCTATTATCAGAAACCATCTTTCTCACAGTTGGTTATATGCATTTTCTTGTAAATGAGAACCTACAATTCAGTTCTTTATCTCTCCAAAGTACAGAGAATAAATTTATATGGCAGTTATTTTATGTTTTTGATGATGACTATCATGCCGCCTCTAAATTACCTTTTTATCTTTTCTTTAGGCATTTTCAACCTTTCTACCTAAGAACTTGACTTCTCGGTGCTATTGGGTACATTCCAGAGATACCTGGATGGCTACTTAAGGGACAGTGTCTCATTTCCAGAGACACTATTTATTTCATATAAACTGAGAAAAATTGTTTGATGCTTGCCCTATAATACAACATTTAAAATCAAAGCAATGTTCTGATTTTCAGCTTTAAGAAGGTTCCAAATATATAAATAATCGCTGGCAAAATCTTGAAAAGAAGTACAAGAGATATTTTTAAAAACCGCCTAACAGGATTCTAGAATTACATTATTTCTTTCTCTCCCTCCCCCCTCTGTGTTTAAATATATCATGCTAAATTCAATTTTGTTTCATTCAGAACTTGAACTGTATTTGCTGATTTATGGGTATACCCCCAGGATGCATCCAAAAAGAGATATTAAGCAAACAAACCTCAACATATTAATAACATAAAAGGCAGGAATTTTTTCTTACATTCCACTTTACTGTGGAAATAATTTATTTTAAAACTGATCTATCCAAACTGCAACGCAAACAAAACGAAACAAAATCTCTCTCCTCCTTTATGGTTAGAAATACTTCTAAGTCTCAACGGGGAAAGGTATATATCTATTCGATATCTTTTTATTCATTTATGTAAACACATGTGCCAAGTAAAGTATAAAATACTTAGGCACTTTACAATAGTTTAACACGAATGAATGAATATTCTATAATATCCTGGAAATCTCTACATTTTTGAAATCAGGGAGCACATTTGGAAATTTGAGAGACCAATATGGGCCTTCAGATAAAATGGTTGCAGGATTGGATGTAGCTGATTAAAGATCACTGGGCAGCAGCTATCCACTGTTTTATTTTCTACAAAAATATCTGAGATCTACAAATGGCCCACAGACATTGCTGGAGATACTAGTCATGACTCAGGTCTACTCTGTAACATGCTAAATTCCTATAAAATTAGGTGGAGGAAGAACAAGGAACGCATCAGGTACATTACTGCCCCCTATTGGCAAAACAATGACTATTGGTACACAGTGGGTTTTTCCCACATACAGATACACATGCAACTATAACTTGGCAATATCTCCTTCTGTAAGCTACAGGTTATCTTTTTTAGAAGGAAATAAAGAGTAAAACATCAACAAAATTGGTTTTTGCATCAATGACAGTAAGACAACAAAAGAAAAGGCAGGAGGACAGATTTCTTCAACCTGTATTTGAGAACTTGCCTTCGTTTGATTTGCCTTTCGTGAGAAGAATACTAACAGGCTCTTCCTGTGTTCTACAGTCGTATGGGTCAGAGGTGGGACTGTGGGTACTCAGCCTATCTCTGCTACCACTCTTTTTTTCCCTCCCATGCTGAGGGTCAGGACGAGATTGCCAGTCATAATCTCTTGGTAGACTTCTGCCTCCATCATACCCATAGTCATAGGTATCATATCGATCAACGCTCCGCCCTCTGCTTCGGGGCCGTTGGTATTCACGGTCCAAGCTTCGCTCTCTATCCATGCTACGGCCCCGGCTTCGATCACGACTGAAGCTGCGTTCTCTGCTGTGGGCGCCCTTTATTGGGGGTCATTCTGTAGCCCCTGTCAAGGTTGTCTCCCCAGCTCTGGCTACGGCCTGCATTTCCGCTCTGCCAACTCCTTTCGCTGTAGACGCTTCGAGTGCTTTGGCCGTCAAACTCTGCACGATCATCCACGGCTTCGAAAGCTCTGTAGTCGTAGTCAAGGGACGGGCTTCGTTGAACTGCGTGGACTTGCACCTTACGTGGTCTTTTCACAACCTATTTACAGGATATAAGAACAAGGTTACCTTTTTAAAAAATGAGTCAATCATTTTATATAGGTAGTCCTTGACTTATAAACATTTGCTTAATGACCATTTGGAGTTACGACAGTGCTGGAAAAACTGATTTATGACCAGTCCTTACATTTACAATTGTTACATTGTCCCCATGATTATGTGATTAAAATTTGGGTGGTTAGCAACCAGCATGTATTGATGATGGCTGCAGTGTTCTAGGGTCACATGATTGCCATTTGTGACCTTCCCAGGAGGCTTCTAAACAAGCAAAGATGGCGGAAGCTGGATTTGCTTAATGATTGTATGATTTATTTAACAACCATGAGAAAAAGGTTACAAAATCAGACCTGACTCACTTAATGACTGCATTGCTTAGCAACAGATGTTCTGGTCCCATTGTGGCCTTAAGTTGAGGAGTACTGTAGTCCATTGTCAAAAACCTAGCACAAATTTGGATGCAACGTTGCATAGCACTTGACCAAATTTGATTCTCTTACCATATAGCTACGAAAATTCACAGTGTATCAAAATCACCAGAAGTTTTCCAGATTATCAATGCAACACTGGGCAGCATGTTCAATAACTTCCTTTTATGTATGAAATGAACTATATCTGCAAGTGCTTTATCAATAAGAGGAACATTCTGAAATAACAGAACAAAAGCCCTTCTATCTTCTTCCATTTCAAAGGTTTGCTTACTTTCACATGGCTTGTTCTCCCCCATGACTCGATATTTTATACTTGAATACAGTAAATTCTTCTGAAATCCCCCAATGCAGCAAGATATTAATTTTTCCTTAGCTTTGGTGACAAAGGGTGGTTTACGTTAAGTTGTAAACCACAATTTGCAAGTCACAACAGCTGGGTTTATATTGCATTTAAAAAATAAGCTCCATTCCAACTTGGCACGGTGGCTGATCATCTTTTCAGATAAAAGGCAGCAGTGGGACAGGTACTCTGCTTTTTAGTCTCAAATCTCTTAAGATTTATATTTCTCAGTCTCAGTGACTTTTAAGATTCCAATTCCCAGAATTCCCTAGCCAGTTCTGGGAATTGGAGTCCACATATTGCTGAGGTTTAGAAACACTGATCTAGACTGAAGCCTTCATACTGATCAATCTTTAAGACTTTGGGACCTGTGGGCTTTAACTCCCAAAATTCCCTAGCCCACCATGAACAACTATTACTAAATGCACAAAATGGCAGATTTTACTGAACCGAAATAGACAGGTAAACAAATACAATTTCAAAATTCACAGAACTCATTGCAGATCACAATGAAAAGGTTACTTTTTATATATTTGATCATCTATTCCAAGACTAATCTGGAGTCATTATGTCTCCCAAAGCATTAACGCCAACATATATTAGAAAGCACCATCAGTCTCATGGAAATCCTGAATTTTATGGATACCCTTCTTCAAAACTTTAGCAGAGGTTTGAAAACTATAGAACTCAGAGCTTCCTGGTTTCTAGGCCAGCACCTTAACCTCTAGGCCAAATTGGTATTCTCTCTGGTCTCTCTCTTTCACAAATAAATAATAATAAACTTACAATGGTGGCCGTTTTCCCACTTTTTCTTAGTTGCTGCACAGCAAATGCATGGGCCACATTTTCCATGGGTGTGCCATTAACCATAATAACTCTGTCATTCTCCCTGGAAAAGAAGTGAATCATTGTTGTTGTTTTTTGAAGGACCAACATTAATTCTATTCTGGTTGAAAACATGGGGATCTGCCTAATCCTGCCACAACTGCAAAAGTCCATTTAGGAAAAAACCTCATACAGCTATTTAATCCTGTACTACTCCCAGATTGTCCCCTTTGGCCTTCAGTACCCAAGAAACATTATAGAGAAACAAGTGTAAAATGTTTCCTTTTTATTAGGCATGTGGACCTGTAGCAGAACTGCATTGATCCTATGGGGTTTTGCATACAAATATATACTTTCTATTGACAGAAGAGAATATTTGCAGCTCAGTGTTGAACTATGGGATCCTTGGTGCTCTCTGAGCTTGGTGGGTTTTTTTGCAGATGTTTCATCATCAGTGCACCAAAGATGTCCTCTAGTTTGGTAATAAAATGTCTGCAAGAAAACCACCAAATTCAGAGAGCATCAAGGACTCTATTTCTCCTTCATTACAGGAATCATGGCTGATTACTGCATGTTGTTTACTATTTAGTGATGTAAGCACTGTTGGAGAACCAAATTTATGAACCAAATAATAACCATGAAACTAAACATCTGAATACAGTAATGGCATTTTCCCATTTCTTTTCTTTAGCTACAATGAGGAATACTCTATCATCATCATCATCGTCATCCCCAAAAGGTTTATTTATTTTTTGTATTATATTTATTCTCTGAACAAACTCAGAAACAACCAGATGTTCCTGAATGCTGCCTTCTGAGATAGAACAATAAATTCTTCCCCAAATTTAAAATCCTCTATTGTAGAGCTCTGATAAAGGTAAAGAGAATTGGACGGTAGCCAGATTTATCATGATTACAGTAAAAATAAAATAAATAGCTACATTTATAGGGGCAAATACTTGGAAGGCCAAAGCTCAGAAACATACTTGTTCTTAAAAATAAATTGTCAATGCAACGAAACAGTTAGAAGTTAAGGTAAAGAAACTAACTTACTGAAGTAATCCATCAGCTGGGCCACCTGCAAGTACATCAGAGACAACTATGG
The DNA here is from genome assembly GCA_009733165.1 of Naja naja. NCBI lineage: Eukaryota > Metazoa > Chordata > Lepidosauria > Squamata > Elapidae > Naja > Naja naja. Next base: position 233,582,827 of record CM019149.1, on the reverse strand, counting down.
ATGTCTCACCATTTTCAAAATGGGGGTTGTCTCTGCCACCAGAAACTGCAATACCAAATCCTCGCTTTGAGTCCTGAAAGGGAAAAAAAGAAAAAAAAGCACACCACACATTTAGCAACCAACCAAAACCACATAGCAACTCCCTCCCCCCAAATTATATTCAATAATTCATACATAATTAAGGATATATTAGAGAACCGTAATCACCATGACATTTTAGAACCTGTTTACTGATTTGCATTTTACTCCTTTTTTGTTTTTTAGTTGTTTTTAATTTTTTTAATTCTGTTTCTCTAAAAGATCTAATAAAAAACTAATGAAATCCCCTCTTACCTTTAATAAAAATTTTAAAAAACCATTTTAAAAGGGCTTGGCCATTTTGGATAATAGCTTCTAGACAAAATGTGGCAACACTTAGATAACAAAAGCCCTCCAGGAAGAAGAGATATGTACTACTCTTCATCTCTACTTGGAAATTCTTTTAATGAGAAAATCAATTAATGCAGTATGCAAGTCCCTATAAAAAGTACAAGATAATAAGACTTGTTACGTATTTGCCTGGGTTTACTGTCAATGTGGCCTTCTGTGATAAAATGTGAACTGCGGGGTGATGGAGCAATAATGTAGACTTCCTGCTGGAAGTTTGATTGGATTACAAATCTCATCTATGCTGACCATGGTATACACAAGCTGATATTTTAAAAACTATTTAAAGACAATCAGAATTGGGAAGACCCTGGTGAAGGGATGACTCAAGAACCTCTCTGAATAACCCACCTCAGGTAGCATAGTACAGAATCCCTGACTTTGTGGCCAGCCAGAGAGAGAAGGAAAGACACTCATTTTTCAGTCTTTTTCTCCATTACTTCAGTGGTGTCTTCAAAAATCCAAGGAGAACTGCTGACCACCCAAAGATTGGCGAAAGAGCTTTGAGACTTCTATTTTCCTTCCACTCTACCCTCATGCTCCTTCCATTATTTCCTGGATGCTCCGTGTACCATAAATCCTCAAGAACCAAGATGATGTAGAACAAAGATGCACTTTCATTCTTCCTTTCCCAACCCTACCATTTGTCTTTGCCTACAGCTTTTCTTCTCCAGCTACTTTTTCTACCTCGCCTCCCACCACACTGCATCACTTTTTCACATACATGCTGGCTTTTCAGTATCTTTCCCCCCCCCCCCTTCTCCAGCTGAATTCCTGATTCCCAAAGCTAAGGTGTTTACCTCAAAATCTCTATTTCTACATCACAGAGAGTGTCTTTTCTCTCTCCTAAAAACTGCCTTCTATCGACTGTCTCATCACTGATCCCCAAGAGATCAGTCACTAGTCTTCCCTCAATACTGATTTCTTTTTTGTCGTTGAATGCTGTTCTTCAGTGATTGCTCCTTTCTTCTTCATCACCTTTTTCTGTTGCTTTCTGAATGCTTAACATGCCTTTACTGCTTTCCTCTCCATGTTGTTTATCATTTTAAATGCTATTTCTCCATTGAATAAAATATCCCCAGTGTGTACTACATCCTTGCTATTCCTAGTTTCCACTGATGTGTTTTCATCATGTTGTTGCTTGATAAAACTTAATTTCTTACTTGGAAGTGCAGGTGGCAAACACTGTTAAGACCTGTCGTTATTCTGAGATGGGTACTTTTTAAATTGTAGCAATAGTAGTCATTTTTATTGCAGTCACAGACCAGTATTACAAATAAGAAGCATTAAAAATGAAATAAAATAAAAAACACAAGATATTTAACAATTGGTGGTGGAATGTCAGTAGGCAGTCAAAGTCTGCCTAAATTTGCAGAAGAATAGCAATTGTACATAACAGAAATCAGTGTTTCCCAGGTATTTTATGAGGTGAGGTGTTAAAAGATAGGTCCATGAGTCCTTACAGAACCGTGATGGCGAACCTATGGCACACGTGTCAGAGGTGGCACGCAGAGCTCTCTCTGTGAGCATGCGAGCTGTTGCCCCAACTCAGCTCCGCCGTGCATGCATGAATGTGCCTCCCGTCGGCCAGCTGGTCTTCAGGTCTCTGCCGTGCATGCGCAGGGGGCAGGACACATGCGGGGGCAAGGCGCATGCGCAGGGATGCACGCATATTGCATTTTGGGGATATGCGTGCATGTGTGTGCACTTTGGGCACTTGGTGCCAAAAAGGTTGGTAATCACTGTTATAGAAGGTACAGAAGGACATGAGCTGTAGTTTCAATAGCCCCTTGTCCATGGGGTGGGGGGACAGTTTTAGGCATTTTTTTGTATCAGCCCTCCAAGACTGCTATGGAAAGTGCATCACAATATGTTTAAGTTAATGCCCTTTGGAGTACGGAGACAGTTTTGTGGTGTTTTTAAATTGTTTTTAGTTAAAATTTTACAATTACATACTGTTCCTTATTAGACAGTCCTTGAGGAATTCCAGTACAATACAGTAGTCAAATCAATATAATATTAACCTAAGACCATATTTTAGGCCTGTCTTGAAAAAAATGTACTTCCCTATAGACTAGGGAATTGCATGACAAATGAAAAATGTTTCTTACAGTGTGTACATAAGCACATTACACAATCTTGATTTACGAATGGCTTGGAACTACAGAGGCAGAAGAGGGCTGCAGCAATGTAGCATTTAAATCACTGAGCTACAAATTAAGAAGCCATCTGCCACAAATTCAGAAGATAAATATAGGCCTGTCACTCTTTCTCAGCCTCTGTGTCCGTAGCTGGTACTTTACAGATTTTCAAAATATACTGAAACTGTTGTATAAATGGTGAGCAATCATAGAAGCAAGGTGGGTTAAAGAAGATACCTGATTTGATGGAGGATGGTTTGAAAAACTTCTGTAAAATGGAAATTGTTAATTAAAAATTCCAGAAAGCCTTCTAAACCTTTATTAAGTACTAATACCATTAGAGTTACATTTGTTAATTCAGTGCTTTTTAATTGTGTGAAGTAAAATATGCACAATATTCCCTGACTGAAAAGCCAGATTAATGCCAAGAGTAAAACACAAACGTTCAATTGCATTTGAACCACTCCCATGTATCTCAGCATATTCCTGGAACCAGCATATTCTAGGCCTGGGAGTTCTGAGGTAGGAGATAGCGGTGAAAAGGCAGTGGGTGGTGGCAGAAGGCGCAAAAAGGGGAAGGCAGGCTCTAGGTCAAACCCTCTCACATTGCGGGCTGTATCGTGACATATTACGATGAGTTTTTTTGCGGACCTGGGGTGGGTGTGGCCTGCACAAGTCGTATTCAGCCTGCAGGCCGTCAGTCTGACAGGCCTGATCTAGGACAATAGGACAAGAGGCAGATGGGCTGATGCTAGTTTGGTCTATTGGTTAAAGCAACAAGCTAGAAGCCAGGAGGCCATGAGTTCTAGTCTCACCTTAGCCATGAAAGCTAGCTAGGTGACTTTGGGCCAGTCACTCTCTCTTAGCCCAACCAACTTCATAGGGTTGTTGTTGTGAGGGAAATAGGAGATTATGTTAGTTATGTTATTAACATAACAGCTTAGTTATGTTCACTGCCTTGAGTTACTTGTAAAAATAATAAAGGTAGGATATACATAAGTAAATAATAAAACATTGAGCTTGTATTCAAACATGGAAAGGGAAGCAAGGCACTGGAATGACTGGAGGAAAGGAGAATAAGGGGATGTGGGCCATTTGTATTGTGCCACTTTTGAATTTAAGTGTAGTGGTAGCACCCAAAATAAGAGGAAGGAATCACTTCTTGTTCAGAAAGTTAATACAAGTTGTAAGTCTGTATTTGTTGCAACCTTCCTAAGCCTCTGCATAAGTAAATGTGTTAGAAGGTCTCTCCTTTTGACCTTCCATGTGACAATCTTACACTGCTATCCATTAAAGAAAACTATATTTCCGTTTGTTGGGTATAGTTATTTTTTAAACTGTTAATTTAAGTTTAGGAATTTAAACCTGGGCCTTTTGATAACCAAGAGCCCATTCCACCTTTCTGTTTAAGAAACAATCAGATTGAAACCTTCCATTTAAGATAGTAAAACTAATAGGTGGAAAAACAATTATTTCAGTATTCTGTAATGGTCACGGCAAAGGAGTAGATAATTGTTCAGCATTTCTTGGATAATCTGTGCACAGTTCAGTTTTGAGGCCTCTTTTAATTTTATTTGTGCCCTTAACTCACTCTTGATTCTGGCAAATGTCTGGGCTAGTTCCTGCAGTTCTCTTGGCAAGATACTTGGAAGTGCTTTGTGTTAAGTTTCATGCTCAGATCAGAGCTTCAGTGAAGTTTATTTATTTTATTTTTATTTTTTATTTTAATTACATTTATATGCCGCCCTTAAGTCACTCTTCAATTCTGGAGCACATCCATGTGCTCAGCAATAGCCTTCATTCTTGTATGCCTGCTTATTACTAAGCGGCATTTTCAAGGTCGCTAATTGCCCCAACAATCTTGGGTCCTCAAGTTACCTACCCCGAGGATGGAAGGCTGAGTCAACCTTGAGCTGGTGGATTCGAGCCTACAGTAGTTGTAGACTGATCTTAAGAGCAGGCATTTACAGCCTGAGCCACCAAAGCTCTTTATTAGTGACTACAGCTCAAATAGACCTGTCTTGGCTGGGCTACGGCTGCTACTTATAGCCAGCAGCCTCAGCTGCCAGCCAATCAGAGTGCAGGGTTTTCCCGCACTTTTCAAACCAATCGTATTTGACATTTTACTAGAACAATTCAAACCAAACCAATGACATTCAAACCTACATACATAACACCCCTCCCCACTAGGTTCAGTCCATACCAAACCCCAACCTATCTAATGTATTCTTTAAATAGGTGGGCTCTTACATGTACATTGAGACCTTCGTGGTTCAGAAGTTTTAACATTCTCACCCAGTGAGAGAGGAAATGTGTCTGCTGACATTTCCCTACTGGGACTTCCTGTGAAAGAAGACCCTGTTTGATTGTTAGAATCTGGTCTCTCCTCCCAACCCATCTCCAGCCCAATGTCAGCATCAAGTCAGGTAGTGATGTACAATCTTCCACTTCTAAGGATGGATTTTGGCATTGTGACAGGTTTTGAATGGTTCCTGTCGTAATGGCTCTTACACATGGGATGGATTCTTGCTTGCTGATTATCCTCCTGCTCCTCCCCTTTCCCCTAGAATTGACATCAGGTGAGGGAACTAGAGAGGAACAAGTGCGATGTTCCTGAGAAAACCTGGATCTAAGTTGATCAATGTGCCTGCTCCAGAGGACTCCATCCTCTGTTTGTACCCTGTAAGAACGAGGGCCTGTGATTTGAGTTATCTCAGCAGGAATCCACAAAGGTTCACCTGGTCTTAGCATAAACAGAATCACCCACACTGAATGTGCGAACTTTGGAAGTGGAATCTAGTGGTGCGTTGGTGCGTAAAGTGGGATGAAGGTGGTCAAGGGAAGACCTAGTTTCCTACCCATCAACAACTCTGCTGGGGATAAGTTATTAGATGGGTTAGGAGTGATGTGCTGAACATTAAGAAGTTTTTCAACTTTCTCAGTGATGTCCCCAGGACCCAGTTGCTGAAGTTTCTCCTTGGTAAAACGTACCATGCGTTTAGCCCAGCCGTTAGTCGAAGGGTGCCCAGGGGCAGTGAGGCATGTCTGATACCCTGTTGTGCTAATAGGATTCAAAAGGTTGGATGTAAATTGAGGGCTGTTGTCAGAGACAAGAACATCAGGTAACCCATGGGTTACAAAAAGTTTTTTGAGCTGCTTGATACAGCATCAGTTGTGGTGGATGCCATAGGGATTACCTCTAGCCATTTGGGATATGCATCAACTATAATAAGGAAAGGTGTGCCCTCTGGTAGGCTCTGCGAAATCATGTGAATCCTAGACCATGGGCCCCTAGGACATTCCCATTCCTGTTTGGGGGCGAGAGGTGGGGCAGGCCTGACTACCTGACAGTTGGGACAAGATGCAACCCAGTTTTCAACCATTTTGTCAATACCTGGCCACCATACATAACTCCTGGCCAATCCCTTCATCCTTACAATACCAGGATGACCCCCATGTAACATTTCCAAAACCCCTCTTTGCAGTTTTGCAGGAATAACCACCCTGTTACCCCACAAAATGCATCCTCTTAATACAGATAATTCAGTTTGCCTGGACTTAAAAGGTTGGGCATGGTGAGGTAGATCTTGAAGAGGCCAACCTATAATCCAGCCTATAACAGGAGCCAATAAAGTGTCTTTGACAGTCTCTCTGGAAATTTGAGCAGCATGCACTGGAAGCTTGGCAACAGTTTCTAGAAAAAAGGTGTGTGTTTCAGGTTCAAAGTCCTCCTTGTGGCAAGGAAGTGGGCAATGACTCAGTGCATCAGCATGTCCAATGTCCTTGCCAGGCTTGTGATAAGTTTGTAAGAATAAGCAGCAGAAATTCAGTCCACCTCAGCATTCTTGGTGACAGGATAGTAGGTGTAGGTTTATCTCCTGCCACAATGCCTAACAAAGGTTTGTGATCTGTAACAATGGTAAATGTTCTCCCATACAAATATTCATGAAATTTCTTGACAGCTGCAACAATTGCCAATGCTTCCTTGTCCAATTGGCTGTAATTCCTCTCTGCTTTGGTCAAAGTGCTAGAGTAAAATGCAATAGGGGCTTCTCTCCCGCTGGGAAGCCTGTGGCTCAAAACCCCCCCACTCCAAAGGGGGATGCATCACAAGTCAGTACAACAGGCAAATTCCAGAGAACTGTATCAGTACAGCATCAGACTGATTAGTCTTTTAATACTGTTAAATGCTGATTGTTCCTTCCTCCCCCAGACCCAAACAGACTTTGGTCAAGTAATCTGTGCAATGGTTCTGCAATGGTTGCCTTCTGAGGCAGGAACATGTGATAAAAGTTAATGAGTCCAAGGAAGGCTTGCAAATCTGTTTTGCATTTAGGTCTAGGGGCTTCTTGATTGCTTGAACCTTGGCATCGGTAGGGTGGATGCCATGCTTGTCAATCATATAGCCCAGGAACTCAACCTTGTCCTTTTTAAGAGTGCATTTTTTTCTTCTTGACTTTTAACCCCGCTTTCCTGAATCTGGTAAGGACTTCTCTGAGTCTTTCTTGTAACTGAGTGTCATTTTCAGCAGAGATTACACATCATCAAAGTAAGGCACTACCCCTGGCAGTCCTTGGAACATCCTTTCCATAAGGCTTTGAAAGATGCCTGGTGCCACACTTACTCCAAATTGTAACCTTTTACATTTGAAGGCACCCTATGAGTCACAATGGTTTGGGCCTCTGCAGTGGCATCATCAACTGTTAGTTGTTGATATGTCCTGGCCAGATCCAATTTGGCCAAGACTGTACCCCTGCCAAGGAATGTAATAGATGATGCACCACTGGAACTGGGTATCGCTCCTGCTGCAGCCATGTTCCTTGTCCCCTATAGTCCCAACAGATTCTTACTGACCCATCGTCTTGACAGGTGTGACTATGGGTGTCCCTCCCATCTGGAGTGGTCAGTGGGCTCTAAAACTCCTTGAGCTATTAGTTTATCTAATTGTGCATCATTTTTTTCCTTTAAGGCAAATGGGACCCTTCTGGACTTTAAACAAATGGGGGCACCTTGGATCTAGGTTGAAAGTGATAGGGGTCCCTATATACTTGCCCAATCCTTCGCTGAAGACCTCTGGAAACTCAGAGTTCAAGCCTCCTCCCATTCAGAGTTGCTCATGTGATTGATGCCAGTCACCACCCGATGCCTAGTGGATTGAACCACTCAAGTCCCAGCAAGCTTGGGCGATCCTTGTCCACGATGGTCAGGGCAAACGTTTGGTGTCGCCTTTGAACTTCACGCTTGAATTCTCTTGTTCCAACTACTGGAATCTTGTTCCCTTGGTAGTCTTTAAGAGTCAGTGCTTGCTTCTGGAAATGTTTCTTCTGAATGTTGGGAAGTAACCTGGAATAGTGTCCCCTGACACCATAGATAATGGAGCCTGAGTCCGACTTCCATTTGGCAAGGCCTTCCTTCAATGAGTACCTTCACATGTACTTTTCTGCTTCTTAAGGTTGAAGAATGACCAATGGTGACTGTTTGAATGAGTTTCATTCTTCCCATTTGCTTCTGAGTTGTGCCCCATTTTCTCACTGAAGTTGTTGGCTTGAAATCTTTGTCAGGAAACTTTCTTCTGTGTGGTGGAGTTCTGGATGATTTGCAGCCTCTGCTAAATGACCTCTTTTTCACAACGAAGGCAGATGGTATCAAGAAACTTGCATTCAGTGTGGGGTGGCTCCCCCAAACCTCTGCAATAAAAGTTCTTGCTTTTTCCTTCCCAGGTCTTTCTTTTTCTTTTCCATTCTGAGTCTATAAATTCCTTCCTCCACCTCATTGCAGTCTGATTCAGAATCTATTTGCTTGCAATGAGTTGTTGTGGACTTTTCCACATCAGAATGGCTTGAGGCCTTGTTAATTTTCTTCATGGCTGCCGCTGAGGACTTAGTGGCTTCTGCTGAGGAGGCCTCTTCTATGGCTTCCTTCAACGTGATCTTAGGTTTTAATAACAATTTGCTCTGAAGCATGTTGTCTTTGAGGCCTAGAACAAATCGATCGCAAGCATGGCCTCCGTTGTTAAACTCGCATGCACCCCCAATGTCTCTTAAACTTGCCACGAAGTCGTTAACGCCGCTTTCCCTTGATCCCGATGGTAAAACTCGTGTTCTTAATGAGGCACGATACTTGTGGGCGTAATGGGCTCTTAGCTTTCTAAATCAGGCCATTCCATCACCTTCAAGTCTGCAGCTCCCGCCAATGCCTTCGCCATCTTGAAGACTGCCAGACCAGCAGTGCGTGAGAAATACCGCCCTCTTCTGCTTCTGGGATATCAGCGAGGTTTCCTTCCAAATACATTTGGAAGCGATCCGCATACGATTCCCAGTCTTCGCCGATCGAAGGGCTGGGGTGTTCAGCATAGCCATCTCGCTCTTCTGCTTGTCTTCCGCATCGTCTCTTCGTCAGGGGAATCCCACCTTCATCGCCAGTGTTAAGTTTGCATGAAGAGTCAGACGCGAAGAGCTTCAGTGAAGAGTTTATTAGTGACTACAGCTCAAATGGACCCGTCTTGGCTGGGCTACGGCTGCTACTTATAGCCAGCAGCCGCAGTTGCCAGCCAATCAGAGTGCAGGGTTTTCCTGCACTTTTCAAACCAATCATATTTGACATTTTACAAGAACAATTCAAACCAAACCAATGACATTCAAACCTACATACATAACACTTTGCCATGACCTTCCTAGAGCTGAGAGAAAGTGACTGGTCCAAGGTTATACAGCTGGCTTCAAGTCTAAAGTGGGACTAGAACATAGATCCCCTGGTTTCTAGCCTGGTGTCTTAACACTGTACTAAACTGCTCTTTTTGTACTACCACTGTCATGGTAAATTCTATCCTTTTTTTGCATTGCATGAATGGGACAAAGATAACTTAATGACTTCGGGGAACAGTAGCATTTACAAAAAGTTGTAGTCTTGGACACTGGATTCCTATATGTTCCAAAGAATGTAATTTGTTCCAAAACATTTCCTTCTTGGTAATAAAAACTGAGTGCTGGAAAAAGGGCGTTGGTCCTTACCTGATACGCCCATTCTCCATGAGCTGCTCCGAGCATCCAGAAGTGGGACATACCAAAGCTGGAGTTGTCCTCAGGGAGGGATGCCGTCTGGTCCCAAATCTACTCTTGGTCCCTATGTACCTGCTGTAAAACCCTCCTGCCAAATGAAGCCTCAGCAGAGGCAAACACATCCACCTTATAGTTACATATGAAGGGTGAAGGAGAGGACCAGGTGGCCGCCCTGCAGATCTCATCTATCGAGGCCTGAGTGGCCCAGGCAGCCGATGTTGCCGCACTACGTGTTGAGTGGGCTGTGATGCCCGCTGGTGCAGGGATGGATTGAACATCATAAGATTTTGCTATTGAGGCCCTGAGCCAACGGCCAATCGTGGAAGAAGACACTTTGTGACCCTCGGACCTAGGGAGAAAGGAAACAAAAAGGGCCTCCATCTTCCGGAAGGACGCAGTGCATTGTATGTATATGCGCAATGCTCGGCGCACATCAAGGTGATGCCATTGCCGCTCCAGACGATGACTCGGGTTAGAACAGAAATTTGGAAGGACCAGTTCCTGAGCCCTATGGAAGGCAGAATTGACTTTAGGTACAAAGGTAGGATCAGGCCTGAGAACTACCCTGTCTGCGTGGAACACACAGAGGTCCTTGCGAATTGACAAGGCAGCCAATTCTGAAATTCTCCTCGCCGAGGTGATCGCAACCAGAAATGCTATCTTATACGTCAGGAATTGTAGACTGATGGTTCTCAAGGGTTCAAAAGGGGCCTTGGAGAGTGCTGACAGAACTTTGTTCAGGTCCCAGGTTGGGTACCGGTGGACAAATGGCAGACGTAAATTGGTGGCACTCGCAGGCAACTGCGAACCCGAGGATGTTGAGAAACTGAACAAGAATCACCAAAGAATATAACTGAAGCCAGGGCCGCCACTTGACGGCGCAGAGTGTTAGGGGACAGTCCTTTATCAAGTCCCTCCTGTAGAAAGTCCAACAGCTGAACTACTGATGGAGAGGTGGGAACAACCCCCGATTTCGTGCACCATTTACAGAAGATGTTCCAAGTGGCATTATATATGCGCACAGTTGATGGTCGCCTAGCTGCCTGTATAGTATCAATCACCCTGGTGGAAATGTCCTCTGACCTCAGACGTTCCTGCTCAACCTCCAAACGGTTAGACTGAACCATTGCGGGTCTGGGTGAAGGACCGGGCCCTGAGAGAGAGGTATCATGGATGATGAAATTCTCCAAGGTTCTTGGATGGATAAGCTCCTCAGGTCCGCAAACCATGGCCTTCTGGGCCAATGGGGGCCACCACTAAAATCTCCGCCCGTTCTTCCAGAACCCGTTGAATCAGCCTGGGAATCACTGGAAGGGGAGAGAAGGCGTATAGGAGACCTGAGGGGCAAGGGCAGCAGAGCGTTGACATTCTCCGCTCCTTGGACGGGTACCGGGAAATGAAGCGCGTAACTGCGTTGAGGGAGAGGCAAACAGATCTATTACAGGAAGGCCGAATTTCTGGACCGCTCTCTGAAACAATGAGGGGTGCAAACGCCATTCCGCCTGGTCGAGCGTGGCCCTGCTGAGCCAGTCCGCTCGTACATTGGTGACGCCCAATATGTGCTCGGCTTTGACGGAGAGGAAGTTGTTCTCGGCCCACCGAAGCAATTTCTCTACCTCTCGTATTAGACGTTTGGAGTGTGTGCCCCACTGTTTGTTCAAGTGGGCCTTGACGGTGATATTGTCCATGAGCACCAACACGTGGTTGGAGCGCAGTGTTGAAACAAAGCTGCGCAGGGCGAAATGAACGGCCCGCAGTTCCAACCAATTGATGTCCTGTGCCCGCTCTGGAATGGTCCATTGTCCCTGAGCCGTGTGGTGAAGGTAATGGGCCCCCCATCCATACAGGCTGGCGTCTGTCGTGATGGTCTCTCTTGGAGGATCCCTGAAAGGACAACCCTTTTTGATTGCTGCAGCAGTCCACCAGCGAAAAGATCTAAGCACGCTGGGTGGTACCACAACTCGGGCCCTGGAATTGTCCCTCCCCGACTGCTGGTATGGCAGTAGGAACCACTGCAGATCCCTGACGTGCAGGCGGGCCCAAGGAACTATGGATATACAAGAGATCATCTTCCCCAATAATTGCGATAGCAATATAAGGGGAACCCTTCGAAGGGTACTGATTTCCTGTACCAGTTTCCTAATACTTTCCTGCCTGTTGGGTGAAAGAAAAACCATACTCTGTGTGGTATCAAGGACTGCCCCTAGATGAATTAGTTTAGTTGTGGGTGTCAAGTGACTCTTGTCCCAATTTATGGAAAACCCATGACTCTGAAGAGCGGAAATGGTGAGAAGGGAATCTGCCTTAGACTGCTGAATGGATGACGATAAGATCAAAATGTCATCCAAGTAACAATGAAGCCTAATGGGTCTGCTTCTGAGAAAAGCTGCCAGCGCTGCCAGGACCTTAGTAAAGGTCCTGGGAGCAGAGGCCAGTCCGAAGGGAAGGGCGACGTACTAGTAGTGTATGTTGTTATAACAAAACCTAAGAAATTTGTAATGGGAAGGCCGAATCGGTATATGCAAGTATGCTTCTGTAAGATCAATAGATGTAAGTACGTCCCCCTGCCTGATGCCAAGTTAGATTGATTGTAATGTGGTCATTTTGAACTGATGATACAACAGAAATTGGTTGAGCCGTTTCAGATCCAGGATCGCCCTCCAGCCCCCCGAGCTCTTCGGGACCACGAAGAGATGGGAATAAAATCCCTGACCCTGTTGATCTGAGGGTACCGTTTGGATGGCCTGAATCTCCAATAAGTGGGAAATGGCAGATTGCATGAGAGCTCTCTTCGTGGGGTCCCTAGAGGAGGGACATTTCATGAAGAAGTGCGGTGGGCTGGAGAGGAACTCAAGAGCCAAACCAAACCTGATGGTATTCCGCACCCAGGCATCGGAGGTGGAGGAATCCCACTGGTCAGCAAAGAACCTTAAGCAGCATCCTATGGGCGTTAGGCCCTGCTCATCATTGGGACGACGGAAGTTCCTGCCACTAGCTCCCCTGAACTGTCTCCTGTTCTGCCCCCCTCGTCTGTTTCCACCGGCAAAGTTGGAAGAATTCTACTGTTGCCCCTGACTCTGTACTGGAATCCGCTGGAATCTTGGGTAGTAGTGTCCCGGGTAAGAGGAACGAGAGGGGCCCCTTCAAAATGGCTGTGAAAGTCGAGGGTCCGACCTCCTAAACAGAGAGGGGAGGATCCTCTTCTTCAATTTTGTCTCAATAAGAAGAGGATCAAGGGCCTTGCCAAATAGTTTCTCCCCAGATATGGGTGCAGAGGTGAGCTTCCATTTGTGCCTCGCATCTGCCTGCCAATGACGGAGCCACAATAGGCGTCTGGCACAGACTTGGGAAGCTATGGCGAGAGGAAAACTTCACAGCGTTGAAAGTTGCGTCTGCCGAGAACTCGGCAGCCGCAATTATCTTGGCGACATCTTGATGCGCCCGGGTGTTAGAAGCCGGTATTGTGTCTCTCAGATGGCAAGCCATCTGAGGGAGGACCTTGTAAAGAAAGATGCAGCCGTGGCCGCCCTGATGGCCCACGCGTCAGAGACGTGCGCCCTGCGCAAGGCCATTTCAGCTCTCCTTTCCTCTGGTTTCAGGGCTTCCTCCGCCTCCCCCGGGATGACTGAAGAAGACACCAGGGCAGCTATGGGGTCATCCACCTCGGGGGTGTTTAATGAGCTAGAAAACTTGGGAGCAAGGTTATAGAACCTTTTGTCATACCCAGTCGGGGGAGGATAAGAAGCAGATAGGGCCCATTGTTTGTCAACAAGGTCGGTGAACATATGAGGGACGGGAATAACTTCAGCTTCAGTGGTAGGTTGGTGGAAGATCAGATCGTCTGGTTCTTGCTGCGACCCGGTGGACTGAACTGTGGGGGGGAGGTTGGCGAGGCGAGCGGTGTTCTTCGCCTTGAACAAAAGGGACTTGAATAAGGGTGGCTTGAAGAGCCCGTAAAAACTGGATGGTCAGGAGTAATCCCTTCATCGTCGGACATCCCTCTCTCAAGGGGGTCCGCTTCAGAAAGATCCTGGTCAAGATTGTGAAGTGACCTGGCCTCTTGATCCATCCAATCACCCTGGTCCCCCATGTCCTGTATACCCTGTGGTGATGGGATACCAGGGTTAGAAAACTCCCTCTGGGGGGATGCTGGGTGATACTGTTGTTCCACAATACTCACGAAGCGGCCTGATAGGGACATGCAATCTGGTGCGATGGAAAGTTGATTGGTACGAAGAGAATGCTGCACGCCGGAGGCAATGCCCTTTTGTATTGCCAGCGCCATCCACGACCTCATTCTAGGCGGTATTTCATCCGGGAGATCAACATCCGGACGCAGGCCCGCCGCTGTGGGTGTGAACGTAGCCTCAGGAGTTCTACGTGGAGCCGGTTCGGACACTGAAGCTTCCTGGTGGATGGATCTGGGCCTTTGCCTGGCTGGAGTAGATAAATCCAGGGCGACAAGAGGGGGGCTTGGGGGTCGGGTGGAAGTAGAAGGCAGGGGAGGGGGATCTTGTCCAGACTCCCTGGTGCGCTTTCGCACCAGTTTCTCCAAGGCCTGGTGCGGTCTATGGGCATCCTTCTCAGCTGCCCGGGATGGGCTATTGGAATGTGGTATCACTGGTCGAGATCCCTGATCACTAGCCATTTCATATAGAAATGTTTGGACTTGAAATACTATCTAAGCTACGTAATATTATTAGTAGTAGTAGTATTAGTATTATTATGACTAATATTACTACTATTATTATTACTATAACTGATTATAACTATGATAGCTAATAGTCTAATTATTATTAATATTATTTCTATTATTATTATTATTACCAAAATGCTATAACAAGCCTATAGATATGCTAGCCGCTGCTACAATGGCCTTATTAAAGAATGTGGCCTGGTACAAGCCCCCAAAACGGGAAGCCTAAGACAGTGAAGGCCTGCTTGTCAGAAAGGTATGCTGCACTACATGGCCTGACCCAAGCCCCCAGAAAGGGAAACCAAAGGGAAAAGTATAAGCACAAGTATAGGTATAAGTGCCTCAGTCCCCAGAAAGGGAAACCTTGTGAGGCTGCAGGCTGCTGACAGCCTTCATCAGAGTGCGCCACGCGGCTTAGACAAAATGGCGCCCTCGCCTCGCGGCTGTCTGCAAAGACACGTGCACAGCCCCCAAAAAGGGAAACCACCCAGGCACGCTGCAGAGTATAGTAAATCAGCCAAACACGCCAGACCACGCTCGGGGCTAATGAGCGATCAGGAGGTGGCGGGGGAAGAGGTGAGCAAAGCGGCTTTTGGGAGATTGGGAAGATAAGGTGCGCAGCGATCGCCTTGCTGCAGCCGCCCCAACACAAGACTCTTACGGTTTGGTGCTTCTTCTGCCGATCCCGCTCTCCGGTCGGCAATCGGAGAGATAAACCGCCGCGATCGCTCCCAGCCGGTGAGCGATCGGGAGGATAAGGCTCCGAGGCAGCCGCCTCAGAGTGCTAGTACTCTACCTAATTAGCGAACCCCGACGGCCTGGTGTTACTTGAATTCCGTCGGGGATTGACTAATCAAAAGATTAGAGACCCTTCCTAATGGAAGTAAAAATTCGCTGCTCCGGCCAAACCCAGCTACTCGCTATGAGGCTGAGCCAAAAACTGGGGCGTTAGGGTGGAGTGCCAGGAGGAGAAGCGTCCCAGTAAGAATTTGCCCAGCCTGCTTTGAGAGACCGAGCACCTCCCACTTCTGGATGCTTGGAGCAGCTCGGGGGAGAAGCCCAGAGGTGGTTTTGTGGCATTTTAAACTGTGCTACTTCTTCCTTAGGTTATACAGAACTGAACCTTTTAAAAAAGGTGGTTGTTATTTTTTAAATTCTGGGTATTTTTAGTAGCTTAGAAAAATGAATTGCTAACATTGCAAAGGAAATTATTGATGTAAATAAATGAGGGTCTTGTTTAAAAATGTTCAAGCAATATATTTATCAAGGTTAAATATTTTGTTATTGAAAAGCAATTAAAATTGGGACATATATTGTTTGTCAATGGATATGAGATATTCAGTGCAAAAACGTTATTAGAAAATTATAAATAAATAACATACTACCTTTTGTAAGGTCACTGTGTACTGTTCCCATATCAGCTCTTCCATGACTGGACCCTATTTATATGGAGAAAAACCAACATCAATTGAAAAAAGGGACTCTTTCCAAGAAAAAGTGCTTCAAGCAGAAGAAATATTTTTACAGTTATAACAGAGTAATATTTTTAAAGCCAAATTTAATAAGCATAGCTACAAGTAAAACAAATAGATACTTTCTGAATGTTAGCGGAAAATAAGCATGACTGTTCCTCTACTTTCATACTTCAAACTTGTAATATAAATTATAAAGGTAGCAGCCAACCCTTAGAAATCTACATCTTTTTAAAACCAGGTCTAAGCAAATGTCTAAGTAGGGCTATAGTCTCCAAAGAATTATAATGATATAATAAAATAAAAACATCGATACGGGTAGTTATTGACTTATGGCCACAGGTGGGACTAGAAAATTCATCTTTCAGCAATGTGATCATTAAAGTGAGGCATCATGGGACTGTACTCATTTTTTTTCAACATTTTTTCTATAGTTGTTAAGTGAGACATGTCATGTGATGGTGATTTGTGACCTTCTCTGCCAACTTCCTCTTTGACTTCATCATAAGCCATCCGGGAAGGTTGTAATCATGTCAAAGGTCAGCTCTGCAGGATGAGTGGGTGGAGCACAGTCAGGAGGTATTGGCTCCGCTCCACAATAGACTCAGTTTCTCATGTGGCTCCTTGGGAAAATTTTTGTCCAACCCAGCTAAGAGTAAAGTTCTGTCTACCCTACAATCTGTGAATTTACAGTAGTAATCTTGCAGAAAATCAGGGAAGTCCAAATTAACAGATTAGGAGGAAAGATTGCCTCAGAAAACAAATTCTATAAAAATAGATAAAATGTTTAGTCAGAAATTTGTAGAAATCGTTATTCCTTTTTGCCATGTGGTGCCAATTCCCATGTTCTGATTTCCATGTACAAGTTATCAAACTGAGTATCAGTCATTAGCCTTCAGGCATTTGTCAGAGTATGCTCATGTAGCGAGTGATTTAATGCACTGTCATCTTGGAATAAAATGCTCATCATAAATTAAAAGATCAATTAAGATGTGTTATCCAATATACATCCTAATGGCACAACTTAAACCATCCCCAATATTAATATTTTATTATTAATGCTGGTATCTTTACAAATATTAACCATGAAAAAAAATAAGAAGAGCTAAAATGAACAGGATTTTTTTAAAAAAAGAAATATCACTGTAAAAATCAGGACAGATGACATTCCCAAAATGCTACAGGTTGCGCATCTCCTTCTTGAATCATGTACCAGCAAAATTACTTTTCAAGTATTGCATTTGATGTCCTCTAAGGTCAAACTTTTGCTTGACACATGCAAACAGACAAATACATGCTCATTAGTTTTACAGTGTAGAAACCAACAGATTATAGATTTTTATATACATGCAGCTTCATGAAAAATGTGAAGGGTAATTACTCATTACTTCAAGTATAGGTAATCCTCAACTTATGACCACCATTGAGCCCAAAATTTCTGTTGCTAAGTGAGACATTTGTTAAGTGAATTTTGCCCCATTTTACAACTTTTCTTGCGACCATTAAGTGAATCACTGCAGTTAAGTGATTAACTGTTAAGTTGGTAACATGATTGTTAGGTGAATCTAGCTTCCTCATTGACTTTGCTTGTGAGAAGGTCGGAAAAGTTAATCACATGATCCCAAGACACTACAACCATCATGAATATTTTTTTTATTTTTTTTTTTATTCATATTTATATCCCGCCCTTCTCCAGAGACTCAGGCTGCTTACAGTTTTTGGGATACAACCCAATGCGCTCAACAATAGCCTTCATTCCATTGTATATGCCTGCCTATTACTAAGCGGCATTTTTACAAAGTCAGCTTATTGCCCCCAACAATCTTGGGTCCTCACTTTACCTACCCCGAGAGGATGGAAGGCTAAGTCAACCTTGAGCCTGGTGGGATTCGAGCCTGCAATAATTACAGGCAGCTGGAGCTAAGTGCTAGGCTATTAACAGTCTGCACCACCAAGGCCCTTGGTGAATATGAGTCAGTTGCCAAGCATCTGAAGTTTGATCACATGACCATGGAGATGCTGCAATGGTCCTAAGTGTGAAGAATAGTCATAAATGTTGGGGGCAACATGCTGGCTATGTAAACCACTTAGAGAGGGCTGTAAAGCACTATGAAGCAATATGTAAGTCTAAGTGCTATTGCTATAAGTGATTGTTTTTCAGTGCTGTTGTAACTTTGAACAGTCAATAAATGAACTGTTGCAAGGACTGCCTGTACTTTAAAAATATTTTATTTGTGAATGAAACTTATGCTGTACGTTAATTGCTCTGTAAGTACAGAAATTAGAGTAGCATTTATTTCCGGGAAGAAGGCAGAAGAGATTAATGTTCCTTGAAGTTACATATAATCAAATTGCTACAAATGAAATAGAACACTTTCGCTGTTCTTGAAGAATGGATTAATTAAACTACAAGTGACTCCAGAAGCTGCATTTTGTAGAGAACAGAATGTAGTACTCATAAAATATTGCAAAAGCTCACCTTGGGTGTCCCCTAGGCATAAAGGCCATCTGTGCTCTTCTAAATCTCTAACTCATAATCTCTTCTTTAATGTTGTAAAAATTACATCTGTTTGCTTTGCAAAATACTGTCAAGGCCAAAAGATTAATGGAAGGACCAAAATGAGCATGGGGGTTCAGCAAGATCTGAAGGAGAGATTAAATTCTCGCTCCCAAAATTCTAGCTATATCAGGAGCCAAGAATTTAAAGAGAAATGATGTGCAGAGAATACATCAAGAGATGAATTAAATCAAGTACTAGCTGCTTATTAGTAGTTATTAATATGTCATGGAGATAATACAAAAAGATAATCACAGTATGTTAGTTATTACATTATTTATGCAATTACACAGTTGAAAAAAGTTACTGCTTTTCAGAAAATCCAGACCAATACCTTAATGAAGTGCCATTCTTTAATTCAACAATTTTTCTTAGAAGAATTATGCAGATTTCATCCTACCATATTCTAATTAAATAGTGTTTTTATACTATTATAGTAGTATATAAACTAGTAGTTTATATACTACTAGTGACTGTGAACCACCCCATAAACATTTTTCAAGCATGAAGATTGAAAAATATCCAGTACATACTAGTTAATTCATATTTTAAATTTAAAAACCTTTCTGTGTACTAGAGAAAGGGAAAAGGTAATCAATTTGCTTCCCCTGTTAAAATCCTCTATTTTTCACAGCACGCAATCACATTCACTGTTTTACCTGTCTTTGCTGTGGCAAGTTGCAAACTGTTCAGAGTGTGAACTTCCCAGGCATTTAATCAATTTGTATCACTCAAAAATGGTTATGCTAGTCTACTATAATAGCAGCCTACATATTCAGCTATTCAACCATCCTGCCAGTCTTTCCCAGGATAACGTACAGAAGCCCAAACACACATACACAAGAACACAAAAACTTCCAAAAGCAATGTTGAATTTTATAATGTTAAAAGAGTCCAGCCCAGCCTGTTTCAAAAGTTCTCCTTAAATAACCTTTGAAGCTGAGGTTAAGTAAGCATCAACATTAAGAGTTGCTTTTCCTCTGCCAAGAAAAACAAACAATGTGGGAAATGTGAATTTTCGGAAATATGGGCGTAAGTTTTGCATCTGGAAAGCATGCAGGACACAAATATTGGATATTGGGATGCAGATTTTAGAACTCAGGGCAATTTGAGGAGCTTCCCCAAACATAGCTTTTAAGCAACCAATTCAAATACGATGTCTTTGTAAGGTGTTGGGTATATTGCAACTAAAATGAATGACATCTGGATGGCAAAGATTGGGGAAGCTGATATAAAGTTATGAAAGATGAGAAAATAAAGATTTATAGATCACTGCTTCTCTCCAACTTCACAAACTCAAGATCAGCGAGAGCAACCTACTTCAATTAATCTCTTCCACATGTTTCCAACCTATATGGTCCTGAGTTTTCTTTTGCCTATTGGGCTGGCAATATTTGCTGATGTTATCCATCCATCTTGTTTTAAGTCTCTTTCGTGGACGCTTTTTGTCAAGTGAGATCCATTCTATGACTGCCTGCCTTAGTCCATCTGCTGTCAGTTCTTCTTGCTATGTGACCAGCCCATTTCCACTTCAATTATTTTATTCTTGATGATATCATATACTTTCATTTGTTCTCTAATCCATGTGCAATTCTTACAATTCCAAGCATGTATCCTTCCAATGAGCAGTGATATTGAACTCAATTCATTTGGGTTTTTTTTCCTAGTGAAAGAACTCTCTTTGGCATCTTAATCAACCAATCAACTCCCGATATGCACAAAAGACAGGTATAAATCAATCACCCCAACTTTTAAAGTTCAAAGGAGTTAGTAGAAATTCTGCTTTTTTACAGCGTTTTCAGGGGTTATATGGAGAAAAAACATCATACATGTATGTATCACAAAGTACTATGGAAAAATCACAGGACTAAGGTTCTAATCACATCCTACATTCCCATTCTAGAAGCATTATCAGATAAGGTAACTACCGTGTTTCCCCGAAAATAAGACACTGTCTTATATTTTTTTTGGCTCCCAAAAACACACTAGGTCTTATTTTCGGGTAGGTCTTATATATTTATGGTGCCAAATAGTGGGTGTGAGTGTGTAGGGGGTGTTTGCGGTGCACGGTTGCTCCCTGAAAAGTCTTCCTGGAACTGGAGATTTACACTAGGTCTTATTTTCGGGGTAGGTCTTATATTAGGGCAGGTTTAGAAAATAGTGCTAGGTCTTACTTTCGGGGTAGGTCTTATTTTCGGGGAAACATGGTACAGTGAGGGACTCATTTCAGTGGTGTAGAACAGTTTCTACCAACACATTTTGCACACAAAAAGTGCCTTCACCATTTCATTACTCATAAGAACAGTCACACGCTCAAGAGAAAATGTTCATCATACTATCATCAAATCTCAATTTTTCAAAAGCTTCACCTCAGCCTACATTTTTCATTTAAGACAGGATGGAGAACAATGTGGATGACTTACTCATATTTTTAGAGAGGCAAACAAATAGCTGCTCTCTTCTACAGTTAAAGCAAATTGCTTTGCCATGTATAGACCTTTCGGTGTCAAAATTGGAACCAACCTGCAACATAAAACAGCTGAGTTGTTCTTTAAGATTTCATGTATTAGTTCCTAATGCAAAAAAGTATTTATTTGTCCAGTGGTTATGTTGTCCTCCGACCTCAGAGCCTGGATTAGAAAGTGCTGATATAAAAACAGAATGCAGACTGTACTCAAAAGGCTTTCATTGTGTCTTGAGCATCTAATAAACCTACACTGCATTGTAAGCAGGCTAGTTGAAAAAAAATTAAGAAAAGAATCCGTGGTAGGGATAAAAGTTGTTGAAACTGAATGCAACACTAATAGGCCAGTTTACAGACTTTTAGCACAAATGCATATTTAGTCAAAAATAAATTCCAAGATTAACTGACTCTCTCAGGAACAAGCCTTTATAGCTTTTCTGTTTGTTTATTTGTATCCTTTCTTTATTATTTTTACAAATAATTTGAGTCAAGGAACATAACAACATACCTTTTTCCTTTTATTTTACCCACAACACTACTGTAAGGTGAATTGGGTGGAGAATGAATGACTAGTAGCTCAAAGTAACCCAGCTGGCTTTCAAGGGGTTTTTTTTTGGTTTTTTTATTTATTTATTTGTCAAGCGATTATAAGATAACAGGTATGAACATAGTTATGAATACATGAAATGGATACATATAAGAGAAATAAAAAGAAACAATAGGACAGGGACGGTAGGCACGTTGGTGCGCTTATGCACGCCCCCTACAGACCTCTTAGGAAAGGGATGAGGTCAATAGCAGAAAGTCTAAGGTTAAAGTTTTTGGCGTTTGGGGAAGAAACCACAGAGTCAGGTAGAGTATTCCAGACATTGACCACTCTGTTGCTGAAGTTGTATTTCCTGCAATCAAGTTTGATGCGGTTAACCTTGAGTTTGTATCTATTGTGTGCTCTTGTATTGTTATGGTTGAAGCTGAAGTATTCATTGACAGGTAGGACATTGCAATGTGATTTTATATACTATACTTAGATCGGACTGAAGGCGGCGTAGTTCTAGGTTTTCTAGGTCTAGAATTTCAAGTCTGGTGGCATAAGGTATTCTGCAAGGAGTAGAGGAGTGTTGTATTGTTGTTTAATTTTACTTGACTCACTTAGATATTTATATATTATTCATAGGGTTTATAGACTCTGTTTGTCAGGGTATTTTTAATTATATATAACTATTTAGTATTCTACTATTCTTTTAACATTAAAACTGCCTAGGCAGTTTTATTTTCATGTATTAAATTCAGCTGAAATTGTGTATTTCTATTCTATTTAGGTTTTAAGTGTAGCATTCATTATTATTAAAATATAGTAGGGTAGCCGCTTTAATTATCCCATGTCCATATCCCAAATGTGATTGCTACTTTCATGAAAGACATGTATTTCCTTAAAGGACAGAAATTTGGTACTTCAGGAAAGCAGATAATAATGCTTTTGGAAAGATAAGAAAAATAGAAGTCTTAGTGGAGCTCTCACATCATAATCAGGAAGCTGTCAGTTCGATCCTAGGTAGGGGCTAATATTTGGAATAAACTCTCCTGCTTCAGCAGTGGGTTGGACTAGATGACCTCCAAGGTCCCTTACAACTCTGTTATTCTGTGTTCCTTATAGAAATAAATATCATACGTTTGCTTGTAGCATTATAATCAATACAATTTTACCGTATTTGCCATTTGTGTTATATTCCTTAGATATATATCAGCATAATCAAATGAACATTAGAAATGATATATTTTGAATTCATTTACCTTCTGTTCCTATTTGTTTCTCATTTTCTGCAAAAAATTGCAGGCTATTTGACATCCATTGTTCCTCTCAATCATCTCAATCATTTTCCCATCTATTTACTTCTATTTTCCCTAAATTAAGAAATTCTTTTTATTTTTCAAAGCTTCATTTTAGAGAATGGTGGGAAGCATATTTTCCTTTTGTCTTCAGTTTTTGAGTTTTTCACTCATGTTGTTTTTATATGTATTTGCCAATGAGATATGAGTGTCTCAATTTAAATAGCTTGTGCATCCATACAAATGAATCCAAACCAGAACTGATAATATATGACAGAGATAGATGAAACCTTTCATCTATTGTTGTATCATGTACAAATGATCATATTGCCACCAACTATGAATTTGGAATGATATCAACGGAAAGTATAAATTGTCACAGGTGCAGCCAACCTGTTTGGCATTAAACACCTCAGATCTCTAAATTAGTTTCCACTAGAGGGTGGCATTAAGCAACTATTTGCCAATCTTCTGTACATAATGCAGAAAGTAAGGAAATCAGGTGACTGAAATTGAGATGAAATGTCATTCTTTTATAAAGTCATATATACTGCTGTAAAGTACATATAATCTAGTAAAGAATTTTAAGATGTACTTTCCACAAATTTTACAAATGCCAAATGCTACTGATCATGGAGCATTTGAATTTTAAGAGCTATCTGATCAATTTTAGAGCGTCTTCTAAAACTGCATAGAAAGAATGCACCATTTGCAAATTCTCTCAAAGGAAGTTTTTGAAGTTATGTCATATTCAATCCAATACCTACACTACAAATCAGATAAATCTGTCTAAGAAGCAAGAAGCAAGTTCACAGTATTGAGACAACTATATTTATTTATTTATTTATTTTTTGGACTTGTATGCCCCCCATCTCTGAAGACTCAGGCAACTAAAACAGCAACAATAAATACTTAAAAAGAAATTAAACTAATTTCACAAGCCCAAAAATACAAAAACTAAAATTTACAGTGGTTAAAATAATTAAGAAACCCATCCCCCCCAAGGAGGGGTCACACCCCTGGATTGGTCGAACAACCAGGTCTTCAAATCACAGCGGAAGGTGCGGAGGTCAGGGGCCAGGTGGAGCCCCAGGGGCAGTTGGTTCCAGAGGTCAGGGGCGCACAGAATAGGCTCGTCGGGGGACTGCCAGCCGACATTGGCTTGCCGACGGGACCCCGAGGAGTCCTTGCCTATGTGCTCGCACAGGGCGGCTGGCACTCGATATTGGCAGAATATATGCAGTGCGAGGAAAAGGAATTCCTAACACTGATCTTTCCATGTGGGTAGGAATGAAGATAAATCCTCTAAAGATCTGCAGCCAAGTCACTAGTGCAATAAAATAAGCAACCAGATGTGGTGGTGGCTACCAGCTTGGTTGACTTAAAAAAAGAGTTTTGATTTGATTTGATAGATTTGACAGCAGTTAACAACTGCCTCTGAAACCCATCTGCTGGGAAAATACTATACAGGTAGTCCTCAATTTATAACTATTCGAAGTTACAACAGAACTGAAAAATTGAACCAATCCTCACATTTATGACCATCATAGCATCCCCATAATTCAAGCACTCGGCAGTGTTTATTATGGTTGAGCATCCTGGGGGCATATGACTGCCATTTGTGACCTTCCCATCTGGTTTCTGATAAGTGAAGTCAATGGGAGAAGTCAGCTTTATTTAACAACTGCATGATTCATTTAACAACTGCAGTGATTTGCATGAGCCATAGTGGCAAAATGGTTAGAATGCAGTATTGCGGGCTAACTCTTAGGCTAACTCACTGCTCACTGCCAGGAGTTTGATTCTAACCGGTTCAAGGTTGACTCAGCTTTACATCCTTCTGAGGTCGGTAAAATGAGGACCTGATTGTTGGGGGCAATATGCTGACTCTGTAAACTGCTTAGAAAGGGCTGTAAAGCATTATGAAGTGGCATATAAATCTAAGTACTATTGCTGCTGATTTGCTTAAAAATTGTGGAAAAAAAGGCCAGAAAATCAGGCACAATTTATTTAACAATACCTTGCTTACCAATGGAAATTCTGTCCCTATTTTGCTCATAAGAGGAGGGCTTTGTAGTAGGCTACCTTGAGTAGTTGGTTGGCCACTGTGAGAACAGAGTGCTGGATTAGATGGGCCAGATCTTCAATCCAGCCAATCACTGTTTATAATTAACCAATATTTACTTATAGGAAATGTTTTTCAAAGATGTGGACTGGATTGCTTTATTTTTCCGAAGAAAATTTTCTAGCATCACAACACCAATTTGTCATTTTATGTGCACACTGGATTAATCTGCATAGGCTAATTTATATATGGCAACTTCATGTTTCCTTGATGAGCTACACAGAACAAATTGAAAATTGTTCTATGTAGATTAACACATCAACATCTGCCTAATCTGGACAGAATTTTTTTTTCTGGAAAACACATCACTGGCAGCTTTGTGAAAGGCTGTAACTTTGCTTAGAGTAGATTTTAGTGAGCTCAGTAGAACGTAATTTTGAGTAGTCATACGCAGGAAATGCATTTTAATATTCTCAGATCAGTATAACATAATCTACAAGGCTGCTTAAATACTCCACTCTTTCAATTTATTATTGTCTAAATTATTAATCCTTTCTCTCGACTCAAAATAAATCATATCCTACATGTTCAGCAAGTCTAGCAATAAACTAGATTATTCATAATCCATGACAATTTCACCATTCTCCCATAACAATTCATCTAAACTATTGATGTATCTCAGACAAGAAGATACATTAATGTTTTTTTAAAAAACCTTCAGAAAGGAACAGCTATAATTTAAGAAACTACAGGCCTATATATTTCATCAAATAGAACTGAGTGTCAAAACAATCTCATAAGTAATAACTACCAAACTCCCCTGCTTTTATCTGGTCCTCTCTGCGGCCTCTTATTCATTCTTAGAAAGATAAGCTTTATCAGAATAGAGTTCTGTATAATTGACCTATATCTTAGACAACTGCCAGAGGCCCATTATTACTAGCAAATCTAATTACTAGCAAATCTAAATTACAGAATAATCTGCATTAACTGCATTTTATGGACAATATTCTTGGATTTAGTAAAACAAAAGCAAAACAAAATTTTAAAAAACCCCAATATCATGAAATATAAAGCCCAGCAGGCTAAAGTTGTAATCCTAACATACAACAAAAAGGACATAGATTGGTAGCTCAGGCTGTTAAATGCCTGCTCTTAAGATCCAGCTGCCTACAATTATTGTAGGCTCGAATCCCCCACCAGGCTCAAGGTTGACTCAGCCTTCCATCCTCTCGGGTAGGTAAATTGAGGACCCAAGATTGTTGGGGCAATTAGCTGACCTTGTAAAAATGTCAGCTTAGTAATAAGCAGGCATATACAATGGAATGAAGGCTATTGCTGAGCACACTGGGTTGCATCCCAAAATTGTAAAGCCGCCCTGAGTCTTGGGAGAAGGGCGCATATAAATGTAATTAAAAAAAAATAAAACAAGCTGTTTTATAACATAAATTATTTCCATGATACAAGGAATATCTACATATTCATTAAAATAAATCCAACCATAAACGGACATTATAAAGAACAAGTCTAGCAATAAACGAAATGGATGAAGGATGTTTTGCGAATGAAAGGAAGATCTTTTCTTTTGCTCCTGTGTTAAACAGTTCTTGCTGGAAAAATGGGATATTCTATCGTACTCATATCTGTTAATACATTTCTTATAAACTTCTCTGTTTGGAATTTGTAAGAAAATCATAGCTAAAATTGGCTATTGGTTTAACTGAGCACAGACAGATCAAACTATACAGAGTGAATTTACTTCACTGTGCATAGTTTTCATATAGTGCAGATTCAATCACATTTCAGTCTAACTACAAATTCCTTTTCTCTCTTTTTAAAGAACCACTTAATATTTATTTAAATAAACTGTGTGCTAAACAGCTTGTCAGAGAGGGGTAGATATTCTCACAAAATGAGTGTTATGGAGCCTGTTCGAGACCATGTCTCTTAATCCTTTAAGGTGTACTCTTTACACCAGCTTATCTTTGTCACTGGGAGCTGAGGAAGTGGGCAGAAAGCACTGGAATCGTCACTCAGTCCTTTTACTTACTACAAATGCCTATGATGTCTATGTGGGCCCAGAGATACTAGAAGCTGTTCCTTTATTTTGCAACACATCAGCTTCCTATTTTTTTTATATAAGGTAGTTCTCCACCTATGACGACAACTGAGCCCAAACTTCTATTGTTAAGGAGACATTTGTTAAAATGGTTTTTTACCCACTTTATGATATTCTTGTCACAGTTGTTGAGTGAAACACTCAGTTGTTAAGTTAGTAAGCTGGTTGTTAAGTGAATCTGGCTTCCCCATTGACTTTGTTGTCAAAGGTTGCAAAGATACAGGTACAGGAGCCCTCAAATTATGATCATTCATTCAGCAACCATTCAAAACCATTACAACAGTGTTGAATGAGGGCTGCCTACAACTAGTCCTCAAGAGTTCCAGTTGTTGCAGTGTCTCCATGGTCACACAATCAGATTTCTGACATTCCTTGCCAACTTCCCACTAGCAAAGACAATAGGAAGCCAGCAGGAAACTGGAAGTCACAATCACATGAGGTCCTCACTAACCACCCATACGGTCATTTATCAATGGCAACTGTGACTGCTGGAATTGTTGTCACTAAGAGATGCAGCCACATGACATTATGCTTTACAACCACATTGCTTAGTGATGAAATTTCTGGTCCCAACTGCTGTTGTAATCTGAGAACTACCTGCAGTTGCTACACTTGTAAAGCTGTTCTCTTATGATTATGATAAATAAAACTGAACTCAAAAAGCATGGAACACCCAAGACACCTTTGGTTTCAAATCATATCTCAATGAAGGTCTAGATGTTGAGAGTTCATGGCATTTATTTTATTGCATTTAGTTCTAATTCATATGGTAGTTTGAAGTCTCAAGGCAATTTTCAACTAAATGATATAAAAAAATTGGAGGAAAAAGGTTAAAAAAAAAGTAGAATAAAACAGAAGTCCCTAAAATTAAAAGCAGCTTTTGCAACTTCATATGGCAGAGTATTACAAAGGCCCTGGTTCATATGTTTATTGTATTGAGTAGCAACAGAGATGGAATCCAAGGATTTCACAAATAGAACCTTAGTAGAAGCCATTGATGTCCCAGACAATATTATGATTGAACCATTATACATTTTAATGAGTTTTTCTAGCTACTCTTACAATCAATCACAGTTCTGCCTGGGAGTCGGGAAA
>CM019149.1:233527067-233543397 GCA_009733165.1 Naja naja | reverse complement strand
TTATTTCCGGAAGAAGGCAGAAAGAGATTAATGTTCCTTGAAGTTACATATAATCAAATTGCTACAAATGAAATAGAACACTTTCGCTGTTCTTGAAGAATGGATTAATTAAACTACAAGTGACTCCAGAAGCTGCATTTTGTAGAGAACAGAATGTAGTACTCATAAAATATTGCAAAAGCTCACCTTGGGTGTCCCCTAGGCATAAAGGCCATCTGTGCTCTTCTAAATCTCTAACTCATAATTCTTTAATGTTGTAAAATTACATCTGTTTGCTTTGCAAAATACTGTCAAGGCCAAAAGATTAATGGAAGGACCAAAATGAGCATGGGGGTTCAGCAAGATCTGAAGGAGAGATTAAATGCTCCCAAAATTCTAGCTATATCAGGAGCCAAGAATTTAAAGAGAAATGATGTGCAGAGAATACATCAAGAGATGAATTAAATCAAGTACTAGCTGCTTATTAGTAGTTATTAATATGTCATGGAGATAATACAAAAAGATAATCACAGTATGTTAGTTATTACATTATTTATGCAATTACACAGTTGAAAAAAGTTACTGCTTTTCAGAAAATCCAGACCAATACCTTAATGAAGTGCCATTCTTTAATTCAACAATTTTTCTTAGAAGAATTATGCAGATTTCATCCTACCATATTCTAATTAAATAGTGTTTTTATACTATTATAGTAGTATATAAACTACTATAATAGTATAGTAAACATTTTTCAAGCATGAAGATTGAAAAATATCCAGTACATACTAGTTAATTCATATTTTAAATTTAAAAACCTTTCTGTGTACTAGAGAAAGGAAAGGTAATCAATTTGCTTCCTCCTGTTAAAATCCTCTATTTTCACAGCACGCAATCACATTCACTGTTTTACCTGTCTTTGCTGTGGCAAGTTGCAAACTGTTCAGAGTGTGAACTTCCCAGGCATTTAATCAATTTGTATCACTCAAAATGGTTATGCTAGTCTACTATAATAGCAGCCTACATATTCAACTATCCAACCAGCTCTCTTCCTCCCAGGATACAGAAGCCCAAACACACATACACAAGAACACAAAACTTCCAAAAGCAATGTTGAATTTTATAATGTTAAAAGAGTCCAGCCCAGCCTGTTTCAAAAGTTCTCCTTAAATAACCTTTGAAGCTGAGGTTAAGTAAGCATCAACATTAAGAGTTGCTTTTCCTCTGCCAAGAAAAACAAACAATGTGGGAAATGTGAATTTTCGGAAATATGGGCGTAAGTTTTGCATCTGGAAAGCATGCAGGACACAAATATTGATATTGGGATGCAGATTTTAGAACTCAGGGCAATTTGAGGAGCTTCCCCAAACATAGCTTTTAAGCAGCCAATTCAAATACGATGTCTTTGTAAGGAAGGGTATATTTGCAACTAAAATGAATGACATCTGGATGGCAAAGATTGGGGAAGCTGATATAAAGTTATGAAAGATGAGAAAATAAAGATTTATAGATCACTGCTTCTCTCCAACTTCACAAACTCAAGATCAGGAGAGCAACCTACTTATTAATCTCTTCCACATGTTTCCAACCTATATGGTCCTGAGTTTTTTTTGCCTATTGGGCTGGCAATATTTGCTGATGTTATCCATCCATCTTGTTTTAAGTCTCTCATTGGACGCTTTTGTCAAGTGAGATCCATTCTATGACTGCCTGCCTTAGTCCATCTGCTGTCAGTTCTTCTTGCTATGTGACCAGCCCATTTTCCAATTATTATTTTATTCTTGATGATATCATATACTTTCATTTGTTCTCTAATCCATGTGCAATTCTTACAATTCCAAGCATGTATCCTTCCAATGAGCAGTGATATTGAACTCAATTCATTTGGTTTTTTTTTCCTAGTGAAAGAACTCTCTTTGGCATCTTAATCAACCAATCAACTCCGATGCACAAAGACAGGTATAAATCAATCACCCCAACTTTTAAAGTTCAAAGGAGTTAGTAGAAATTCTGCTTTTTTACAGCGTTTTCAGGGGTTATATGGAGAAAAAACATCATACATGTATGTATCACAAAGTACTATGGAAAAATCACAGGACTAAGGTTCTAATCACATCCTACATTCCCGTTCTAGAAGCATTATCAGATAAGGTAACTACAGTGAGGGACTCATTTCAGTGGTGTAGAACAGTTTCTACCAACACATTTTGCACACAAAAATTGCCTTCATCATTTCATTACTCATAAGAACAGTCACACGCTCAAGAGACAATGTTCATCATACTATCATCAAATCTCAATTTTTCAAAAGCTTCACCTCAGCCTACATTTTTCATTTAAGAAAGGATGGAGAACAATGTGGATGACTTACTCATATTTTTAGAGAGGCAAACAAATAGCTGCTCTCTTCTACAGTTAAAGCAAATTGCTTTGCCATGTATAGACCTTTCCGGTGTCAAAATTGGAACCAACCTGCAACATAAAACAGCTGAGTTGTTCTTTAAGATTTCATGTATTAGTTCCTAATGCAAAAAAGTATTTATTTGTCCAGTGGTTATGTTGTCCTCCGACCTCAGAGCCTGGATTAGAAAGTGCTGATAAAAAACAGAATGCAGACTGTACTCAAAAGGCTTTCATTGTGTCTTGAGCATCTAATAAACCTACACTGCATTGTAAGCAGGCTAGTTGAAAAAAAATTAAGAAAAGAACGTGGTAGGGATAAAAGTTGTTGAAACTGAATGCAACACTAATAGGCCAGTTTACATACTTTTAGCACAAATGCATATTTAGTCAAAAATAAATTCCAAGATTAACTGACTCTCTCAGGAACAAGCCTTTATAGCTTTTCTGTTTGTTTATTTGTATCCTTTCTTTATTATTTTTACAAATAATTTGAGTCAAGGAACATAACAACATACCTTTTTCCTTTTATTTTACCCACAACACTACTGTAAGGTGAATTGGGTGGAGAATGAATGACTAGTAGCTCAAAGTAACCCAGCTGGCTTTCATGGTTTTTTTTTTTTTTTTTTTATTTATTTGTCAAGTTTATTATAAGATAACAGGTATGAACATAGTTATGAATACATGAAATGGATACATATAAGAGAAATAAAAGAAACAATAGGACAGGGACGGTAGGCATGTTGGCGCTTACACTCTACAGACCTCTTAGGAAAGGGTGAGGTCAATAGCAGAAAGTTAAAGGTTAACGTTTGGGGAAGAAACCACAGAGTCAGGTAGAGTATTCCAGACATTGACCACTCTGTTGCTGAAGTTGTATTTCCTGCAATCAAGATTGATGCGTTAACCTTGAGTTTGTATCTATGTGTGTGCTCTTGTATTGTTATGGTTGAAGCTGAAGTATTCATTGACAGGATGTACGATTTTATATACTATACTTAGATCGGACCGAAGGCAGCGTAGTTCTAGGTTTTCTAGGTCTAGAATTTCAAGTCTGGTGGCATAAGGTATTCTGCAAGGAGTAGAGGAATGTTGTATTGTTGTTTAATTTTACTTGACTCACTTAGATATTTACATATTATTCATAGGGTTTATAGACTCTGTTTGTCAGGGTATTTTTAATTATATATAACTATTTAGTATTCTACTATTCTTTTAACATTAAAACTGCCTAGGCAGTTTTTATTTTCATGTATTAAATTCAGCTGAAATTGTGTATTTCTGTTCTATTTAGGTTTTAAGTGTAGCATTCATTATTATTAAAATATAGTAGGGTAGCAGCTTTAATTATCCCATGTCCATATCCCAAATGTGATTGCTACTTTCATGAAAGACATGTATTTCCTTAAAGGACAGAAATTTGGTACTTCAGGAAAGCAGATAATAATGCTTTTGGAAAGATAAGAAAAATAGAAGTCTTAGTGGAGCTCTCACATCATAATCAGGAAGCTGTCAGTTCGATCCTAGGTAGAGGCTAATATTTGGAATAAACTCTCCTGCTTCAGCAGTGGGTTGGACTAGATGACCTCAAGGTCCTTACAACTCTGTTATTCTATGTTCCTTATAGAAATAAATATCATACATTTGCTTGTAGCATTATAACCAATACAATTTTACCATATTTGCCCTTTGTGTTATATTCCTTAGATATATATCAGCATAATCAAATGAACATTAGAAATGATATATTTTGAATTCATTTACCTTCTGTTCCTATTTGTTTCTCATTTTCTGCAAAAAATTGCAGGCTATTTGACACCCATTGTTCCTCTCAATCATTTTCCCATCTATTTACTTCTATTTTCTCTAAATTAAGAAATTCTTTTTATTTTTCAAAGCTTCATTTTAGAGAATGGTGGGAAGCGTATTTTCCTTTTGTCTTCAGTTTTTGAGTTTTTCACTCATGTTGTTTTTATATGTATTTGCCAATGAGATATGAGTGTCTCAATTTAAATAGCTTGTGCATCCATACAAATGAATCCAAACCAGAACTGATAATATATGACAGAGATAGATGAAACCTTTCATCTATCGTTGTATCATGTACAAATGATCATATTGCCACCAACTATGAATTTGGAATGATATCAACGGAAAGTATAAATTGTCACAGGTGCAGCCAACCTGTTTGGCATTAAACACCTCAGATCTCTAAATTAGTTTCCACTAGAGGGTGGCATTAAGCAACTATTTGCCAATTTTCTGTACATAATGCAGAAAGTAAAGGAAATCAGGTGACTGAAATTGAGATGAAATGTCATTCTTTTTATAAAGTCATATATACTGCTGTAAAGTACATATAATCTAGTAAAGAATTTTAAGATGTACTTTCCACAAATTTTACAAATGCCAAATGCTACTGATCATGGAGCATTTGAATTTTAAGAGCTATCTGATCAATTTTTAGAGCGTCTTCTAAAACTGCATAGAAAAATGCACCATTTGCAAATTCTCTCAAAGGAAGTTTTTGAAGTTATGTCATATTCAATTCAATACCTACACTACAAATCAGATAAATCTGTCTAAGAAGCAAGAAGCAAGTTCACAGTATTGAGAC
The DNA here is from genome assembly GCA_009733165.1 of Naja naja. Classification (NCBI taxonomy): domain Eukaryota; kingdom Metazoa; phylum Chordata; class Lepidosauria; order Squamata; family Elapidae; genus Naja; species Naja naja. Next base: position 233,538,401 of record CM019149.1, on the reverse strand, counting down.
AACTATATTTATTTATTTATTTATTTATTGGACTTGTATGCCGCCCCATCTCTGAAGACTCAGGTGCACAACTAAAACAGCAACAATAAATACTTAAAAAGAAATTAAACTAATTTCACAAGCCCAAAAATACAAAAACTAAAATTTACAGTGGTTAAAATAATTAAGAAACCCACCCCACACCCCAAGGAGGGGTCACAGCCCGGATTGGTCGAACAACCAGGTCTTCAAATCATGGCGGAAGGTGCGGAGGTCAGGGGCCAGGCGGAGCCCCAGGGGCAGTTGGTTCCAGAGGTCAGGGGCCGCGACAGAATAGGCTCGTCGCCGGGGAACCGCCAGCCGACATTGGCTTGCCGACGGGACCCCCGAGGAGTCCTTGCCTATGTGCTCGCACAGGGCGGCTGGCACTCAATATCGGCAGAATACATGCAGTGCAAGGAAAAGGAATTCCTAACACTGATCTTTCCATGTGGGTAGGAATGAAGATAAATCCTCTAAAGATCTGCAGCCAAGTCACTAGTGCAATAAAATAAGCAACCAGATGTGGTGGTGGCTACCAGCTTGGTTGACTTAAAAAAAGAGTTTTGATTTGATTTGATAGATTTGGCAGTTAACAACTGCCTCTGAAACCCATCTGCTGGGAAAATACTATACAGGTAGTCCTCAATTTATAACTATTCGAAGTTACAACAGAACTGAAAAATTGAACCAATCCTCACATTTATGACCATCATAGCATCCCCATAATTCAAGCACTCGGCAGTGTTTATTATGGTTGAGCATCCTGGGGGGCATATGACTGCCATTTGTGACCTTCCCATCTGGTTTCTGATAAGTGAAGTCAATGGGAGAAGTCAGCTTTATTTAACAACTGCATGATTCATTTAACAACTGCAGTGATTTGCATGAGCCATAGTGGCAAAATGGTTAGAATGCAGTATTGCGGGCTAACTCTTAGGCTAACTCACTGCTCACTGCCAGGAGTTTGATTCTAACCGGTTCAAGGTTGACTCAGCTTTACATCCTTCTGAGGTCGGTAAAATGAGGACCTGATTGTTGGGGCAATATGCTGACTCTGTAAACTGCTTAGAAAGGGCTGTAAAGCATTATGAAGTGGCATATAAATCTAAGTACTATTGCTGCTGATTTGCTTAAAAATTGTGGAAAAAAAGGCCAGAAAATCAGGCACAATTTATTTAACAATACCTTGCTTACCAATGGAAATTCTGTCCCTATTTTGCTCATAAGAGGAGGGCTTTGTAGTAGGCTACCTTGAGTAGTTGGTTGGCCACTGTGAGAACAGAGTGCTGGATTAGATGGGCCAGATCTTCAATCCAGCCAATCACTGTTTATAATTAACCAATATTTACTTATAGGAAATGTTTTTCAAAGATGTGGACTGGATTGCTTTATTTTTCCGAAGAAAATTTTCTAGCATCACAACACCAATTTGTCATTTTATGTGCACACTGGATTAATCTGCATAGGCTAATTTATATATGGCAACTTCATGTTTCCTTGATGAGCTACACAGAACAAATTGAAAATTGTTCTATGTCGATTAACACATCAACATCTGCCTAATCTGGACAGAATTTTTTTTTTCTGGAAAACACATCACTGGCAGCTTTGTGATCAAGGCTGTAACTTTGCTTAGAGTAGATTTTAGTGAGCTCAGTAGAACGTAATTTTGAGTAGTCATACGCAGGAATGCATTTTTAATATTCTCAGATCAGTATAACATAATCTACAAGGCTGCTTAAATACTCCACTCTTTCAATTTATTATTGTCTAAATTATTAATCCTTCTCTCGACTCAAAATAAATCATATCCTACATGTTCAGCAAGTCCAGCAATAAACTAGATTATTCATAATCCATGACAATTTCACCATTCTCCCATAACAATTCATCTAAACTATTGATGTATCTCAGACAAGAAGATACATTAATGTTTTTTAAAAAACCTTCAGAAAGGAACAGCTATAATTTAAGAAACTACAGGCCTATATATTTCATCAAATAGAAACTGAGTGTCAAAACAATCTCATAAGTAATAACTACCAAACTCCCTGCTTTTATCTGGTCCTCCTCTGCGGCCTCTTATTCATTCTTAGAAAGATAAGCTTTATCAGAATAGAGTTCTGTATAATTGACCTATATCTTAGACAACTGCCAGAGGCCCATTATTACTAGCAAATCTAATTACTAGCAAATCTAAATTACAGAATAATCTGCATTAACTGCATTTTATGGACAATATTCTTGGATTTAGTAAAACAAAAGCAAAACAAAATTTTAAAAAACCCCAATATCATGAAATATAAAGCCCAGCAGGCTAAAGTTGTAATCCTAACATACAACAAAAAGGACATAGATTGGTAGCTCAGGCTGTTAAATGCCTGCTCTTAAGATCCAGCTGCCTACAATTATTGTAGGCTCGAATCCCACCAGGCTCAAGGTTGACTCAGCCTTCCATCCTCTCAGGGTAGGTAAATTGAGGACCCAAGATTGTTGGGGGCAATTAGCTGACCTTGTAAAAATGCCGCTTAGTAATAAGCAGGCATATACAATGGAATGAAGGCTATTGCTGAGGACACTGGGTTGCATCCCAAAATTGTAAGCCGCCCTGAGTCTCCGGAGAAGAACGGCATATAAATGTAATTAAAAAAAAAAAAAAAAGCTGTTTTATAACATAAATTATTTCCATGATACAAGGAATATCTACATATTCATTAAAATAAATCCAACCATAAACGGACATTATAAAGAACAAGTCTAGCAATAAACAAATGGATGAAGGATGTTTTCGCCGGAATGAAAGGAAGATCTTTTCTTTTGCTCCTGTGTTAAACAGTTCTTGCTGGAAAAATGGGATATTCTATCGTATTCATATCTGTTAATACATTTCTTATAAACTTCTCTGTTTGGAATTTGTAAGGAAAATCATAGCTAAAATTGGCTATTGGTTTAACTGAGCACAGACAGATCAAACTATACAGAGTGAATTTACTTCACTGTGCATAGTTTTCATATAGTGCAGATTCAATCACATTTCAGTCTAACTACAAATTCCTTTTCTCTCTTTTTAAAGAACCACTTAATATTTATTTAAATAAACTGTGTGCTAAACAGCTTGTCAGAGAGGGTAGATATTCTCACAAAATGAGTGTTATGGAGCCTGTTCGAGACCATGTCTCTTAATCCTTTAAGGTGTACTCTTTACACCAGCTTATCTTTGTCACTGGGAGCTGAGGAAGTGGGCAGAAAGCACTGGAAATCGTCACTCAGTCCTTTTACTTACTACAAATGCCTATGATGTCTATGTGAGGCCCAGAGATACTAGAAGCTGTTCCTTTATTTTGCAACACATCAGCTTCCTATTTTTTTATATAAGGTAGTTCTCCACCTATGACGACAACTGAGCCCAATACTTCTATTGTTAAGTGAGACATTTGTTAAGTGGGTTTTTACCCACTTTATGATATTTCTTGTCACAGTTGTTGAGTGAAACACTCAGTTGTTAAGTTAGTAAGCTGGTTGTTAAGTGAATCTGGCTTCCCCATTGACTTTGTTGTCAAAAGGTTGCAAAAGATACAGGTACAGGAGCCCTCAAATTATGATCATTCATTCAGCAACCATTCAAAACCATTACAACAGTGTTGAATGAGGGCTGCCTACAACTAGTCCTCAAGAGTTCCAGTTGTTGCAGTGTCTCCATGGTCACACAATCAGATTTCTGACATTCCTTGCCAACTTCCCACTAGCAAAGACAATAGGAAGCCAGCAGGAAACTGGAAGTCACAATCACATGAGGTCCTCACTTAACCACCCATACGGTCATTTATCAATGGCAACTGTGACTGCTGGAATTGTTGTCACTAAGAGATGCAGCCACATGACATTATGCTTTACAACCACATTGCTTAGTGATGAAATTTCTGGTCCCAACTGCTGTTGTAATCTGAGAACTACCTGCAGTTGCTACACTTGTGGTACTTTAAGCTGTTCTCTTATGATTATGATAAATAAAACTGAACTCAAAAAAGCATGGAACACCCAAGACACCTTTGGTTTCAAATCATATCTCAATGAAGGTCTAGATCAGGGGTGGCGAACAAGTTCGACACAAAGAGCCAAAATTTTAAACTGTGAGAGTCAGAGAGCCACACCACGCAGTGACCTGCCAAAACAGACAAACACTCACACAAAAGCATATAATTTTAACAATAATATATTAAACACAGCGCTTTCCCATTCTGTTCAATAAAGAAGAAAGCATCTTCCCATTCTTCCAAAAATGTCCTGTGTTCATCTTCATATTTTCGTTTAGCTTTGCATTTTGCCATTTTGAGTGAGGGTAAAAATCCTGCAGTGATGGTGAGGGTGTGCTGCCCTCCACACTAAGAACAAACAGCAAGATGTGGCACAACATGTGACACACGTGTCCCCCGCTGGCCCTGCAGTTGTTTCCGAGGGATGGGAGACGGATGACGCAGCCTGGGGCGGACTACTGCGCTGAAATCTCTCCTCAGAGGTCCCTCCTCAGAAGCAGCATAACAAAATCCAAACTTGGCAAAGAGCCACAGTATACAAAATAATGATAAGAGGCAAAGAGCCACATTCATTTTGGCGGGAGCATGCTGCCTCGAGAGCGCGTGTTCGCCACCCCTGGTCTAGATGTTGAGAGTTCATGGCATTTATTTTATTGCATTTAGTTCTAATTCTATAGTAGTTTAAGTCTCAAGGCAATTTTCAACTAAATGATATAAAAATTGGAGGAAAAAGGTTAAAAAAAAAGAAAGTAGAATAAAACAGAGAAGTCCCTAAAATTAAAAGCAGCTTTGCAACTTCATTATGGCAGGTATTACAAAAGGCCCTGGTTCATATGTTTATTGTAATGAGTAAGCAACAGGATGGGAATCCAGGATTTCACAAGTATAGAACCTTAGTAGAAGCCATTGATGTCCCAGACAATATTATATTGAACCATTATACATTTTTAATGAGTTTTTCTAGCTACTCTTACAATATCCAATCACAGTTCTGCCTGGGAGTCGGGAAAGAACATTTACTATAAATATTACATGAGAGAAGTACAAGGACTGTTGTAGCTTTTACTTCTGGCAAAGTTATAAATTCTTAAGACTTTAAAATTGTCAATTGAGGATAACTGCAACTATAAAAAGTGACCATAATAGTTATATTTGTCCATTTCTGTGATTATCAAATAGTGGGGTTTCATTTTATCTAAGATTTAAGATCATTCTAAGATCGTCATTAGATTTATCTAAGATCATTCTAACTAGGGCAGACATTCCCAGGAACACCTGAACACAGCTAAATAAACTTTCAAGTTTATTTGAACTGGGAAGGTTTATGCAGAAATGACACTAAGAATATTGAGACAGATGATCCACTCTCAGGAACAGTACCAGTAAATACAGATTGAGTAAAAAGGATTGTTGCTTGGTGCTTCTCTTTAATTGAAAATGTAAAAATTTTAATTGCATGGTAGTAATGATACAGCACACATAAAATAAATTATTCTTGGATGTTCTACTTTTAATTAGACAATGTTGGATTAAGAGAGGTATTCTAGGATGTGAGGAATATGAACTCAGTCAATGAAAAGTAAAGTATTAACTTTGCCAAAAGGCAGGGGGTTATATTTCTGTCACCACCTGACAAACACTCTTCATTGGAGTGGCATCATTTGCTTTAGCTAATTCATATAGTACAATGCCAGGCAGATTTGAAAGATGCTGGGATAGAAATATATTTATTGTTATGCACATTAAAAATGCAGTGATAAACCCAGTTTGAAAAAGTTATTTAGTTAGTTTGTCCTGCTATTTTTTAAAAAGTAAATTAGTACTTCAAGGATATTGGTATTTTAGATCAAATTACTGTTGGGAAAATCCAGATTATCCAAAACCCTGAAACTGCAAGATATTCAATTAAAACATCTTTGGATTTTATACTTAATCCAGAGACAATGTTGCTGGGTTATATTTCCAGAATATTAAGATAGGTATCAGTTGAACCAATTTAATGTAATTCTTCAAGGTGCTGAAAAGAGAGACCTAGTTATAATCTTCCCTTTGACATGGAATGTAGTTGAATGGACCACGCACTGTATCTGATCTCTAGACAGAAATTGAAAAAGTGGAAAACCACTTCCAAAAACATTGCCAGGAAAACTTCATAGCCAGGAAAACTCCATGTAATCACAAAGAGTCAAGCTTGTCTTGAAGGATCACCACAGAAGAAACCAGTTGTAAAAAATGTCGGAATCAAACGTTGAGCTATCCTATACATGCAATTTAATGGTGAGTGTCTTAAAAGATTAGATATGTTTCTACGGTTCTGAAGATGAAATTAATTCAATAAAATATTTTTCATATTTTATTTCATAAATATTTTTCATATTTTATTTATTTTTTACATTGCCTTCTTTTCTAAGCATTTGTGGCATTGCACTGGATTCTTCAGAGAATGTTTAACATGAGTTAGCTGTGGTCTCTCATTATAGGTAAAGGTAAAAGTCCCCCTTCACACATACGTGCTAGTTGTTTTCAGCTCTAGGGGACAGTGCTCATCTTAATTTCTAAGCTGAAGACCCAGCACTGTCTGATGATGATTCCATGGTCATGTGGCCGGCATGACTAAACGCCAAAGGCATTCTCACCAAAGGTGGTCCCTATTTTTCTACTTGTATTTTTACATGCTTTCGAACTGCTAGGTTGGCAGAAGCTGGGACCAGTAACAGGAGCTCACTCCGTTATGTGGCACTAGGATTGAACCACCCAACTGTCGACCTTTCTGATTGACAAGCTCAGTGTCTTAGCCACTGAGCCACTGCATCCCTGCTCTCTCATTATACTGAGAGTATAAAATGATAAAGAGTTCACTTATATTTATCATATGGGCTTGTCCCAGTGTTGTCCTGTTTTGATGCAATATCCATAAGTTTTATTAAAATGGTTTTAGGAAGAATGGTTTAAAGAAATGTGATTCTAAATTACATACCAAAAATTATCTTTATATGAGTAACTATGTATTATTTATTTATTTATTTATTAATGGGACTTATATGCCCCATCTCCAAGACTTCGGGCAGCTTACAATAAAAACAAACACAATAAATATTTAAAAAAGAATTAAACTAATGGTCCCAATTAATACAAAACTTAAAAACCACCAAAATCTAAAAACACCCCACCCATGGGTCACAGCCGGATTGGTCAAATAACCAGGTCTTCAGGTCATGGCGGAAGGTGCGGAGGTCAGGGGCCAAGTGGAGCCCCAGGGGAAGTTGGTTCCAGAGTTCAGGGACCGCGACAGAGTAGGCACGTCGTCAGGGGACCACCAGCCGGCATTGCCCGGCTGATGGGACAAGGAGTCCCTGTCTGTAACTTCGTACAGGGCGGTTAGTATTCGATGTCGGCAGCAGTCTTTCCCTTAAGTAATAAGGACCCATGTCATGTAGGACTTTGTATGTTAAAGTTAAAACCTTGAATCCCACCCGAGGGCAACGGCAACCAATGCAGGCAGCACAGGAGGGGCTAACATGGGAGAACGGAAACTCCCATCACCGCCCGCCGCCGCATTTTGCACCAGCTGCAGTCTCCGGATGGTATTCAAGGGCAGTCCTAGATAGAGAGCATTGCAGTAGTCGAAGTCGGGTAACAAGGGCATGAGTGACTGCACGGGGCATCCCGTCCAGGAAGCAGGCGAAAGCTGGAACCAGCCAGACCTGGGCAAAGGCCCCCTGGCGGCCCACCTGCTCCTCCAACCGAGCCATGCATCCAGGAGGACCCCAGGTTCCTCGCCTATCCACAGGGGGCAACACCACTCCCCTATGGTCAGCGATGGACATTCTAAGCTGGAACGGGATGCGGTATGTACAACCACTCAGTCTTGGCGGGTTGAGTGAAGCATGTTGCCGTCCATCCAGATTCATACCGCATCCAGACAGCGAGTCATCACGAGAGGGCATCACTGATCTGGTTTGGGGTGGAGATATACAGTTGAGTATCATCCGCATATTGATGATACCTCACCCCAAAACCACGGATGATCTCACCCAGCGGTTTCATGTAGATGTTAAATAAGAGGGAGAGGACCGACCTGAGGGACCCACAGTGGCGCCCTTGGGGACGACCTCTGCCCCCCTGCCAACACCGATTGCGACCGCCCACTTGAGGAGAGGCCACCGGCCCCCACCCCAACCCTCGGCGTGTAAAGGATACCATGCGATGGTATGCGCTGAGAGGTCTAATAGGACCAGGACAGAGGAAAACCCTGTCCCGTGCCCTCCAGAATCATCCAACAGTGCGACCAATGCCGTCTCCGTGCTGAAACCAGGCGGAAGCCCGATTGGTGCGGATCGGGTAGTCGTTTCCTCCAGGAAAAGCGGAAATTGCGGGCCACCACACTCTCAACAACCTTCGCCAAAAGCGAAGGTTGGAGACTGGGCAGGTTGTCTAACGGTCGGATCCAGGGCAGGCTTCTTCAGGAGGGGCCTCACGCCTCCTTCAAGGCGGAAAGACACCCTCTCTCGAAGCGTTGACAACTGCCGGATCCAGCGCGGAGTGACCTCCCTGGCGGCATAAGCCAGCCAGGAGGACGGGTCCAACAAACATGTGGTGGAACTCAGCCGCATAATCCCGTCCACTTCATCCTGGAAACAGGATCGAACTCATCCCAAGCGTAATGGCCAGACTCCCCGTATCCCGCTCCTCCAACCACTGCAAATCAGAGGACAACCGCTCGAATCCGGCGATCTTATCCGACAGATATTGCCCAAATTCCTCAGCCCTTCCCACGCAGCGGGTCCGGCCCCTCCTCTGGGCGGAGGGAAGCGTGTGACCGGAACAGGGGCGGCAGGCGGTTATCTCTTGGACTATGAGGCGGAGAGATAAGCGTTCTTGCAGCTCTCATCGCTCCCCAGGTAAGTCCTAATATGGGCTCTTAACTGGGCTCGATCGGCCTGGGAGCGGTGGCCCTCCACCTGCTCTAAGCCCCTGAATGTAGACAAAAACATTTTTATGATGGAAAGATAATGCCACTCCAACTTTACAATCTTAGATTGTATATGCTCAAACATGAATCAGTGTTATTACCAAATGGAAAGCTAAGGAAAGTAAATAAGGAAATGGCAAACTGATGTCACAGTGAACAGGAGACATTATGGCTTAAAAATGCAGCTGGATGCTGGATCCAGAACAGTAAAATTTCTCCAGAGGAAGAAGAGATCTTGAGTTTGTCCATTCAAACTCTGGCAATTTTGTATTTTTTGTAGGTAGATAGCTTTTTGCAGTGGGCTTGCAAATAGATGAGAGTTGCAGGATTCCACTGAACACATAGCTGTCAATGATTTTTTATAGAATTAAGTTTTGACTGAAACACTCTTTTTAATCACTTTAGATTTTACCTTTTTTGCTACTTTTTAAAGATTGAGAAAATATTCACTGGAGAAATTTTCATCACATGAAAGAAATTTTGAGTTTAAAATTTAATTTTTTTTAAATACACAGCAAGAGTGATTAGAGTGTTGATTTTTAAAATTCAAGCAGATTAAAGGTCCAAGTGTGGGTACACTTTGAAATAAATTATAAGAATCCTTCCTGTGGGAAACTTTTTACATTTACATTGGGAAAAAAAAATGACTTTGAAGGTTGGTCACTAGAGGGCATCAAATGGAAATAAATGCATCAATGGATCCATTAAGAAAGACCTATAACTATTGGGCTTAGAAAATAATTTTAAAGTTAGCTACTATTATATATAAATTAGGAAACAGGAACAAGAGCCACCAAATAAAGCTGAAATTGATTTGAATGTGAATTTTAAAAGGATTGTGTATAAGAGGGAGATGGACTTAAATAGTGGATACAGTATACAAAAACATGAACTGTTGGATATACAAATGAAATTGGATGGTTTAACAATTAAAAAAGACCTACAAATACTAAACCAGAAGAGTTATATGGATCACATTTTTATATTGGATTTGCAAAAGGGACCTGATAAAGTTGTCAATATGAGAAGAAACTGTGAGAATATGAAAAGTATGACCTCTTTATACTGGATTTTCCATAGAGCTTGTTAAAATTGTCATCATTTTGAAATGAGACAAAGAGAGTATGAAAAGAAAACACACACTTGGACTATCAGAGGGGACTAAAGACTGTTGTGAGACAGGGAAAAGTATAAAGTTGGTTAATTTAATCAAAAATACCTTTGATTGCAATTTCTGGTAATGTTTAATGGGCTTATGCAGATTAGAGCCAGGCAATATTTTAAAGGTTTTGTTTGTTTATTTAAAGAGATGAGATGGAGGCATTTGGTTTTTAAAGAAATATAAATATAAAAAGAATAAACTATAACAGATATAGTTTGTAATAGCTACATTGTTATTTCTGATAATCCTTAGTAGGCTTTGTAAATAAAATGAGGCTTTAATACTTATTTACAGAAAATGGGATTGGATATGGGATGATGACTGGTTGCATTTTAATAGCTGATCATGTTGTTAATATTAACTATATTATTCATGGATCAGTGGGTTTTCTTTTCTTTTTCCTGCACTTTTCATTTTTTCTTTAAAATATTTTTATATTTTGTATCTTTTGTTGTTTGCACTAGTTTTATCTGTGTACAACGTAATATTTAATAAAAATTATCTTGCAAAATGAATAAAAGATACAGTGGAAAGACTGACCAATAATAGTTCATGTGGTCAAGTTTCATGCCAGGCTTAAAAATTGAGCTTTTTAAAATTGCTATTAAATAGGAGTTTTCAAACTTTTTTCATTAGTTAAAATAAAGACAAAGATCTAGTGATAGAAAATTGCCTACTTTCAACAACTTTTTTTTAAATATTAGGTTCTCCTGAACATTATTTGAAAATCCCTGTAACAGGGATGTAGAAGTATTTTTATTTAGCATATGTTTACATTTAAGCAAAGTACAATATCATAATGAACCTAGTAGCATCTTTTTCAGTGTAGATTTTATTAAAACATTAGAACTTATGAGCTAACGATACTTTTAATAAAATCTGTTAGTCAAAAAAGATGCTCATCCTGATTTTTTTTAATCCCAGACTAACATAACCCTTCTCCTACAAGATTTGTGTGTTTATGTATGTGTGTATGTATAGTTTGTGATTTTTGTCTTTGCCTTTTCCCGTTTCTATTCATATTTTTCCAGTTTGATCTGGGCAGCTTACAAACCAGCAAAATGAACAATATATACAACAACAAAAATATAAAACCAAAAATAGAAAGATCTGTTATCTCACCTACACTTTACTATTTCTGTATA
>CM019149.1:233325751-233526067 GCA_009733165.1 Naja naja | reverse complement strand
GTTATGGAGCCTGTTTGAGACCATGTCTCTTAGTCCTTTAAGGTTGTACTCTTTAGCTTATCTTTGTCACTGAGGCTGAGGAAGTGGGCAGAAAGCACTGGAAATCGTCACTCAGTCCTTTTACTTACTACAAATGCCTATGATGTCTATGTGAGGCCCAGAGATACTAGAAGCTGTTCCTTTATTTTGCAACACATCAGCTTCCTATTTTTTTATATAAGGTAGTTCTCCACCTATGACAACAACTGAGCCCAATACTTCTATTGTTAAGTGAGACATTTAAGTGGGTTTTACCCACTTTATGATATTTCTTGTCACAGTTGTTGAGTGAAACACTCAGTTGTTAAGTTAGTAAGCTGGTTGTTAAGTGAATCTGGCTTCCCCATTGACTTTGTTGTCAGAAGGTTGCAAAAGATACAGCTACAGGAGCCCTCAAATTATGATCATTCATTCAGCAACCATTCAAAACCATTACAACAGTGTTGAATGAGGGCTGCCTTACAACTAGTCCTCAAGAGTTCCAGTTGTTGCAGTGTCTCCATGGTCACACAGATTTCTGACATTCCTTGCCAACTTCCCACTAGCAAAGACAATAGGAAGCAGCAGACTGGAAGTCACAATCACATGAGGTCCTCACTTAACCACCCATACGGTCATTTATCAATGGCAACTGTGACTGCTGGAATTGTTGTCACTAAGAATGCAGCACATGACATTATGCTTTACAACCATTGCTTAGTGATGAAATTTCTGGTCCCAACTGCTGTTGTAATCTGAGAACTACCTGCAGTTGCTACACTTCTGTATGATTATACTTTCAAAGATGACACCTTTGGTTTCAAATCATATCTCAATGAAGGTCTAGATGTTGAGAGTTCATGGCATTTATTTTATTGCATTTAGTTCTAATTCTATAGTAGTTTAAGTCTCAAGGCAATTTTCAACTAAATGATATAAAAATGGAGGAAAAAGGTTAAAAAAAAAGAAAGTAGAATAAAACAGAGAAGTCCCTAAAATTAAAAGCAGCTTTGCCTTCATTATGGCAGGTATTACAAAGGCCCTGGTTCATATGTTTATTGTAATGAGTAAGCAACAGGATGGGAATCCAGGATTTCACAAGTATAGAACCTTAGTAGAAGCCATTGATGTCCCAGACAATATTATATTGAACCATTATACATTTTAATGAGTTTTTCTAGCTACTCTTACAATATCCAATCACAGTTCTGCCTGGGAGTCGGGAAAGAACATTTACTATAAATATTACATGAGAGAAGTACAAGGACTGTTGTAGCTTTTACTTCTGGAAAGTTATAAATTCTTAAGACTTTAAAATTGTCAATTGAGGATAACTGCAACTATAAAAAGTGACCATAATAGTTATATTTGTCCATTTCTGTGATTATCAAATAGTGGGGTTTCATTTTATCTAAGATTTAAGATCATTCTAAGATCGTCATTAGATTTATCTAAGATCATTCTAACTAGGGCAGACATTCCAGGAACACCTGAACACAGCTAAATAAACTTTCAAGTTTATTTGAACTGGGAAGGTTTATGCAGAAATGACACTAAGAATATTGAGACAGATGATCCTCTCAGGAACAGTACCAGTAAATACAGATTGAGTAAAAGGATTGTTGCTTGGTGCTTCTCTTTAATTGAAAATGTAAAATTTTAATTGCATGGTAGTAATGATACAGCACACATAAAATAAATTATTCTTGGATGTTCTACTTTTAATTAGACAATGTTGGATTAAGAGAGGTATTCTAGGATGTGAGGAATATGAACTCAGTCAATGAAAAGTAAAGTATTAACTTTGCCAAAAGGCAGGGGTTATATTTCTGTCACCACCTGACAAACACTCTTCATTGGAGTGGCATCATTTGCTTTAGCTAATTCATATAGTACAATGCCAGGCAGATTTGGAAGATGCTGGGATAGAAATATATTTATTGTTATGCACATTAAAAATGCAGTGATAAACCCAGTTTGAAAAAGTTAGTTAGTTAGTTTGTCCTGCTATTTTTTAAAAAGTAAATTAGTACTTCAAGGATATTGGTATTTTAGATCAAATTACTGTTGGGAAAATCCAGATTATCCAAAACCCTGAAACTGCAAGATATTCAATTAAAACATCTTTGGATTTTATACTTAATCCAGAGACAATGTTGCTGGGTTATATTTCCAGAATATTAAGATAGGTATCAGTTGAACCAATTTAATGTAAATCTTCAAGGTGCTGAAAAGAGAGACCTAGTTATAATCTTCCCTTTGACATGGAATGTAGTTGAATGGACCACACTGTATCTGATCTCTAGACAGAAATTGAAAAAGTGGAAAACCACTTCCAAAAACATTGCCAGGAAAACTTCATAGCCAGGAAAACTCCATGTAATCACAAAGAGTCAAGCTTGTCTTGAAGGATCACCACAGAAGAAACCAGTTGTAAAAATGTCGAATCAAACGCTGAGCTATCCTATACATGCAATTTAATGGTGAGTGTCTTAAAAGATTAGATATGTTTCTACGGTTCTGAAGATGAAATTAATTCAATAAAATATTTTTCATATTTTATTTCATAAATATTTTCATATTTTATTTATTTTTACATTGCCTTCTTTTCTAAGCATTTGTGGCATTGCACTGGATTCTTCAGAGAATGTTTAACATGAGTTAGCTGTGGTCTCTCATTATAGGTAAAGGTAAAGTCCCCTTCACACATACGTGCTAGTTGTTTTCAGCTCTAGGGGACAGTGCTCATCTTAATTTCTAAGCTGAAGACCCAGCACTGTCTGATGATGATTCCATGGTCATGTGGCCGGCATGACTAAACGCCAAAGGCATTCTCACCAAAGGTGGTCCCTATTTTTCTACTTGTATTTTTACATGCTTTCGAACTGCTAGGTTGGCAGAAGCTGGGACCAGTAACAGGAGCTCACTCCGTTATGTGGCACTAGGGATTCGAACCACCCAATTGTCGACCTTTCTGATTGACAAGCTCAGTGTCTTAGCCACTGAGCCACTGCATCCCTGCTCTCTCATTATACTGAGAGTATAAAATGATAAAGAGTTCACTTATATTTATCATATGGGCTTGTCCCAGTGTTGTCCTGTTTTGATGCAATATCCATAAGTTTTATTAAAATGGTTTTAGGAAGAATGGTTTAAAGAAATGTGATTCTAAATTACATACCAAAATTATCTTTATATGAGTAACTATGTATTATTTATTTATTTATTTATTAATGGGACTTATATGCCGCCCCATCTCCAAGACTCACAATAAAAACAAACACAATAAATATTTAAAAAGAATTAAACTAATGGTCCCAATTAATACAAAACTTAAAACCACCAAAATCTAAAACACCCCACCCATGGGTCACAGCCCGATTGGTCAAATAACCAGGTCTTCAGGTCATGGCGGAAGGTGCGGAGGTCAGGGGCCAAGTGGAGCCCCAGGGAAGTTGGTTCCAGAGTTCAGGGACTGCGACAGAGTAGGCACGTCGTCGGGGACCACCAGCCGGCATTGCCCGGCTGATGGGACCCCAAGGAGTCCCTGTCTGTGACTTCTACAGGGCGGTTAGTATTCGATGTCGGCAGCAGTCTTTCCCTTAAGTAATAAGGACCCATGTCATGTAGGACTTTGTATGTTAAAGTTAAAACCTTGAATCTCACCCGAGGGCAACCGGCAACCAATGCAGGCAGCACAGGAGGGGCTAACATGGGAGAACGGGAAACTCCCATCACCGCCGCCCGCGCATTTTGCACCAGCTGCAGTCTCCGGATGGTATGCAAGGGCAGTCCTAGATAGAGAGCGTTGCAGTAGTCGAAGTGGCAAGGGCATGAGTGACTGCAGGGCATCCCGTCCAGGAACGGGCGGCTGGCGAACCAGCCGGACCTGGGCAAAGGCCCCCCCTGGCGACGGCTCCCACCTGCTCCTCCAACCGGAGCCATGCATCCAGGAGGACCCCCAGGTTCCTCGCCCTATCCACAGGGGGCAACACCACTCCCCTATGGTCAACGATGGACATTCTAAGCTGGAACGGGATGCCGGTATGTACAACCACTCAGTCTTGGCCGGGTTGAGTCGAAGCATGTTGCCGTCCATCCAGATTCATACCGCATCCAGACAGCGAGTCATCACGAGAGGGCATCACTGATCTGGTTTGGGGTGGAGATATACAGTTGAGTATCATCCGCATATTGATGATACCTCACCCCAAAACCACGGATGATCTCACCCAGCGGTTTCATGTAGATGTTAAATAAGAGGGGAGAGGACCGACCCTGAGGGACCCCACAAGTGAGCCCCTTGGGGACGACCTCTGCCCCCTGCCAACACCGACATGCGACCCCCCAAGGTAGGAGGAGAGCCACCAAGAACAGTGCCCCCACCCCAACCCTACGAGGCAAAAGGATACCATGGTCGATGGTATCGAAAGCCGCTGAGAGGTCTAATAGGACCAGGACAGAGGAAAAACCCCTGTCCCGTGCCCTCCAGAGATCATCCAACAGTGCGACCAATGCCGTCTCCGTGCTGAAACCAGGCCGGAAGTCCGATTGGTACGGATCGAGGTAGTCCGCTTCCTCCAGGAAAAGTGGAAATTGCCGGGCCACCACATTTCAACAACCTTCGCGAAAGGTTGGAGACTGGACGAAAGTTGTCTAACACGGTCGGATCCAGGGCAGGCTTCTTCAGGAGGGGCCTCACCACGCCTCCTTCAAGGCGGAGGGAAAGACACCCTCTCTCAAAGAAGCGCTGACAACTGCCCGGATCCAGCCGAGGTGACCTCCCTGGCGGCATAAGCCAACCAGGAGGGGCACGGGTCCAACAAACATGTGGTGGAACTCAGGCGCCGATAATCCCGTCCCACTTCATCCTCGGAAACAGGATCGAACTCATCCCAAAACGTAATGGCCAGACTCCCCGTATCCCGCTCCTCCAACCACTGCAAATCAGAGGACAACCCGCTCCGAATCCGGCGATCTTATCCGACAGATATTGCCCAAATTCCTCAGCCCTTCCCAGCGGGTCCGCCCCTCCTCTGGACGAAGGAGGGAGCGTGTGACCGGAACAGGGCGGCCGGGCGGTTATCTGCGGACGCTATGAGAGCGGAGAGATAAGACGTTCTTGCCGCTCTCATCGCTCCCAGGTAAGTCCTAATATGGGCTCTTAACTGGGCTCGATCGGCCTGGGAGCGGGTGGCCCTCCACCTGCTCTCTAAGCCCCTGAATGTAGACAAAAAAACATTTTTTTATGATGGAAAGATAATGCCACTCCAACTTTACAATCTTAGATTGTATATGCTCAAACATGTTTATGAATCAGTTATTTATTGACCAAATGGAAAGCTAAGGAAAGTAAATAAGGAAATGGCAAACTGATGTCACAGTGAACAGGAGACATTATGGCTTAAAAATGCAGCTGGATGCTGGATCCAGAACAGTAAAATTTCTCCAGAGGAAGAAGAGATCTTGAGTTTGTCCATTCAAACTCTGGCAATTTTGTATTTTTTGTAGGTAGATAGCTTTTTGCAGTGGGCTTGCAAATAGATGAGAGTTGCAGGATTCCACTGAACACATAGCTGTCAATGATTTTTTTTATAGAATTAAGTTTTGACTGAAACACTCTTTTTAATCACTTTAGATTTTACCTTTTTTGCTACTTTTTAAAGATTGAGAAAATATTCACTGGAGAAATTTTCATCACATGAAAGAAATTTTGAGTTTAAAATTTAATTTTTTTTAAATACACAGCAAGAGTGATTAGAGTGTTGATTTTTTAAAAATTCAAGAAGATTAAAGGTCCAAGTGTACTTGGGTACACTTTGAAATAAATTATAAGAATCCTTCCTGTGGGAAACTTTTTACATTTACATTGGGAAAAAAAACCTGATGACTTTGAAGGTTGGTCACTAGAGGGCATCAAATGGAAATAAATGCATCAATGGATCCATTAAGAAAGATCTATAACTATTGGGCTTAGAAAATAATTTTAAAGTTAGCTACTATTATATATAAATTAGGAAACAGGAACAAGAGCCACCAAATAAAGCTGAAATTGATTTGAATGTGAATTTTAAAAGGATTGTGTATAAGAGGGAGATGGACTTAAATAGTGGATACAGTATACAAAAACATGAACTGTTGGATATACAAATGAAATTGGATGGTTTAACAATTAAAAAAGACCTACAAATACTAAACCAGAAGAGTTATATGGATCACATTTTTATATTGGATTTGCAAAAGGGACCTGATAAAGTTGTCAATATGAGAAGAAACTGTGAGAATATGAAAAGTATGACCTCTTTATACTGGATTTTCCATAGAGGCTTGTTAAAATTGTCATCATTTTTGAAATGAGACAAAGAGAGTATGAAAAGAAAACACACACTTGGACTATCAGAGGGGACTAAAGACTGTTGTGAGACAGGGGAAAGAGTATAAAGTTGGTTAATTTAATCAAGGTTAAAATACCTTTGATTGCAATTTCTGGTAATGTTTAATGGGCTTATGCAGATTAGAGCCAGGCAATATTTTAAAGGTTTTGTTTGTTTATTTAAAGAGATGAGATGGAGGCATTTGGTTTTTTTTAAAGAAATATAAATATAAAAAGAATAAACTATAACAGATATAGTTTGTAATAGCTACATTGTTATTTCTGATAATCCTTAGTAGGCTTTGTTAATTAAAATGAGGCTTTAATACTTATTTACAGAAAATGGGATTGGATATGGGATGATGACTGGTTGCATTTTAATAGCTGATCATGTTGTTAATATTAACTATATTATTCATGGATCAGTGGGTTTTCTTTTCTTTTTCCTGAACTTTTCATTTTTTTCTTTAAAAATATTTTTATATTTTGTATCTTTTGTTGTTTGCACTAGTTTTATCTGTGTACAACGTAATATTTAATAAAAATTATCTTGCAAAATGAATAAAAGATACAGTGGAAAGACTGACCAATAATAGTTCATGTGGTCAAGTTTCATGCCAGGCTTAAAAATTGAGCTTTTTAAAATTGCTATTAAATAGGAGTTTTCAAACTTTTTAACTCATTAGTTAAAATAAAGACAAAGATCTAGTGATAGAAAATTGCCTACTTTCAACAACTTTTTTTTAAATATTAGGTTCTCCTGAACATTATTTGAAAATCCCTGTAACAGGGATGTAGAAGTATTTTTATTTAGCATATGTTTACATTTAAGCAAAGTACAATATCATAATGAACCTAGTAGCATCTTTTTCAAGTAACAGATTTTATTAAAACATTAGAACTTATGAGCTAACGATACTTTTTAATAAAATCTGTTAGTCAAGAAAGATGCTCATCCTGATTTTTTTTAATCCCAGACTAACATAACCCTTCTCCTACAAGATTTGTGTGTTTATGTATGTGTGTATGTATAGTTTGTGATTTTTGTCTTTGCCTTTTTCCCGTTTCTATTCATATTTTTCCAGTTTGATCTGGGCAGCTTACAAACCAGCAAAATGAACAATATATACAACAACAAAAATATAAAACCAAAAATAGAAAGATCTGTTATCTCACCTACACTTTACTATTTCTGTATAGTAAATAAATATATTAAAAATTCACATGCATTTCCTTTGATATAATACCATATAGGAATTGGAATATATAAATAAAATGCTTTTAAAGAAGTTCACTGTAGAGATATGAAATAGCTTTCTCTAACCTGATATGGCAAGACTGACTGAGACACAGTCTTCAAAAATAGTTCATCAGCAGATTATAACGTATACCATTGCTAGAGTAAGTTACACATACAATTAACACCTACTCTGTTTCTTTCAAGATTAAGGAAGCAATGATTAAAAATGCATTTATACAGCAAATGTTAGACAGTTTTAGTTCAGTTATTGGTACAACATATGCTAAAGAATTAAAGAAATTCACAAAAAAGGCAATGAAATCAGACGTGATTCATTTAACTACCATCTTACTTGAGCAATGGAAATTCTGGTCTCAATTGTGGTTGCAAGTCAAGGACTGCCCATATTTCTCTGATCAAACCACAACAAATTTCACTTACAATAATGCTATAGTAAATTTTTATATGCTTCTTGTCATCCATATTAATTCTTATGCACTCCCCTGCCTCCATTCCTGCATGTTCTTTGATTTCAACTTACTAATAAAATAATCACCCCAGTAACTTACATCTTTCATAGAAATTGAAATGTAACACTTTGAAAAACAGGAGTCAAATTTGCCAATTTAAGAGATGTCATTCCTTCCAACCCACAGATGTTATTCCTAGTATGCCTTATACACAGTGCTTACACTCACAGTTGGTGTTTACCTATGATTTATATTACTACAACAATCATCTCCAAAATATAATATGGTATATTTTGCTTGCAGAAAAGGGAGGATTAATGAATATTAACAGGGGACAAAGGGAAAGGGAGAGAAAAACAGCCTTAGCTCATGTTATATTTGTGTTATCTGACACTATCAGAATTAGAATGAGAACAAGAACTAGATTTAGCCATTGAACTGAAAAGAGAAAAATGACAGCATCCCCAAGAAGCCTCTTCGCTTAATGCAGAGATCCACCCGCCTCAAACACTGACTTCTTTGTCTATTGTATGGTCCAATGTAATCTCTTTGCCCTGCAATTGTTAGCTGAGGCAAAGAGCATGTGAACTCTCAGTCGAGGAGGCAGATGTTTATTGACATTGTCATAACTTGGTGGATACATTTTAAAAAAGATTTTAGCAAATGTAACAAGATTTTGCATTAGTCAGGAAACAAGCACAGCTATTGAACTGCTCCAAGGCCTCATTCAACTGCTGAGTTATTTGGTTGGTTGTTTCTCTTTTCCCAATGTACTTATCTCTTCCACCAGCCTTATTGTGATAATAAGCTAGGAAAATAAGTCCCATGTACAGTCCCATTCTCTCACACCTTGTCCTACTTCAGTAAAGGAAGCCTGTGGCTGCCTTCTGACACCAGATCCTTAGAAACTTACATCCACCATCCACCCCCTTCTTTCTGCAATGCTCTTCCACACTGCAAGCCACAGGCCACAGCCCTTCTGAACTTGTTGGTATTACTTTCAATGCAACAACATTTGGATGACAAGTAAGACAATATCTGTGTGTGGTTCTTGTAAGTTGTTTTAACACTCTGGGGAAAGCAATGTTTCACAGACTTTGCTGGTCAGTTTTCATCAGTATCCTTTAAACCTGTAATAAGGAATATGGTACCTGAACTTTTCACATCCATGTTACATGTTTATAAAGACTCCATGTTTTAAAATCTTGCAAATTATTCTGTGCTGAAGCAACACATAGTATTTGAATTTCCTGTGTCTTGCACTGATATAACTCATATTTGTATATTGTTGTGCCTTTAAGCAGGTGGATTGCAGTAACTCTGTTTTTATGTATTATTGTGTAATGAGAAATTGTACAAATATAAGAATTGTACAAGTTCTTTCTTAGGCAAATATCAAATGCCCCAAAATAATTTGTTGCTTAAAAAAGAACATATCCGTTTTATTTAAAAAATAGTTCCTAGTTAGCCTATCCTTAATTTAAAATGATAAAATTTATGTTATTTCCACACCCGGATATTACTTTTGCTTCTTTCAAAAAGCACCGGCGTTTCTACAACTGGCTAAAATTAGCCAAAGTAATACATTTGATTTTCTTTGAAAGAATCATCTCTGCAACCTTCTGAAGTCATAAAAATATTCTTAGGATAAATTAAGAGGATTGAGAAACGTTTGTCCTTAATTCCCAATGTGCTATTAATTTGTATACCACAGTAAGATATTACTTCACCACATAGGCTACCTGGACCAATCTGTGATTCACTCCTCATGCTGGAAATGTTACAGAACTTATAAAAATTTGATCTTCTAGAACTAAGAAATAAACCACGCCTCAGATTTTATCTGAATACTCATATTTCCACCTTCACTGCTGTATTTTTACAGAAAATGAACATATAGTGTAGTTTCAAATCTCTACGGAACCACTACATTCACTGAACCATGTCTGCACAGTACATTAAGTCATAGTAGGTTTAATCATAGTTTAAAACAACAACCGAAACTGGATAGGTTAGCACAACTCGCTAAACCATAGGCTACAATTGGGTTCATACAAGGGGCAAGGCATAAAATAATTTACTTGGCTCAGTGTCCTGTTTGACATAAATCTCAATCCTTCCCCTTTTTACTCTCCACTGTTTGCATTAATAGATGCATATATTGCACTAACTTGTGCAGTTGCTTTTTGGCTTTGTCCAAAAAGGCTTTGGACTTTGTCCTATTAGTGAAGTTTGACCATTGTTTGCCTAGTTCATCACAGTTTAAAGCACAGTCTTAATATAACATGCAAAACCACTCTCCTGTGTGTTTGTGCAGAAGTCAGAAAGGAACTAAATCTGAACCATTCAATTCAATTCAATCCTTTATTGTCAGTGCACAACATGTGTTCAATGCGATTGGCTGAGCCTCCCTTAATGCATTCCCCTCCAACATAAATACATCTCAATAACTCACAGTGAAAGAAAGAAAATCCCTAACCCAGTAAATCATACTAACTTCACCAGCCTTTTATCACCCTGGGCCCTTCTAAAGCTTGAATTAATTACACTTCCTCGGAATCCTCATGTCTGGGGCCCAATGAGAGTTGTAGTCTTGAGGGCACTCAATTGTGTCAGATGATAGACAGCACCCTGATCTACCTTGAGAACAATTAACTAAATCATGGGCAAAGAAAAGGATGTTTGCACTACCAGCGAAGTATCAACTACGTATGTAGGTTCCATTCTACAACATAAAACATTCTTCTCTCTTACACTATAGACCTATCACAGATAATATACCCGGCAATGTATCTGGAAAGTTACAAGTACAATCAAAAGCCCTACATTAGCCACCTAACATCGTCCATCGTTTTCAACAACAGAAAATACGTAAATTCCTTTTTTCTTTTAAGCAAAGGAAGCCCCGGGTCCATTTTAAACGAGATTCAAGACGGGTTCCATAAATTCAACTCTTGAAGCTGGCGAGGAGAGGGTGGAGATCGGAAGGAAACCGGGAAGGCGAGGATGCTTAAAAACTTACCCTAAACCACGGTGAAAACATCGACCGGGCAGGCAGATAGCGATCCCTCCTTCTCACCGGCATCTCCAAGAGTGTTCCTTGAAGGAAACCGCTACGGGAGAAACTTCAGCCGTTCCAACTTCCCCCGATTTTCACACTCAGAAAGCGGCGGGCGCCTTGCTAATTCCTGAGCAACGCTTGGGCTTCCTTAAACCCCGAAAAAAAGTTTCGCACTGTTTGGGGACTCAAAAACTTCCTCTTCTGGCCTCTGGAGTCCTTTATCCCATCCTCCCGACAAACCCAAGAAGCCGCCCGGCCGGAATATCCAGCCGTTCCCTTCGCTGAGCGCAACTACCACACCAAAGCAACACTCTTTAATAACGCCGCTACCATTTCGAGCCGAGAGGGGGGAGGTTCCCCCCCAAAAAATCCTCGCGCGCACCTGTGGCGCCGACGTTCGCTATCCAGGCTAGGCGAGTGAAACAGGCACCCACGACACCCAGAACAGCGGCAAAGGATAAAACGGGGGAAAGGAAACGGCGCTGGGTGCTAATACAGACCTGCTTTCTCCCCCCTCCTGGACCAATTGGTTTGCTCCCGATGGAATCCTGCGCTGCTCCCATTGCAACATTTCGTCTTCCCTCTTGGAAGTTGAGGGGCGGGCGGCGGCAAGGGCATTAATTGTTCGCTTGACGCCTCCCCTGATGCGAGGGAGGAATCGCAGCAGCCACTCAGTGCCTCAGCTCGACCAACGCTTCCGTTTCCATTGGGGAGGGGGGGGGAGAAGAGTTACAAAAAGAGTAGAAAAAGAAACGCGCAAGTACGTGTATACATACACGGGCTGGGGTGGTTTATGAAGAAATTTAAGCTGCTGCGTTAAAACAAGAGCTCGGCTAGAAGAAGCGTTGGAAGAGTCCGTTTCAGAGAAGAAGGACAAAGAGGGCCAGAACAACAAATCCCTATGCGCTTGAGTAGGCCTTTAATGCCGTGCACTGATGCTGGGCATGAGGAAAAACTGTAGGGCTGCCTTCCTTCACCTCCAGCCTTGGGCCTGCAATCTTGTGTTTCAAGCCATTTGGAAGGAAAGGACAATTTTACTCATAGTTTAAGGGTCAAGGCTTCCCAATGGAGTTGCCTGAAAGTTTCAGCTTTGATAATGGTCCTGGGTCCTGCCAAGAAAACTGCAGGGACTTGTCCAGACAGTCCCCAGGAGTCAAAAACTGCCTTGAAGGCACACAGAGACAAACCTGGAACTTCTATTCAGTAGTTATTTCACAAATTCCAGATAAACTGGGCCTGGGAAACAGAAAGTGACCCATAGGTCCTGGATTAGAAGAGGTTTTAGCAGGTGAAAAACAGAAAAGATGACAAGACTGTCAAGGAAAAATGAAAAATTTTGAAAGAGAAATTCTTGGTGAGGTTCGGAATAACATCTTTATTTTTTCAGTGACTAAGCTCTATCGCTTTCCATCAGATAGGAATGTCATTAGTCCAAACTGGTGGTGTAAAGATCACCAGCAGGTAAAGATAAAGTGACAGAAGCCATAAACTGGAATTTTCTGAACGAATCTGACTAGCTCATTTCAGAAAACAGCCCCTTCCCTCTTTAAAAGTTGGGAACTACCACTCATTCACCAATCTATGATAAAAAAAAGAACCTGATCTTCTTTTGCCTCAATTGTATTATGGTTCTGTTTTGTTTTTATATTGTCACATGCCACATCATATACAGGTAGTCCTCGACTAACAATAGCTTGTATGATGACCATTCAAAGTTACAATGGCGGTGAAAAATGTGATGGCTGTTTTTTCATAGTTATGACCTCAGCAGCATCCCTGTGGTCATGTGATCAAAATTCAGATGCTTGGCAACTCGTTCATATTTATGACCTTTTGTTGGGTCCCAGGATCATGTGATCACCTTTTGTGACTTTCTGACAAGCAATGTCAATTGGGAAGCCAGATTCGTTTAACAACCAGGCAACTAATCAACTGCAGTGATTCACTTAACAACGGTGACAAGAAAAGTCGTAAAATGGGACAAAACTTGCTTAACAAATACCTGACTTTAACAACAGAAATTTTGTATTCCATTGTGGTCATAAGTTGAGGACTACCTGTACTGAGATGTTGTATTTATTGTGCATATTATACTGTCTCATTTTTAATATTTTTTCTGCCCTGAATCTTCAATCAAGTGCCATGTAGGTTTTCTGAAATCTGAGCTACAAACAAGAATTAAAGTTGTCTACATTTCAAGTCCTAAAACCAGGAGAGGGAGAAAGTGGCAGCAACAACATGTACTTCCAATAATAAAAGCAGCAAGAAACGAAATGTTAGATTTTTTATTTCTCCACATCATCACCCCACCTCTCTGAACAGCAAAAAAGAAAAATAAAACAACTATAAATAATATGGAGAAGATGAACTAAATAATAATAGTGCCCTAAATGCAGGAAACAGTAATTGAAGCTCATGTAAGGATTACAGCTTTCTTTGAGGAGCAGTGGGTGCTCCTAGACTGGTGTGGCCATACAGCAAACCTCCTCAGCAACAATTCATAGAAGGAAGTGCAAAATAATCCCCAAGGGAAAGTATGATGGGCTGCCTAGTGTAATGGTATTTCAGATATTTCCAGTAATAATCAGTTTGCAAAGTCAGTACCTTGTTTACTTTTCAGAGACAGAAACCAGACAAAACTGTGATCTTATTCAACTACTCAATAAGGGAAAAAAGTTCTGTTCTGGCAGAAGTAACAGAGTGTTTGAAAAGCATTGCATGTTTTTAAACAGTAAAATACTGTATGAAGTAAATAAATATTACATAGCTTTTTCTTAAGTTCCTGGTTTGCATCACAATTACAATTACATTTCTAGGTTAGGGTTAGGATTATGAGTAGTTGGTAGAAAGGATGAAAGTGATACATTTTACTTTGTTTATCAAAATAACTATGATGATGATAATATATGCCCAGTTTTGTTTCAGGTGCAGAGACAAAATGCTTGCTTCAACCATTACGGCATATAGAAAAAGCTAAATATGTAAAATGGACATTATTCAATTTATATCCATTTCAGCAACCTTTTTCACACTTGCATTATCTTGATGCAGTGAGACTATAGCTCTTAAAGCTGCCAGCCAGTAAGACTGAAGGCTGTGGGAATTCCAGGTTGGGAAAAGCTGTTCAGTTTTAAAACAAAATGTTGCAACTAAAGAGAAGGCCTTTGAGGTCACTTGAGTCACAACCACATACTCTAAATTAAAAATTTACTCCACTCAAAGAAAGTCATCTGCTTTTTCCCCTTCCCTTTTCTCAATGGACAGTTTTTTCCTACAACCGTATAGTTCTTTCTGAGCTCATACACATAGCCTCAAAATTATGCTTCATATGTTTTACCTATGGTAAAACATGGTTTAGTATGGTATGTGAACCTTGGTTTAAACCAGGAATGGCAAAGAAGAAAAGCCAACAAGAGATCAGGAAAGTTGTGGGTTGCTGTTCTAAAATTATTTCACCAGTTCTCTTTCCAAAGAACACAGACAATGAGTAAATCTTATCTTATTAACTCTTTCAACAGAGATGAATTTACAGCCTTGTGACTGGAATATGATTGCATATTTTTGTCTCTCAAGAGATGGCTTAGTCCCCTTTTAAAAGTTTTCACTTGTTTTTATAGTTGCAATTGTAATGTTTAATAAAACTTAACATATTTAATAAAAGAATGATATGACCTGCATTTTTGAAGATGCCAATGAATTTTTTAAAATCATAATACAAGATCTACAATACATTTTGTTTTGAAAAACAAGATCCACAATTCATTTTGTTTTGAAGAAAAATTGACTGTTGCCGATTATTCAAATAATTGAAACTTTTAAAATAATAATTTGTTCTGAAGATTTGCATATAAAAATGGTCCAGGTGAGACAGAACAGAACAATTTCATTTTTAAAAGTTTCAAAAAACTCATCCTACAATAAAGAGATGAAACCAGTCATTCCATATTGAAAATATCCATTTTTAGTGCAGAGCATTTTTATTGTTCAATCAATTCAATATGAGAGAAACATCTCCCCCATGTTCTCAATTTTGTGTTGCACTGTATTTAAAAACATTTTGTACCCAAAGCAGCTTACAAGCAAACTATTGTTACAGCCTACTTAGGAAGACAGCAGCATCAATGAATTACAAACTGCCAGTGAACTTAGCAATTCATTCTAAAAACCAGTCAGTGAATTCTGCATTTTATTGCAGGATCAAGCAGTGTAAAGACCATATAATGTGATCCAGGACAAAGTTTACTTAATGTCTTAGGATTGCCCTTCTACAGCATGCCACTGATCTCGAATAGAGTATTTTTTCAATGAACAGAATTTTACAAGTATGCACAAGTGATGAGGAAGACTACCCAAGAATTCTCCTTTAAAATCCACTGTGTGGTGTAAGGTTTGGTAAGCTTTTCTTTGTTTCCCAATACCTGTCCAGAAAAGTGTCTCAACATGTCCAAATAATCAGAAGCACATCTCATTGTGACATTGCATTAATAAATGTTATCCTTTCCCCTTTCTAATGTACAAGGTTAGAAGTTTCTGAACTTGTTTTAGGGGGGAAACATACTTAGCGGGGATGGAATACCCTGGATATTAATAAAACTGTAGTAAAAACATGTATTTACTCATTTCTCAGGATACCAGGCCATGATTTGGTCCAGCTACTAACTCCATGATCTCCATATTAAATAGAATATGACATTGAGATTTGTAAATCTCTTGGTCTAGCTAGCATTAACCATATGTAGAATCAATGGAGATGCAGACCGCCATTAAACCTAACAAGAGAAAAGCAGCACTTGTTTCAAATGCTGGTACTCAATTTACAAATAACAGTTTATGTTACAGGTCTTGGATATGCATCAGCATGTTTCAAAATACAATCGATGGGTGCAAATCTACTTCAAGATGACATTTTTTGCTTCAAGTACATACTTCTCTACATTTTTTCTTCACAGCTTCTTGTTAGCGATACTTAAGACAAATTCAGTTCTTCGGCATAAATTTCCAAAAACATTAGGCCTATTCTCAAAAGTGTTTACAAAGGAAAAGAAATAGCACATGACGATCAAAACATTTACTTTCAAGAGAGTTTAATCAAGAGGAAGAAATCTTTTCAGTGTCTGGCAAATTCATCTATTACAAAGAATTCAATAAAACCAATGTATCTGTCACTACCAGTCTGTCTTTCTCACTGGAAATACTTAATGCAGCCAAGCGTACAGGATGACTAGTGTTAAAAGTCTCAGTTCTGCCTCAATATATTTGTTAAAGATAACAGAGGCAAATGAAAGTAACATGGTAATGTGAGTAACTACAAACTGGTTGATAGTGAAAGATGCAATATGGGAAAAGTAACTCTTGGCAGAATCTAATATCATGAGTGCCCCAGAATTTGCCACCAGGCCATGCTGACTTAGCTGCTATGATTTATAAATCAGTAACACAGGTTCCTCACTGCTACCATGCATTTTCTTCATATAGACCATATGACCAACAAATCCTAATGAATTCAATGGGATTCTATACAGATAACTATATACAAGTAGTCCTCAACTTTTAACCATTTATTTAGTGTCCATCTGAAGTTGCAACAGCACTGAAAAAGCGTTTTGTGACCCTTTTTCACACATAAGAACCTTGTAGCGTCCCCATGGCCAGGTAATCAAAATTCGGATGCTTGGCATTTATGACAGCTGCAATGTCCATGCGATCTTCAGTAACTCTGGGAAGCCAGAGTTACTTAACAACCATGTTACTAACTTAACAACTATGGTGATTCACTTAATAACTGTGGAAAGAAAGATTGTAAAATGGGTCAAACTCATTTAACAAGTATCTTGCTTAGCCAAGGAAATTAGGGTCTCAAATGTTGTAAGTCAAGGACTGTCTGCACAGAATAGCATTATTGGATTTTTACACTATCACCTTAGATTTTCCTATATTCGTTGTAGTTATCTATTGTCCTCTCCCTATACTCTTTTTTCTCTGCAAAAAGGAAGACCTTTAGATTTTGTTGCCAAAGAAGACAGCTCTAAACCTGCACTTTCTTGCCTTCAAGAAACAAGATAAAAATACTTTTTTCTTAAACCCTTTAAAGGATTTGCTTCATTATGTACAAATGCCTAGAGTACTATTTTATGATATGGTTTGTCAAGACTACATGATATACTAACGTATGTTCCATACAGCAGTGGCCCTCTACCTTTTGGGCGCCAGGGACCAGTTCCATTGGGAAAAATTTTCAGTAGAGCGGAGCAATGTGGTTTCATATACTGAGCTTTGGTGGCTCAGGCTGCTTAAATGCCTAGCTCTTAAGATCCAGCTGTCTACAATTATTGTAGGCTCGAATCCCACCAGGCTCAAGGTTGACTCAGCCTTCCATCCTCTCGGGGTAGGTAAATTGAGGACCCAAGATTGTTGGGGGCAATTAGCTGACCTTGTAAAAATGCCGCTTAGTAATAAGCAGGCATATACAATGGAATGAAGGCTATTGCTGAGCGCATTGGGTTGTGCTCCAAAAAAATTGTAAGCAGCCCTGAGTCTTCGGAGAAGGGCCGCATATAAATGTAATTTAAAAAAAAAAATGCTGCCTGATCTTGCAGGTGGGGTCTTTGCTTCTTAGTGCAGGCCGGTTTCTGGCATGCTATGGACCTGGGGTTGGGGAGCCCTGTCCTAGAGCATTTTTATAAGCAAAAGGATCCTGGAATAATAACTGTAGAACTACAATTCTCTTTATTGATTCAGGGTGTTGACTGAAACTACTGAATGTATTAACCTCTGTATGTATTAACACATACCTGGGGAAGGTCTGGCTTCAGTCTTCTTAATGCACTTCCTGGGTTCAAATTACAGCTACAGTCCCATTCACAAGGAGATGGGTATATTGATGTCTGGTCCCTAAATTAATAATAATAGAAGAACAATGTAAATTGTCAATGCAACTAATCAAGTCAAGCTTGAAATATTAACAACTGAAGATTTGTAGTTATTTTTAAATTATATTTTCCAAGATACAATTGTGCCTCGCAAATTAATATAGAAAACATTTCTCTTTTTGACAGACCTCTTTGGTTGTTTAATACTATACATGATAATGACACACATTTATACTACAACTTTAAAAAATAATGCATCACTATAAATATGCCTGTTAGAACCAGGTCTACTGATACACTGATTTCATATCTATAAATTCCCATGAAACAATAACTAGGCTCACCTATTGTGCTAGGCTACAATTCAGGGTTATTTTTAGAGCAGCATAATGTGAGAATCCATCCATTGTAGCTTAACAAATACTATGAATCAAGCTTTTATTGTTTGTCCATCACACCCTGGATTTAAAACACTCCAATAAGCATACTAAATTATTCAAGAAACCAAGACTGAAAAATTGTAGCTCAATGTAATGTATGAATTCAGCCAATGTCTGAATTCAATGTTTGAAATGTCCTAGAGTAGGAATAGCTAATATTGGATCCATTTTGTCAAGAAGCATGGCATGATAAAATTATAGAAAGTCAGAATGTTTCTAATCATTGCTACCTATTCTGTATACTAAAAGAACAAGGCTTGAATCTACATGTACAATCAAATGTTAACACACTTTAACACGCTTTAGAATTCAAATAAATTCAGAAATATTGGAAGGAAGGAAGGAAGGAAGGAAGGAAGGAAGGAAGGAAGGAAGGAAGGAAGGAAGGAAGGAAGGAAATGCAATACTAGGAGGAGAATACAAGCTCAAATCTAGTTATTAATCCAAACAATTTTATATTTTAAGAAGTATTTATGCTTATAATAATACAGATAATCCTCGACTTACAACCCTTCTTTTAATAACTGATCAAAGGTACAATAGCACTGAAAAATAACTTATGACCATTTTTCACATTCAACTGCTGAAGCATCCCCATGATCACATAATCAAAATTTGGATACTTGGCAACTGCCATGTATTGCAGTGTCCGGTTGCAGTGTCTCAGGGCCATGTGATCATCTTTTGCAACCTTCTGACAAGCAAAGTTAATGGGGAAGCCAGATTCACTTAACAATGATACTAACTTAACAACTGCAGTGATTCACTTAACAACTGTGGCAAGAAAGATTGTAAAATGGGTCAAAACCCATTTAACAACCATCTTAGCAACAGAAATTTTGGGCTCAGTTATGGTTATAAGTGGAGAAATCTGAATAGATACATTGGATTCCTGATCATTCTGCTGTTCAGGTGTTAGTTATTGATGGATAGTGTTATGTATGTAGGTTTGAATGTTATTGGTTTAGTTTGAATTGTTCTTGTAAAATGTCAAATAGGATTGGTTTAAATAGTGCGGGAAAAACCCTGCACTCTGATTGGCTGGCAACTATGGCTGCTGGCTATAAGAAGCAGCCGTAGTCCAGCCAAGTCGGGTCCATTCGAGCTGTAGTCACTTAATAAACTCTTCATTGAAGCTCTTCGCCTGACTCTTCATGCAAACATAACACTGGCAACGGAGGTGGGATTCCCCTGACGAAGAGATGACGCGGAAGACAAGCAGAAAAGCGAGATGGCTGCGCTGAACACCCACCCCAGCCCCATTCGATCCGGCGGCAGAAGACTGGGAATCGATGGATCGCTTCCAAATGATTTGGAAGGAAACGACCTCGCCGATATCCCCAGAAGCGGAAGAGGGCAGTATTTCTCACGACTGCGTCCGGCAGTCTTCAAGATGGCGAAGGCATTGGCGGGAGCTGCAGACTTGAAGGTGATGGAATGGCCTGATTTAGAAAAGCTTTAAGAGCCCATTACTACAAGTATCGTGCCTCATTAAGAGACACGAGTTTTACTGTCGGGATCAAGGGAAAGCGAAAATGTTAATGACTTCGTGGCAAGTTTAAGGACATTGGGGTGCTTGTGAGTTTACCAACTTAGAAGAGCCATGCGTGATCGGTTTGTTCTAGGCCTTAAAGATAAGGTCTTACAGAGCAAATTACTAATGAAACCTAAGATCACGCTTTAAGGAGGCCATAGAGGAAGCTGTTTCAGCGAAGCAACCAAGTCCTCAGCAGCAGCCATGAAGAAAATTAACAAGGCCTCAAGCCATTCTGATGTGGAAAAGTCCACAACAACCCATTGCGAAATAGACTCTGATTCAGACTGTAGTGAGGTGGAGGAAGGAATTTATAGACTCAGAATGGAGAAGAAAAGGAAAGATCTTGGAAAAAAGAGGCAAGAATTTTATTGCAGAGGCTGTGGGGGCCACCCCACTGAATGCAAATTTTTACACCATCTGCCTACGTAGAGAAAGAGGTCACATAGCAAGAGTCTGCAAATCATCCAGAACTCCACCTAGTAGGAAGAAATTTCCTGAGAAAGAATTCAAGCCCAACAATTTCAGTGAGAAAATGGGGCAAACTCAGAAGCAAATGGAAAGAATGAAACTCATCAAACTATCACCATTGGTCATTCTTCACCATTGAGAAGCAGAAAAGTACATGTGAAGGTATTCATTGAAGGAAGGCCTTGCCAAATGGAAGTGGACTCAGGCTCCTATTTATCTATGGTGTCATGGGACACTATTCACAGGCTACTTCCCAACATTCAGAAGAAACATTTCCAGAAGCAAGCACTGACTCTTAAAGACTACCAAGGGAACAAGATTCCAGTAGTTGGAACAAGAGAATTCAACGTGAAGTTTAAAGGCCACACCAAACGTTTGCCCCTGACCATCGTGGACAAGGATCGCCCAAGCTTGTTGGGACTTGAGTGGTTCAATCCACTAGGCATCGAGGTGACTGGCATCAATCACGTGAGCAACTCTGAATGGGAGGAGGCCTTGAAGTCTGAGTTTCCAGAGGTCTTCAGCGAAGGATTGGGCAAGTATATGGGGACCCCTATCACTTTCAACCTCGATCCAAAGGTGCCCCCAATTCGTTTAAAGCCCAGAAGGGTTCCATTTGCTTTAAAGGAAAAAATTGATGCACAATTAGACAAATTAATAGCTCAAGGGGTCTTAGAGCCCACTGACCACTCCAGATGGGAGACACCCATAGTCACACCAGTCAAGACTGATGGGTCAGTAAGAATCTGTGGAGACTATAAGGGGACACTGAACCATGCACTGCAGCAGAGTGCATAACCAGTTCCAGTGGTGCATCATCTGTTACATTCACTTGGCAGGGGTACAGTCTTTGCCAAATTGGATCTGGCCCAGGCATATCAACAACTAACAGTTGATGATGCCACTGCAGAGGCCCAAACCATTGTGACTCATAGAGGTGCCTTCAAATGTAAAAGGTTACAATTTGGAGTAAGCGTGGCACCAGGCAGCTTTCAAAGCCTTATGGAAAAGATGCTCCAAGGACTGCCAGGGGTAGTGCCTTACTTTGATGATGTGTTAATCTCTGCTGAAAATGACACTCAGTTACAAGAAAGACTCAGAGAAGTCCTTACCAGATTCAGGAAAGCGGGGTTAAAAGTCAAGGAAGAAAAATGCACTCTTAAAACTGACAGGGTTGAGTTCCTGGACTACATGATTGACAAGCATGGCATCCACCCTACAGATGCCAAGGTTAAAGCAATCAAAGAAGCCCCTAGACCTAAATGCAAAACAGATTTGCAAGCTTTCCTTGGACTTATTAACTTTTATCACATGTTCCTACAAAAGGCAACCATTGCAGAACCATTGCACAGATTACTTGATAAGAAGTCTGTTTGGGTCTGGGGCAGGAAGGAACAATCAGCATTTAACAGTATTAAAAGACTAATCACGTCTGATGCTGTACTGATACAGTTCTCTGAGAATTTGCCTGTTGTACTGACTTGTGATGCATCCCCTTTTGGAGGGGGGGGTTTAAGCCACAGGCTTCCCAGTGGGAGAGAAGCCCTATTGCATTTTACTCTCACTTTGACCAAAGCAGAGAGGAATTACAGCCAATTGGACAAGGAGGCATTGGCAGTTGTTGCAGCTGTTAGGAAATTTCATGAATATCTGTATGGGAGAACATTTACCATTGTTACAGATCACAAACCTTTGTTAGGCATTGTGGCAGGAGACAAGCCTACACCTATTATCCTGTCACCAAGAATGCTGAGGTGGACTGAATTTCTTGCTGCTTATTCATACAAACTTATCCACAAGCCTGGCAAGGACATTGGTCATGCTGATGCACTGAGTCGTTGCCCACTTCCTTGCCACAAGGAGGACTTTGAACCTGAAACACACACCTTTTTCCTAGAAACTGTTGCCAAGCTTCCAGTGCATGCTGCTGAAATTGCCAGAGAGACTGCCAAAGACACTGTGTTGCCCTCTGTTATAGGCTGGATTAAGAAAGGTTGGCCTCTTCAAGATCTACCTCACCGTGCCCAACCTTTTAAGTCCAGGCAAACTGAATTATCTGTATTAAGAGGATGTATTTTGTGGGGTAACAGGGTGGTTATTCCTGCAAAACTGCAAAGAGAGGTTTTGGAAATGTTACATGAGGGTCATCCTGGGATTGTAAGGATGAAGGGATTGGCCAGGAGTTATGTATGGTGGCCAGGTATTGACAAAATGGTTGAAAACTGGGTTGCATCTTGTCCCAACTGTCAGGTAGTCAGGCCTGCCCCACCTCTCACCCCCACAGGAATGGGAATGTCCTAGGGGCCCATGGTCCAGGATTCACATTGATTTTGCTGGCCCTACCAGAGGGCACACCTTTCTTATTATAGTAGATGCATATTCCAAATGGCTAGAGGTAATTCCCATGGCATCCACCACAACTGATGCTGTCATCAAGCAGCTCAGAAAACTTTTGTAACCCACGGGTTACCTGATGTTCTTGTCTCTGACAATGGCCCTCAATTTACATCCAACCTCTTTGAATCCTATTTAGCACAACAGGGTATCAGACATGCCCTTACTGCCCCTGGGCACCCTTCGCTAACGGCCGGGCTGAACGCATGGTACGTTTTACCAAGGAGAAGCTTCAGCAACTGGGTCCTGGGGACATCACTGAGAAAGTTGAAAAACTTCTTAATGTTCAGCACATCACTCCTAACCCATCTAATAACTTATCCCCAGCAGAGTTGTT
Source organism: Naja naja (assembly GCA_009733165.1). Lineage (NCBI taxonomy): Eukaryota > Metazoa > Chordata > Lepidosauria > Squamata > Elapidae > Naja > Naja naja. The sequence goes on along the minus strand of CM019149.1, from coordinate 233,502,860 downwards.
GATGGGTAGGAAACTTAGGTCTTCCCTTGACCGCCTTCATCCCACTTATGCCCCCAACGCACCACTAGATTCCACTTCCAAAGTTCGCACATTCAGTGTGGGTGATTCTGTTTATGCTAAGAACCTTATAGGTGAACCTTTGTGGATTCCTGCTGAGATAACTCAGATCACAGGCCCTCGTTCTTACAGGGTGCAAACAGAGGATGGACTCCTCTGGAGCAGGCACATTGATCAACTTAGATCCAGGTTTTCTCAGGAACATCGCACTTGTTCCTCTCTAGTTCCCTCACCTGATGTCAATTCTAGGGGAAGGGAGGAACAGGAGGCAAATCAGCAAGCAAGAATCAACCCCATGTGTAATGAGCCATTACGACAGGAACCATCCCAAAACCTGTCACAATGCCAAAATCCATCCTTAGAAGTGGAAGATTGTACATCACTACCTGACTTGGGTGCTGACATTGGGCTGGAGATGGGTTGGGAGGAGAGACCAGATTCTAACAGTCAAACAGGGTCTTCTTTCACAGGAAGTCCCAGTGAGGAAATGTCAGCAGACACATTTCCTCTCTCACCGGGTGAGAATGTTAAAACTTCTGAACCACAAAGGTCTCAACGTACACAAGAGCCCCACCTATTTAAAAGAATACATTAGATAGGTTGGGGTTTGAGTATGGACTGAACCTAGTGGGGAGGGGTGTTATGTATGTAGGTTTGAATGTCATTGGTTTAGTTTGAATTGTTCTTGTAAAATGTCAAATAGGATTGGTTTAAATAGTGCGGGAAAAACCTGCACTCTGATTGGCTGGCAACTACGGCTGCTGGCTATAAGAAGCAGCCGTAGCCCAGCCAAGTCGGGTCCATTTGAGCTGTAGTCACTTAATAAACTCTTCATTGAAGCTCTTTGCGTCTGACTCTTCATGAAAACATAACAGATAGCTGTAGGGTTTCCATGCTTTCTGTTTTTTCATTTTCAGTCTTGAACCTAGCTTATACAACCCTTCAATAGAAGATTTTGTCTGTATTATCACATACATAGCCACCCTGTGATGGAAAATGGAACACAGCAACATAGCACCCAAGACACCTCTAGATAGTATCTTCAAAAGTCAATAAATTAAACATTATATAATTCTTTTACGAGGAAAGTATCACAAACCTACCACATTTCACAATATTTTTTTCATATGGGATCTTGCAAGATAACACAGAGAAGCCAAAATCCTGCACAACTGCCATTATTACATGAAATTGTGCAAGTGACATTGCTGAAATCTTGTGACATTTCAGATTTTTTTTTACAGATCAATGTCATTACGTAATTGTGTCTAGTACTTGAAGAAGTTGTTCACTGTTGGAGAAGAGGAACAGGCACCTCCCTAATTCTAGTTGTTAATTCAACTGAAAAATACTTTGCAAGGGGTTAAACCAGGGGCCCCAAAACTTGGCAACTTTAAGACTTGTGGACTTAAACTCCCAGAATTCTCCAGCCAAAGAAGCCCAGCAATTTGTTCAACTGGGCACTTTGCAAGCACTCTAAGCATAATTTCTTTATTCAAGCCGGTCGTGTATAATGATTTCAGTCAGTTCCAAGCCTACTAACCACTTCTCCTCAGCTTCCTACTATAGGCATTTCCTGTAGAGCTGTGTCAATTAAGTCTAACTTTTAATTAATTCCAAGCCTAGTATGTAGGCCTCTCTTTCTCTCTCTCTCTCTCAGCCACTGTTTTTTCTCCATCGACTAATTTCATAGAGTGCCATTCAGAGGATAATTCACCTTCTAGCGCCCTTGCTTATTCATAGCTTTGCGATGAACAACCAGCTGGATGACTCTGATCCTTTCCCACCACACCCTAAACAGAGCTGGACTGCGCTCCTTAACCAGGAACTTTGCACCTTCATGTCATTATTGTTGGAAGAAATATCCTTCTGGGTTCAGCTCCAAGTGGGGAGAAAGACACTGGAAACATGGAGGCTGTTTCGAAAGATGGTCTGATGATGGATAGGATCACATGCCTTGGAGCTTTTGGGTGAAGACAAGGGAAGAGATGCTGAGAGTCCCTGGGTTTTTACCCTCTAGCTTTCAACTTCCTGGGGCACAGGAAGAGTATCCTGAATGGTGCTGTCAGAGGTCATAACTAGCTTTCTAGGCTAACTGTGCTAAGTTTGGTTGAAACTTGGTGGGTGGTGCAATGAAGGGCAATTAAATGGCTCTGCCTAAAGGAGGTAGATCTTTGTTATGTAGAGTAGACTGCCCTAGGCTTTAATGGCCCACTAACAAAGGGGGGACTGAGTTTCTGCCTCTCTGAGTTTTTACTTCTTTTTTAGGGAAAATAGTCTGCCTTTTTAGTATATCCTAAAATATTTCATTTTTCTAGGAGGGGGTGGGTTTTAACTTCCAACATTATGAAACCCAGTATATATACATACATCCCTATAATAAATTACTTCTTTCAATCATTATTTCACAAATCAGAAGCATGGTGATATGTCACCATTTGTATCTCTGTTTTATTTTCTAGACTGCATTTAGTTTCCACCCCTAACTAAAAATTCCAGAGGAATTACATCCTATACACCTTTTTTATCTATATACCAGACTGTCCAAGTCTATAATCTCTCAATGCCATGACCTTGATTTCAAGAAATGCAAATTTTGCCTTTGTTGTTTGGATATATCAAGACCACAAATAAACCCCAATAATTTGCCATGTATCAATTAAAGCAACCTTAGCAACTTTAAGACCAGTGGACCAGCCAGCAATTCTGGGAGTTGAAGTCCACTGTCTTAAAGTTGCCAAAGTTGGATACCCCTGGACTAAAAGGCAGTGAAGAATTGACAAGGAAACTGTTCTATGGGACCAGTAAGCTACTCTGAGCTCCAGGATGGGAAAAGGGAGGGATATAAATAGAGAGAAGAGAGAAAGAGAAACAGGCCACAGAAATTTTCCATGCTCTGTGTCTCAAAACCATATGAAGCTATTATAGGCACATTTTTAAAACAGTCTAAAGAATACAGACTGCAAAGCATGTTTTAAATAAAGTGTGATTAGCAAGCCAAAACAAATCAAAACCTATATATGAGAACAGCTGAAATTGAAAATATTCAGCTTTTCATTATCTTCAACAACAATCTTTCTGAAGTTGCTAAATTACAACCACTTCTTGGTAGACAATATTTTTCCAATCTGTTGCTCTTCCCAATCCAAGGACCTTCCATTTAAGGAAAGATTTAATCAGACAGGGATATTTCACAAGAAAAAGGCCCCATTTCATTCTAAAATTGTTTACGGCTTTATGGGTGTACATTTTATTGCACAGGCTGGAGATTCTTCCTGTTACACTGCATTTGATACTGATTTATCCATGTACTCTATTTTAGAACAGACACAGAGAATTGTACCCTGAAGCCAAATGCTGGGTGTGCAAAAGTCTGACCTTAACATGTTACAACCACTCTCACAGCACAGATGACCTCATTTCAAAGAGAAAAGCATAACTAACAAATCATTTTGAGATGTAAATAACACAGTAGACTGGTGCTTAATGATCACTGTGACCAGCAACTCCGTTGCTAAGCACCATGGTTGCTAAGTGGGGAATCACATGACTGCGATGGGCTCACAATGCCATTTCCCATTCGATCAATAAAGAGAGTCATTACATGATGACGACTTGCAATTTTGTTTCCATATTCTTCATTAATCCTGTTTATTGAAAGCTAGTTGTGAAGCACAAGAGTGATGACCATGTGATCACAAGATGCTGCAATAATTATAAATGTGAGGATTGGGTTGTTTTTTTTACAGTGTTGTAACTTTGAATGATCACTAAACAAGGCACCTTTAATTCATCACCATATTTTTCCCCATTTATCATAGGTTCTACCGGCTAGCCTATTTGTGTCTTCCAAAGCTATTTTTTCTGATTCTTGAATGAAGGCAACTTGCATTTGAGTTGTATCCTTGCAGCTATTGGAATCCCAGATAATGCTAACACTGAATTAAAATTAACACTCATTCACAAAACCACTCTTGATAAGTCTGCTTGATGGAAAAACATTCAAATTAAGTGGGATTTACTCCTACATAAGTAAACTCATGATCCCCGACACACTCAGAATGCGATTGTATTCCTGATATGACTGCCCTTCAGAGATATTTGTTCACAATTTCCATAACTCTCATCCCACATAATTAAAAGCCTATGTTTGGGTAAGTTTTAGTGTAATACATGTGAAGGGTGTGTTGGTGGGGTAGCTGCTGTTCCACCCTACTTCAGAGTAAGCATAGCTGAATTTAATAATATTTCATTCTGGTTATCACAAATATTTATTTCCTGTGCAACAACTTTTCTCCAAGGTATAGAGCTGTGCTGCAGCTTTAAACTTTTTAAAGTTTATAGACATAACATTTTCTATATCAATAGGATTTATACTTTATATATCAAGGTATTTAATGACAGGACATGTTCTCTTATTTCTACTAGCATATAGTATAGTATAGTGCAATATTCATGCAATATCGGGTTTTAAATTCAATTGTATAGAATTTAAAGGATGTTGTGTTTGTGTTTTATTTTTATAGTTATAATGTATGCTGAAGATGGCATTTAATTTTGTTGTACGAGGTGCAATGACAATAAAGTTAACTAAACTAAGCTAGCATACAACAGCCAGCTTCTCAATGACAGTTAACAACAGAGGGATAAAAACAAATTACAAAAAGACCATGAATTTTCCAGTGTTGATGGCTTATTTCTAAGACATAATGTAAAATAAGAAACTGAATGAACATTCTTAGAATTGCATTATTCATTTTAGCACTTATAATATTATCCTGGGACTGAATGAGCAACAGAAGCAATATGGCTGTTGCTGTTCTGGAGAAACTAAGCTCCATTCAGCCATGGAACCCATCTAATCCTAATCTATCTCCCTGGGAAAGATGGTGGGTGAGGAGAACCATATCCACCCTTTAGCAATTTGGAAAAACAAAATGAAACATAATTAAAATAAAGCTTCTTCATAAAGTTCCTATGCTTAAAACTGAAAAAATACCATAATAGAAATCTGTGCTAGAGTATAGCACTGGAACATGTTTGTACATCTTTTTTAAAAAGTTTCTCATATTCCTGATTGCAAGTAAGAATTTCAAAAAAAAATAAAATAAAATCCTGAATCTACGACATTTGAATATCAGTAAAGAACACTCCACTTAATATGAAATTTGTTTCCCTCTACGTAAAAAAAATCCCTTTGGCAAATCCCAGTTTTAATATTTAATTCCATAATTAAGGAATATAATTCAACATCATGTTTACATCTTTAACTGATATATTTTCCTAAAGATTTATTAATATATATAATTACTTCTGTTTGTGATGTAGGACTCCAAATGCAGATTTTTAATTGGAATTGAGATGCTTTGGCACAGAATGTTAATTCTCATTTAGCATATAATATAGCTTCACATCTCCCTTGGGGCCATTTTTATGTAAACAAGAATTACCTGCAAAGAAACCTGTACACTGAATAGTGTTGTAGAAATTTTAAAAATGCAGCAAAGTTTCAATAACAATTTTATCATTCACATCTCCTCCCAGTTGATGGTAGAATTATCATGTTTAATTACTCCTGCATTATTTTTCATGTGGTATGTTTAAATCCTGGGTGTGCGATTGAAACATATGCACAAAATGGGCGTAGGCATTTGAAGTCTCTTGAACAATAATTCTTATGGTAAACATTTAGCTATTCTGAAATTATTATTCCAATGTCTCTAAGACAGGAGAGGAATCAAATGAATTGTTTCAGTCTAAAGTAATACTATTGCTTTTGAGTTAAATGTATAACTTTTAAAATTAAACATTTAAAATTGATGCTACTATAGAAAACTACATTATGCCTAAAATACTTGGAGGAAATATTAGAAAGCCTCAGTGAAATATATCAAGTCATACTGACTTTTTATTCATTGATATGTATGTATGTATGTATGTATGTATGTATTTATGTATGTATGTATCCTGCCTTTATTATTTTTATGAATAACTCAAGGCAGAAAACATATCCAATATACCTTCCTTCTCCTGTTTTCCCCACAACAAGCCTATGAGCTACCCATCTTTCATGGTTCAAGTGGGAGTCTCCTGGTTTCCACTAGACCAGGGGTCCCCAAACTTGGCAACTTTAAGACTTGTGGACTTCAACTCCCAGAATTCCTCAGCCAGCAAAGCTGGCTCTTAAAGTTGCCAAGTTTGGAGACCTTTGCACTAGACCAAGCTTTGATAATGTATAGTGTTGTTTAAAAGTTTGTGAACCTTTTCACATGTTTTAATATTTCTGCATAAACATGATCCAAAATATGATCTGTTATCCACACAGGTCCCAAACCCAAACAAATTAAACAAATATGTCAAAAACATTAGGACAACACTGAACAACAATGGTGTGAATGGCAGGGTTCCAAGAAGAGTCCAAAAAACCTTTGCTGCCCATCTACATTTTGCGAAAGTTCATATGGATAGCCAAGAAGGCTATTGGAAGGATGTGCTATGTATGGATGAGACTAAAATTGAACTTTTTGGCTTAAATGTAGAAGTATTATGTTTGGCAAAAAGCAAACATTGCCTTCCAGCCTTAGAACTTTATCCCATCTATGGAGCATGGTGGTAGTTATTAATGTTGTTATATTTTTATCCCACCTTTCAAATTTAAACTCAAGATGGTGAACATACCTAATACTCCTATTTTCCCCCAGCAACAATCCTGTAAGGTGAGTTGGGCTGAGAAAAAATGATTGGCCAAAGTCACCCAAGCAGCTTTTATTATGAAGGGATGTTTAGAACTCGCACTCTCCTGGTTTCTAAGCCAGTATCTTAACCACTACTCCAAACTGGCTCTTATGGTTTGAACCTGCTTTGCTGCTCTGGAGCAAGACATCTTGCCATCATTGATGAAACTATTAATCCTGAAATGTACCAGCAAATTCCATAGGAAAGTGTCATAGTCTCTATCTATGACCAGAAGTTCATGAGAAAGTGGGTCATGCAACCAGACAATATCCCCAAAAATATAAGTCATAAGGCCAAAGAATGCTTAAAAACCAAGAAAATTAATGAATAAGAATGGCCAACATAATGTTCTGGGCTTAATTCTACAGAAATGATGTTAGAAGGACATGATGTGCAAGGATGCCTATCAACATCTTCAAGCTGAAGCTGTTCTATAAAGAGGGCAAGCTTAAAATTCATCCAGTCCCATTTGCAGGACTGCTTGTTATTGAAAACATTCAACTGCTGTTACTGCTATGCAAGAGAGCACACCAGTTACTGAAAACAAAGGTTCATACACTTTTGCCACACACAACTATTTAACTTTGTATCCTCTTCTAGGTAAAGAAATGGAGTACATCCCTTGTTTACCTGGGTTCTCTTTATCTAGTTTTAGGACTTGCATGGAGAAGAGACAATATTTTAGGTTATATTTATGTCGCAATATTGAAAAAATGGGTTCTCAAAGTTTTAAGCCAGAAGTCTCCAAACTTGGCAACTTTAAGACTTGTGGACTTCAACTCCCAGAATTCCTCAGCCAGTATTGCTGGGTGCCAAGTTTGGGGGACCCCTTTTTTAAGCACTACTGTATTCTCTATGGGCTAGAATAGATGGTCTATGTAAGATTTGTTTTCCATAGACTTTTCCACATATCTTCTCAACAGCTACTTTAGAAATGAATCTACATTTTGCCTCAACAACATCTGAATAGTTACATTGAAGCTGTAATCATAGCTAACATATAAGCCATAAAAAACCAGGATAAACAGGCATTTAATATGGGTCACAGTGTGATTTTGTAGGTGGCAAAATCATAGGCAGGAATGGCCAAATTGTGCTGGATTCCAAGTCCCATAAACCCAATAATAAAAGTTAAGGAGCTTTGGGAACTAAAGCTATAGGTAGTCCTCAAACCTATGACCACAATTGGGACTGGAACTGCCCTGCCATTAGTGGAATGGTTGTGGAGTGGGTTAGGGTTATACTTGACCTGATGACAGAGAGTGCCATCTCTCGCTATCCCTTCTGTCTCCTTCCAGCTGGGCTTGGCAAGCTCTCTTCATGAGACCAGGGTCTGGCACCTATCACCAGTGGTGGATTAAGGTTCACTGGTGCCCCAAATCTTGGTGCCCCCTTCCTTTGTTCATACTGTACAAACAAAGCCATATTCTCAACTTTGTAGTGTCCCCTTTTGGGCCTGGTGCCCTAAGCACGTGCTTAGTCTGCTTAATGATTAATACACCACTGCCTATCACCCTCACGGCATGCATCTCACTCAGCAACTGGATCCTGATCCAGCAACAGGAGGAAGAAGATGATGAAGGTCATTTGTAGGGAACAGGGGACAATGTCAGTGCAGTGTGTGTGTGTGTGTGTGTGTGTGCATGCAGAGGTATGTGATGGAATGCAGGGCATCCCCAAGGACAGAGATAGGGGAAGATAGGCAGATTGGGGGAGTTGAAACGCTCCTGCTTGGTAACTGCAAGCAGGCTGTAGTATAGAATTTTGATCACTGCGGCGGGAGGGGACTGCAATGGGCATAATTTTGGGGATCAGACACAAGTCCATTTTTTTCAGCACTGTCCTAATTCCGACCAGCAGCAAAGTGGATAGACTTAATTAGTGGCACTATTAGAAGACCTGAAGGATCAAATTAGGACAGATTTTCTCTTAGAAATATATATGTGTAGTTACTAAGTCGGCACTGATTTGATGGCACATAATAAATCAATGAGTAGCCAATTATCCAGGAATTTAAATGCCACAGCATGAGGAGGGCTGAAGACTACCCTCCCTTTCTATAAACCAGGGCTAGATTTTGCCTCATTTATCTTCTGCAATATTATTGCATTTAATAATACTTCATTAGGAGGATCAAAGGGCCACTCTTACATATTTATACACAGTATGTAGCTTCCCATTTTAGAGGAATCCCAATTACATCATAATGAAAGGCTGCCACCTAAAGGAACATTCTTGAAATGCATCCATATACATCAAAGCTGAAACGAGCTGTTTGCATACTGTATACACTTGCGTTTTATTTCTCTGGAATCAACAAGCTATTTGCATTTCAATGATGCTTTTTACAGTAGCAAAATATTGTTTGTAAATTTCATTCCCTGATTCATCAGTCTTCTGAAGGATTTGGTAAATGAACCAAATACCATACATACATTTGATTAAACCTACAATGCAAGGTAGCACAAGCCACCTACATTTCTGTACCTACAGTACATGTTCTGTTGTCAGTCAATAGTATGGTCAATACTAGCTTGACCAGCTTGATTGTCAGATCATGGCAGTGGATTTTTAAAAAGATCAGCCTCTTCTTTAAGCTACAAGATCCTTATTTATGGTGGATGACATACTTTTCTCAATTGCCTGAAGCATATCATCAATCCATTACCAGCCCAGTGACTCCCTAACAGCCAAAGAGAGAACATGTGCATTTGTTCTGTCTTCATTGTGAGACCCTTTTATACTGCATGCAACAACTTGAAGACTGGGAAACAATGGGGCTTTCTTTGCTTGCATTACACTCAAAGAAATGCCAAAATGCATTCTTATTTTGGACATACCCTGTACATACCCTCGTGCAGCAATTTAAAAATGTCAAATTAAGACCAGAGCTCCAGATTCAAGAGCACAGTCAGGGAAGAAAACTCACTGGATGACTCTGGACCAGTCACAGGGAGCATTACCTAATGGTATCAATCAATAACATCTTTTGTTTGTTTGCACAAAACCTTTCACTTGTGGCAGCAGGCAGTTGAGACCAGGCACAATCAAACACCCCAGTGACGGCATCTACTAATGCAGCAAGGGACTCCATTTGTTTCCCATGTGGCCACGAAGCCAATTTGGTTATCCCTTGATCCTTACCTCAGCCTAACCCTTATGGGAATAAAACTGGAGGAGGAAGCATTATGTAGTCTACCCCAAGGGAGGGAGTGTGAGATGTATATCTATACATAATGTCTGGTGCACATGGGTGCTTATTTGGATAGAATTGCAGAGCATCTAAGCCTTTTATTTTAAGCTCGCCTCACAGAAAAGATTTGTGATCTTTAAAAATGATTTTTTTATTCAGAAGGATCAGAAAATCTGTTTAAAATTTGGAAACTGCTTTATTTATTTATTTAATAAATAAAGTAGCTCTTGAGTTACGAGCACAATTGAGCCCCAAATTTATGTTGCTAAGCGAAACATTGGTTAAGTGGGTTTGCCCCATTTCACGACTTTTCTTGCCACAGTTGTTAAGCGAACCTTTGCATTTGTTAAGTTAGTAACATGGTTGTGAAGTGAATCTAAATTCCCCATTAACTTTTGCTTGTCAGAAGGTCGCAAGAGCGGATCACGTGACCCCAGGACACTGCAACCGTCATAAATATGAGTCAGTGGCCAAACATCTGAATTTTAATCATGTGACCATGGGGATGCCACAAAGGTGATAAGTGCAAAAAATGGCCATAAGTCACTTTTTCCAGTGCCATTATGACTTTGAATGGTCACTAAATGAACTGTTGTAAGTTGGGGACTACCTGCATAGGCTGCCTATTGCACATAAACTGTAGATGGATCCTTTGATACATGAGGTACAAATACGAGTGGGCAGAATCAGGTAAATGCAAGGGACTGCACCCTTCTTCTCCTAAGAAAAAACTTAAAAGTCTCACCAGATAAAAGTTCTTATTGATAAAAAAATCAAGCCCTTTAAAAAGATGGGATGAAAGAGGCTTGAGACTCATGTCCCAGAAATCTTAGGAAGAAAAAGGATAGCTAAGGAGCTCACAAACAATTAGAAAAAACAAGAGTGAAAAGAGGAAACAAGTAAGAAGACACTCAGGTACATTCTCTGGATGCTCCAAGCCAACAACAACAACAACAACAAAAAGAGAATGATGCCAGGGGCTCCAAAGTGATGTGGTGGTAATAGCACCGGAGGAGAGAACCCAGAGAGCTACAGTGGTTTCAGTAAAGGCAAAGATTATGGTAGCAGTGGTGACAGGTGAAGAACTTTGGGGTGGTGACGCAAAGCTGTGAGGTGTCCCATGGAACCTCAGCTGAACTGGTGGAAAGTAGATTCAGGACCCATTGGAAAGTAAATATGGCTGTCAAAGAAGAAAGCATCAGAAAGCATCAACACCTAAGGCAGTACAGCAGCCCAAGGCTGGCAAGTAAAATAAGTAACCAGGCCAAAAGGCCTGATAGCCTGGCTTGATAGCCAGGAGTAGCTTGAGTCTATGGCATGGTTTATAACAACAGAGCCCAAAGTGACCACATGGGTGGAGTGCAGAGCAAGTAAACACAACTAAAAGATAACTCAGCAGAAAAGGGCTCCTGATTGTCTAAAGCAGGGCTCCCCAAACTTGGCAACTTTAAGACTGGTGGACTTCAACTCCCAGAATTCTCCAGCCAACAAGTCTTAAAGTTGCCAAGTTTGGAGACCTCTGGTCTAAAGCCTTAGAAGAGCCCAAGTAGGAGGTACAAAAGCCAGTAACGGTAGCCTGGGCAGTGGATCGCTGAACACTAGCAGTAGCAATGATTCATCTAAGTAAACTGAAATGGAAAAGGTCTAGAAGACACAACATCTGAAACAGTCCCATCAGAAGCAGTCCATCCCAGCAGAACTAGCTGATAACAGAGATCAACTTCAATGGGAGATAAGCAAGGGAGAGGTGATTGAGGATGCCGGGGACCAGCATCAATATTAATGATGCCGAGATCCTGAAACAGATATAAAGATCCTAGAAAGAAAGTCACATCTAAGGGGAAAAATATTAGAAAGCTAAAGCAGAAAATTTGTGTGTAATAACAAAAGGCAGAATAGAAAAAGCTACAGGACAATAAGCATTAACATCAAGCAGAAGAATACAACAGAGACGAGATAGAGTTAAATCAGGAAAATAGAACAGATTTAGAAGATATCCCTTTGAGGTTTATTTTAAATAAGAAAGGGACAGCTAATATATGCATAATTCACTTTTTCAATAAGAATGTTTTTCCTAAAGGAATTTGATACATCTGTTTTGCCTGGGTGCAGACTATTCCTGAATGTACAAGAGGAGAAATGCCATTATACCCCCATCTAGACTTGCCCCTGCATTGAATCTGCACTGGCTTCACTATATTCTTTTCGTCCCAAATACTTAACCAGAGGTTTAAATGCTGTAACCCACCATACCTTGACTGATCTTAGCCAAACATACACTAGACAAGAGCATTTACATTTTAGCCATTGAGGAAATATAGCTAGCTACGAATAATGCACGCTGCAAATCCGCACAGATTCAGAGTAAATATTTACCTTTGTAATGACTTACTCACCCAACCCAGAACTCACCCGGGTTGCTGCCAGAGATTAACATGTCGAACCACTGGTAGCATTTCTCTCTTATTAAGAGGAGTGATTCCAACTGCAGCTTCAAGAATAGCTACGTACTTCTTACATTTCATCCTGAATCTTTTAATGCGGTGTTGAATTAAACTACAAACTATATTTGGCTGCCGTATCGGAAATCATCTTGTCTGTGCAAGCTGACCACACTACAGCAACCCTTTTCAAAATAGATTACACATGTTGCAAGCTGGAGAAATAGCAACATTTGAGAAAAGGGTGAAAATGTTCTGGACAGCTTCTCTGAAAACGTCAGAGTTATGTAATTCCAGGGATCTACGCATAAAGCACTAATGGAAATGAAGCAAGAAACATGGTCCTAAGCCTGGTCTGATAATGGACACTCTCCAATTTACTAATCCTCAGCTAAACCTTCAAGGCTTATATTTCAAGCATGAAAGGAGAAGCAGGTGGTTTCATCTTTCAAATGATGTTAAGAGCTACTGAAGACTCATTCACTATACTATACTTTCCATGACCTTCCATACTTTATGAGTCAAGCTAAGAGGAAGGAAGAAATTAAATATACATTTATAGTAGCAGATGCTTAAGATATGTGTTCAGAACTAAGCAGACTAACACCGCCCCGCTAGTCAGCAAATGCTCTTTTACAGCAATAGATTGCCTATGGTGTGTTTGGTGAGCAGATGTTTATAAATCAAGAACATCTGGCACATATGCATGGCCTCACTTTCATCCCTCAACTTCTGGTTTTAAGCCAGGATAAGTAGAAATAACCAGTCCCCAGAAATATTTAGCTGAATAACAAAAGGATCAGTCTAACTAATCCAGAAGTGACAGGATATGTATTCACCATGTATTATAGAATGGAATGGAATGGAATGGAATGGAATGGAATAGAATAGAATAGAATAGAATAGAATAGAATAGAATAGAATAGAATAGAATAGAATAGAATAGAATAAGCAGAGTTGGAAGGTCTTCCAGTCCAACCCCCTACTTAGGCAGGAAACTCTACACCACTTCAGACAAATGGTTATCCAATCTCTTCTTTAAAATGTCCACTGTTGGAGCATTCATAACTACTGGAGGCAAGTTGCTCCACTGATTAACTATTCTGTCAGGAAATTTCTCCTTAGTTCCAAGCTGCTTCTCTCCTTGATTAGTTTCTACCCATTGCTTCTTGTTCTGCCCTCAGGTGCTTTGGAGAACAGCTTGTCTCCCTCTTCTTTGTGACTATTGGAATATTGGACACTGCTACCATGTCATCCCTAGTCCTTCATTTTATTGCAGAAGTTATTTATGCTCAATGTAGAACCAATTAGCCTTATATTCACTCAGCCAGGAGCTTAAAGAATGAACAAAGGTCAGCCATTTTGAAGTAACCTTTCACATTCAATTTAAAATCCACATTAGACATCTCTTCTAATAATTCTGAAGGGCTTAAAGTGCAGAGTAATTTTTTTTTGCTGTAAAGCATTGTTCACAGTACCACAAGAAATGAAAGTGTTACCACACATCAGAGAAGTGACTACACACCAGGAGCCACTGTTACCGGTCTTTTCATGAATGCAACTGAGGAGTGGGGGATTCGGGCGGGTGCAGGTGTGTCTGTATGAAAGTGTGTGGGAGTGTGGGAGATACATTACAAAATCCGAAAGTTTCAAGGAGAGGCCATTACAATGAAGTAGTTCTCTGAACACTGATTTATACCACTGTGTTTATATAAGGACAAACAGGATGTACAGTGAAAGGAAAGAATAGTTCTGAAATAGTGAAAGCACCATTTAAATTCACAAACCTAACTTCCAAAAATCTCTGCAAAATAATTTTAACAAATTAGAAACATAAAAAATAGGTAACACAATAAAGATATTTGTGAACAAGTTTTTATTCCAAGAAACAAGCTGTTTTTTCAGTATTTAACCTCTATTCTTTTATAGGATAAATCAGTTCTTTTCATAATTTTTAATTATCAGATTTCAGAGAAATATAATAGAGATACAGAGACCACATGAGGAATAAGAATTTCTTATCTGAGGGGAACCTCAATCAAGTTTTATCAATGCTATGTTAATCAAATTCATGGTCTTCAGATGTTTTAGATTTCAATTTTCATCAGTTCTAGTCAGCATAACATCCAAAGACTGCAGTCAAAAATATTTGGAGGATGACTCTGCCATACAGTATTCTGTCTCTCAGTGTGTCTCTTTCACCATTTTCCAGTCCATTTAATGACCACTCAACTAATATCAAAGACTTAATTAGCTGGGGTAGCAAGCTAGAACCTAGGAGATTGTGAGTTCTACTCCTGCCTCAGACATGAAAGCCGGATGGGTGACTTTGGGCCGATCAATCTCTCTCAGCCCAACTTACCTCACAGGATTGTTGTTGTAGGGAAAATAGGAGGAAGCAGGAATATTAGATGTGCTTGCTGCTTTTAGTTATTAAAATAATGTAAAGGTGGCATTACAAAAATGAGCAGTCACAAATTTAGGGCAAAAATATAGCCCCAAACACATGCAAGAAATTTGCAACTTCTAATAAAAGGAGTTGTTAACAGAACTAATCAGACAGGTGATTACTAGTTTGTTTACATTCGTCTGATCAGAGTTCATCCATTAGAACTTTAGGAAATCCTATTCATGGTTTCTAAGTAGAAAATGCATTCACAACATTATTTTTCAGAACAAATAATTGATTAATCTCTCAGAAATCTCAACAACCTTTACCATTACCCATCAAGAACAATTATTTCAAAATTAGTATTGTACCACCAAAGCTCCAATGACTACATTACAACAAAAATGTGTTGTTTTGCAGGATACTTATTTGAATACACATCTGGAGGCAATGATGAGTAAAGGGAATCTTTATGTAAATTGAGTTCTTGCATTCATTCTCTCTCAAGTCCCATCTGTGTGCATCTTTTCATGGCAAGTATTTATTTTGTAGGTATTCTGTTCTTCAGATTATGAATTCTATTTCAAGAAAAGGCCCATGAATCTGAAGTTTATTTATTTATTTTATTTTATTTATTTTGTCAAGTGATTATAAGATAACAGGTATACGTATAAACATAGTTATGAATACATGAAATGGATACATATAAGAAAAATAAAAAGAAACAATAGGATAGGGACGGTAGGCATGTTGGTGCACTCATGCACGCCCCCCTACAGACTTCTTAGGAAAGGGGTGAAGTCAATAGTAGACAGTCTAAGGTTAAAGTTTTTGGGGTTTGGGGAAGAAACCACAGGGTCAGGTAGAGTATTCCAGACATTGACCACTCTGTTGCTGAAGTCGTATTTCCTGCAATCAAGTTTGGTGCGGTTAACCTTGAGTTTGTATCTATTGTGTGCTCTTGTATTGTTATGGTTGAAGCTGAAGTATTCATTGACAGGTAGGACATTGCAATATATAATTTTATATACTACACTTAGATCGGACCGAAGGTGGCATAGTTCTAGGTTTTCTAGGTCTAGAATTTCAAGTCTGGTGCCATAAGGTATTCTGCGACGATTAGAGGAGTGGAGAATTCTTCTTGTGAAATATTTCTTTTTACTTCACATGTTCAGAAGAAACATGGAGATTGATCAAATTTCACTTTTCTATATATGTAGCATCTTCAGAATTTTTCAGCAAGTTTTTCCAATCCAGAGAAATATATTTTCTTCCAATTAAGCAGTATTTAAAAAGGGATGGCAACTTTTTGGGCTTGGCATGTCAAAAATCGGGAAAATGCCTAACTTGACTCTGTTGCCATGTCATACACACCCTTGAATAAAAGAGAAACAATTCTCTATTCCCCTCCCGCTAGCCCATCTAGCCCACCCTGAACAGTGGTACTCAGCGGCCTAAACTCAGCGGCATAGGCCTCAACTCCAGTCCTAGCGCCACGGCTGCCACTCAAAAAGGACAACTCACGCTATTCCAAAAACTGCACAAAAGCATATCCTGTTCTCACATGATTTGGGGAGGCTCTGGAGGCCATGAGGGTGCCCAGCCCTCTCATATGACTTCTGGAAACTGCAGAAAAGCACATCCCATTCTTCCATGGCCTCCACAACCTTCAAAAATCACACAAGAACAAGGCATGGTTTTGAGGATAATTATTGGTACTGGTGAATATTGACATATGGTGCATAGCTTCACCATCACTGATCTAATATATCATTATTTCAGAAGAAAGTGAACTGCTATTTTGGCTTGAGGAGAATATTTGCCTTCACATAACATGGAAGTTTGATATGGACAGAGAAAGACAGAATTGGAAAAAAATCTTATATATAGTTCCACCATTTGATCAGTGCAGGGTATGTAGAGCAAATGTTTTCATACTTTTTCAGGCAGCAGAATCTATTACCGGTAGTTAAAATAAATCCCAGAACTCTTCGGTATGGTTACTGAGTTTTCTCATTCTCCCTTCAGTCTCTTGTGGAACCCCATTAACCTCTTGCCCTGGAGTTGAGAAATCTTGTGCTAGAATGCCTCTAATGGATGATCATATATGCTCTGTTTGAAGACTTCAGAGAAAGTTTGAAAATGGAGAAGGAAGAGGAAGAAGAGGAGGAGGAAAAGTATTATTTTAATTTTATGTCACAATATTCCTTGTGTGAAACAATCTATGCAGTTCCACTTTTGAAGAATTAAGGGTTATTTGAACATAATACCATGCACAAGTCTATAATCCCATTAATCTTATTAAAGTTATCCTGCAGCCACTTTTAGCATCAGTGTTCCTTGATCCATCTTGTGCTTATTACAAGCTCTAATTTTGCATAATCAGAGGCTGCACTAACTAATTTTAGAGAGAAAATATACAATCAAACATCATGGTTGGCAGAAAGCAACATGGAAGAGTCAGAAGCAATGTAATTTGTACTCTATTTTACCTCCATTTCCACAGTTACAGTAGATCACCTAATACAGTAGTCAGAGTCCAAGCCAAAATTGTTGAGTTTATCCGGGTAATCCAATATTGTCGTTTGGATCTATCTCCACATGTAATATAAAACCTTAGCCTTAGAGGCATAATGTTAATGTATTTTTCCTAACATTTTATTTCACTATGGTAAGGAGGAAGTTACAAGTTAAAAACAAATTAATTTCTAATTACTATAGATACAGTTTATCACTAAACCACTTAAGATGTTAGGCTTCGGGGAAGCAACTTAACAAGCAGAAATGCTGCGGCCAGAAAGAGAAGGGCAAAAGCGGTATTTGAGCTGCCCCAAGGGGCCAGACCGCTGCAGCTGCAGCCAGACAGTTGCCCCCCTGCGCCCGCACCATTTGTGCCGGCCACACCCATCCGCCCCAGGCTTTTTTTCAGGGTAGGGGTAATGTTAGCCCCCCCAAAAAATTAGGGTTAGGGTTATTATTGAGGTGGGTCGTGTTTTTGGAGAAACACAGACATGAGAACCACTATATATATTTAAGAAATGTATATGGCTGCCCAACTCATACCATAAAGAAACTAGTAGTAACTTTTTAGCAGTAGAGAGTAAGGAAGATGACCCTTATGGAGATATACAGGATTGGTCACCTAGGCAACAGGGGTTGAAGCTTATACTTCCATACATCACTGAACTATAAGGAGCAGGAAGAGGTTCAGAACAATCATACTTGAAAGATTCTGTTATTATAGTCAATCTGAATACAGGTAGTTTTAGCTTTCTTGTGGAGATGATTTTCTTGTCTGGTCTACCTAATGGAAGTGACTTAGTAAAAGTTGGACCTTACTTGAACTTGGAGAAGAATGGAAAGCAAGATGGGTCAAATATGGATTTCAGCAGTTGTAGGTAGATAAAGAAATGCAAATTCCAGGTTAATTCAAGATTACTAAATACTGATACTGCATAGAAATTGCTTACACAAGAAGTATGGCACAATACGGAATCCGTCTACCTAGAAAATCCAAAGGCACCAAAAAGAAAATGACCACGGTCGCATACGTCATGAAAGGATGCAACTGAAGTCCTTGATGAACTGGTTGGGAACTTTGTACTTTATTACAGAAGCAACATTCCTAGCTACAACTTAGGATAAGTATTGTCACACCAGCACCAGCAACACTACTGTAGACATAAGATTCTTCTAGCATTCCAAGATTAACTAGTAGATCCTATAGCAATTCCTTATTATACATTGTCCTGAAGTGAGAGAGAGAAGTTGAAACTCTGCTTGTATGTCTTTTTTGAATGTTGTTTAAAGAATTATCTGATAGTGTCAATCTTACAGAGAAACTAATGCTTTATTTTGTACACTACCAGTAAAGAAAAAAAAGACCTAGTGCACAAGGCAGCTCTTGTGTTTGTGTTTTGTTTGATCAATCAGGGCAACTCATGACTCTGCCATTGTCAACTGTTTCCATTTTTATTCCAATACTGAAGTTCAACAGTATTTTTGCGTTTATCATACCCCAACAAAGTTTCTCAAGAGAAATACTAATTAATACAACGATTACCCATAAAATCTGTTCAAATTAATGGATAGAAGTTAAACCTGACTGGTGGTGACCAATTTGATTTGAATGCTATTTATACAATGGAGAAGCAATTTATTGCAGTAATTACAATATAGTATTGTTTGTGCTTTGACACGTCATGTTATTAAGAGCTTACACGTTCCTTATGTTGGAAATCTTTGAATGACAAATCCTTTACATTATTCAGACTGAAGCATTGTTATCACAGCCACTGCTGTATTACATTTGGTTTTCCAAAAAGTTTTTGAAGAGCAAGATATCAAACGTAAGGTATTAAAACAACCAATTTAATTAATGAACTGGAAAGACTCTGCCTTAGGCTTTGCACAGCCCAAAATGGCTTTTTAAAAAAATTAATATGTTTCAGAAAAGAACGATGGGAATACTGTATACCCACTTGTAACCAAGTCGGGTGTTGTTTTTCTCTGCTTTGTGAAACACAGTGGAGCTTTACTCTGTCAGCCTTTAAGAAATACAGGAAATGATCTCTCTCAAACTCAGGCATTTCAAAGTACTTACTGTGGTACCGATGTGCCATTTCAAGCATGGCTGGTATTCAGAGATATTTTTTTCCCCTGAGTACAATTTCCTCAGGATAACAAAAGTTCCCATGACTCTATTCAACTTAATTCTTCTGCAAAACAAACGATGATTCACCGCAGGCCCAACTCAAGCGCCTACCGACCACCACCTTTCTGCCCGAAAACGTTTGAATTAGAAAACAGAAACATTGTAGGCCCATAATCCTGTAAATTAAGAAACCTCGATCCTGCAAATTAAAACTTTTCTCTCCCCTAACTGGGTAATACCCAGCAGCGAAGGAGGAAAAACAGCGCCCCTTCCGCCTAGGAAATATCTAGTTCGCCATCCAGCGACAAGCATAACCAAAGGGAAAACGCCACCCACAACCCAAGCGCCTGGAAAAGCGGCTGGAAGCCAACGAGCGATCCTTGAGGATATAAACTCCGGCGCAACCCATGCGGATTCCTGTTTAGTAACTCTTTCCTGAGATTCAACATATAGTCAGAACAATGTTTTTTGTTCAGACGACTCCAAGCCAGGAGAAAAAAATAATAAATTCACCCGACGATTCTCTCTCCTCGCTTCGTTATTCCCTCCTCGAGGGTGAACTCCGGGGGCAAAGCGACAAACGTTCCCATGGCAAACCACTCCGAGAGAGGTCATTTCGAAAAACGAAGAGCAAAACAACCGGATACACGCTTTATGAGCCTTCAACACTCGAGAGTTTGCGAACAGCGACCTCGCGGACATGACCGAGTCGTACCCCTCCCCCCACCCTCCCACAACCCGAGTGCGGTGGCTTGAGCCACCTTTTGGATGTAGGTTGGGAGGACAGTACGGCGGGAAAAGGGGCGCGTCGGGCGCTTCCCACCCAGGCTCTCAAATTAGGTTTATAAGGGCGCTGCGGCTCTAGCCCCGCGCGCTCGCCTGCACGGCGGAAAGCGCTTAGAACGCGTGTCTGGAATTATCCCCCCCCCAACCTGGCGCGCCCGCCCTCCCGCCCGCGCACCCCAACTCCGCTTGTCTCTAAACCTTCCGTTAAGAGGAGATTAAAAGGGCGACTTAGAAACAAACAAAGAAAGAAAGAAGACGCAGCACACGCCCACATTCCCAACAGGTAAGAGAAGGGGAAAACAAAACAATTACCTGGAGTAGAAAATAATCCGTTTGGAAAACCGCCCAGCCCTCGGAAGACGGAAAGTGGAACGGCCCCCGGAGATATAACCGCGATTTAAGCAGAAACCGCGCCTCTCAATGCCCGTCTGAGGTGGAAGCTGCCCCGGAGAAGGGAAGGCAGTCCCTGTTCTGGAGCCTTTCCTGACTCAGCCCATTTCCTGTTTCGAGAGGAGGCAGGAAAACCAACCTGGGAGGCGGCTTTTTCTCAAGGGCGCGGCTGCTAGGTCGCCGCAAACAGGTAAGCACGTTCTCGCCGCTCGCCTCCCTCCCTCCCTCCCGAAAGGAAAGGAAAGGACGAGGCGCCGGCTGGAAGAGTTTGGGAGGCACCTGCCCGGAGAAAGAAGCGCCGCGGTCTCCTGGCTTGGCTTCGCCGCTGCCACCCAAACACAATTGCCACCACCGTTCAGCCAGACGACACCGCTGCCAGCCGAACAATAAAGAGAGAGGGAGAGTAAGAGAAAGGAAGGGACTGGCCGGCTCCAAGGACGGGGTTAGACGGCGAAGGGCCCTCCGATCAGGATACCAGAGGAGAAGTTGGAGATCCCGGACGTCGCAATTCGCGCCCTCAGACCCAAAAGAGGGTTATTATTCTGACGGCAAGGCGTCAAAATAGGACTACAAAGCCCAGAAGCTGCAGTTACCCAACTACCCCGCCAAGGAGTGTGCTAATTTCGGAGATTTGGATCTATCCTCGGGTTAGGTCCTTGCAATGAACCTCTTGATCCTATTCGAGCCGTTGGCTTAGTTTGCACCCCTGGGCTTCCAGCCCTCTTTTTCTCAGGCGATGTTTCTGGGTTACGGCCCGCAGAAGTGCAGACACGCGTGTCCCTGCACGCGTGCTGCCTAGTTTCACGTAGCATAGGGACAGCCGCGGAACCGTTACGGAAAAATGTAACCAACGTTCAGTCCGAACGGCATCCAGCATTTCGCGCTGGCCAGCAAGTAAGTTCAGTTTCCCTCCGTGGTCCTGACTGGAACAGGAAATACCGGTTCAAAATAAAACTCTGACAAACACAAGGAAGTCGAGCCAGTGGTGACACTGGGGCATTCGTCATTGTGCGGCTTTCGTTTGGCTTCAGCCCAGATCGCAATTGAAACTCTCTTGTGAAGGGATTGAGCAAGTTTGAGAGGGACTTCCAAGTATGGATATTCACTTCCAAGATTGGTTTTTCAGCCTGACAGTGGGTATCTTAGGGTGATCAAGTTTGGATTGCAAAGATCCAGGTGACCCCTGAACAGCAGCTTAAGGTGGTACAGACAAGTGTAACTCTTGGCTGGCATTATTTGTCTACCTACCTCAAGAAAGCAAATAATTGTTTATTACCCATTACTTTTGTGTTAAGTTGGCTGTACAGGTAGAACAAGCTGAGTAAAATGCAAAGGTGTTGAATGAGCCTGTGTTCTGGAACTCCAAGATGTCCTATACTGCACATACTGCACATACTGGCTGACTTTGCTTTACAATATTGTAGCTCTGGAGACATAACGTGAAGATCTGGGATAATCTCACACCGTATTTCCATAACCTTCTGAGAAAAAGATACCAAAGATACAAAGAAAAAGATATCAAGATACAAGCAAATTATATTTTTAGTTAAGTGTTTGAATAGTTCTAAGTGATAGAGTAGTCTCTTTCTGTTGACAGCTCTTGACTTACCACTGGTTATTTTATAACCGTTTAGAATTGCAATGGCCCCAGAATGGGTGCTTTAAGTATTTCTGGCCATTGTAAAATGTCACACATACACCCTAACATGGTCATATGACTGCACTTCCAGTGGTGGGATTCAAATTTTTACTACCAGTTCTGTGCCTGTGGCTTGGTGGGCATGGCAGGGGAAGGATATTGTAAAATCTCCAGTCAGAGGTGGTATTTGCCAGTTCTCCGAACTACTCAAAGTTTCTGCTACAGGTTCTCCAGAACTGGTCAGAACCTGCTGAATACCACCTCTGCTTTGGACTATTTTTTAAAATCAAATTTAGAAATGACCCATTTTCCTCAGAGGGACTCTTGGCAACTGGCTCATATTTATAACTGGTTATAACATCCCAGTCACATGGCCATGATTTGCGACTTTTTTTGCTGGTTTCCAGCAAACTACATTCAATTCAGAAGAATGGATTCACTTGCACTACTTGCTTATCACCCTTGTGATTTGTTTAATGACTGTCACAAAAGATGTCAAAAAAAACCCCCAGGTCCTGTCATGTGGGTGCCTCAACTTAAGACTGCAGTAGCTTACAACTATTTCCAGTTCTACTTGTGGACTATGTATCATTCAAATGAGTTTACATAATACACTATGGCAAATGTCCAGTGTAAGCACATGGTATGAATCTCATCATTGTGTACCCTTGATGTATCTCATAACACCCAAATCTTCCAAAGATGATAATATTGACTTTTATTAGTCTCAAATTATTCCTCACAGAATTATCAGCAAAGCAAATGTTTGAGAACAAGGAGCAGTTCAATCCATTTCATGCCATTTAACTTTGATCTACATGATGCAGTCACATTCATGAAGATTCAGCTGTTACCCCAATGGGGTCTGAATTTGATGCATTTAGGTGATACAAGATACAGTGGTATACCCTACAGCAGGGGTGTCAAAGTCGCGGCCCGTGGGCTGGATGCATCATGTGCTGGCTCTGGCCCCGCCCTGTTTAGCGAAGGGGGGGGAAGTCCCAATACATCACATGACGACACCGTGACGTGAGTTTGACACCCCTGCCTTACAGGTTTCCTCTTCTTAAATCTGTCAAAAGGCAAGCAGCTAATAATGGGCTTGCCTAAATAAATCATATAGTTGTGCAATCTTGGAATCACCTATATTTCTTAGGATTCAACCTGTTTAGTGAGGATTTCTAATTGCTTTGTAGAACTACAATAATGTTCAAACCTTCCATCCTGCCTTTCTGAATGTTTCCCAGTTCCATTAATACTGCGAGTGATCCTGCACATCTGAGAGATCCTAAATGTCCCAGGTCCACAAAGGTCACAAATAGAAACCTTTTTGTGTTTGTGTTTCTTTTTGCAAACCTTCTCTTCACATGCTCACCTACAATATCTGGATGCATTGGGGAACAAAAGAACACTGAGATACTGTTAAGAGATCTATAATATCAGTCGTATCAATTAATCATGGAGCATTAAGATTTTGTTTCCTTCTTCCTTAGTTTCCTTGGGATAGACTTCCTGTCATTGTGCTAGCTCAATGCTCCCATTTTGACACAAGAAACTACTAAGGGATATCTGTAACAGAAGTATTCACCATCACCATTAGAAAGTTATTTGATCTGAGGGTAGCACTATACATTGAAATTACAGATCAGAAAGATTACTGATGTCAAATACCGATGATCAAAATTCATTTATATTCTTTTTAGTAACAATTTTTTTATTTGAATGACTAATTTCTGAGACAAAAAGTGGGTTTTTTTGTTTCCCAGAATCAAGAACAATTGTGAAAATCTCACTTATATTGTCAAGAAGATAGAACATTATGGACGCAAACATTTATCCCAGTCAATGTTACAGAACTATAGATTTTTTTTAAAACAGTCAGTCAGCATTCATGGCCCCTGAGAATGATGACACTCTTAATGGGGCTTTTGAGTTTTTTCCCCACCCATATTTTTTTTCTGCAAATCTTGAGGCTTCTTCCACTTTCCAACAACTTCCCTCATGTTACCCATATTCAGATCTGGCAATAGTATTAACAAAAATCCAGAGGAGCTCAGTGTCACAAGAAATATTTAACATGTCTAACATTGGAAAAAATGCAGAAATCCAGAAGTTAGATGTGTTGTAGCACGTTTGTAACAAGTAAATAAGAGATCCTATCTCACTGTTCAAAAGTGAATGGTTGCAGGAGGAGGCACTCACCTTTTATTGTTGAACTCTGCCCTGTTCAGAGTACTGTAAGTATAAGGCAAGCACAAACATGATTCAAATCTAAGCAAATATATTAAAAAGTAAATTTAAGAAGAAATTTCTTGAAGAACTAAACTCAGGGGTTGCAATATTGGTTTAAAAAAGGCATCTTATTGAAATAGTTTTGAAGTTTTATTAAAATAATTAAATTCTAAGGAGGGAGTGACCCAAATTTATCTTGGCTTCTCTTTTCTCCACAGCATAAAATCTGTACTGACGTGGAAAGCCATTTGAATACTGTTGCTAATGGAAAAATGACTTTTTATATAGTTTACTACCACTTTTAGCTCATTTTTAGAGGACATTATGATTAAACAGCACTGAGCTACAGAAACCAGGTCTCAGTTAAGAGGAAAAGTCCACAATATGTGAATCTTCTTATTATTAATTTGACTTGTATGCCGCCCCCTCTCTGAAAGGACTCGGGGCAGCTCACAGGTAAAAACAGACAATAAATTAATTATCTAAAACATTATTAAATAATACAACCCAAATTAATCTAAAACCCTTATAATTTTTAAAATTTAACCCCCCCCCCAAGAGGTCAGCGCAGCCTGGCCTGTTCAAATAACCAGGTTTTCAAGTCGTGGCGGAAGGTGCGAAGGTCAGGGGCCAAACGGAGTCCCAGGGGTAATTGGTTCCATAAGGCGGGAACCGCCACAGAGTAGGCCCTCCCCCGGGGCACCACCAAATGACACTGGCTCGCAGACGGCACCCCGAGGAGCCCCTGCCTGTGTGCTCGTACAGGACGAATCTTCTTTGCTACATCCAAAGCTTAGAAGCAATTCTCATGAGACACAAAACAGACCAAGGCTGACACTAGAGATATTGTGAAATTCAGCTATCAGCCCCTATGTAAGTATCAAGAGCTAGTCCTCATCATTTCAGTTTGTTTGAGTTTGGTTTCAAATTTGCATTCATTCTTGGGTTGTACAGCAGCCTCCAGTCTGTGAACAGAATTGGGCTTGCAAGCTTCCCTCCATAGTTGGAGAAGGTCTCCAAAAGCTTTGCTCTTTGTCCAAGATCCATGTATGCTTCCCACACTAAGTGGAGGCTTCCCAAACCACGAACACCTTGGTCCTCCTTCGTTTACACTAGTAGGGAATGCCATGTTTAACAATGTCTCTGTGAGAGGCACATATAAATAAGGTTTCAGGAAACCTGGTCTCTGCCTTTTGGTGTTATTTGGTCCTCAGAAAATTATTGGAGGTCAATCCAAGATTGGGCCTGAAGTTCCCTATGTCTGGGCTAGAGAATAAGATCTCATACAGGTTACAGGTTCTCCAAATCTGTAATTTAGGACAATGGATTGAGAATAGTTTTTGAAGCAGCCATGACAGTCTTCCAAAATATGCTTTGAAAACAATTTTTCAACTGCTTTGCATAGACCTAGTTTCTTCACCCCTCTTAAAATGCATTTAATTAAGGAGGATGTTGCACTTAATCCCAGTTTTTCTATGCAGTTCACTATTAGTTTAATAATTTCCACTCCTTATTTCAAAGTTAAACATAAATTCAGGTTTTCTAATGATATACACGTAATAGGTAAGCTTAGTATTTCAATTAGTCTGTTTCTGATTAAAAAAAAACAAATATCCCACTAATTAGATTCACTTTTGTAAGAATTATTGGAGTACTTCATGCAAAGGCTGCTTAGAAATTATTGCACAGTCGCATTCTATGGTGGGACATAATATGATATATTGGACATACCACTTGATTATGGCAATTCCACTGAATATTGCTATTATTATAAAAGTTACTGATAGTGGAGTAAATATATAGCAAAAGTATCCAGTTTGGCTAGCAACTCTTATGCAAATATCACACTTCTACAATTGGATACAATCTTGCAGAAATATTTCACACTCTTATGCTTGCAACACAAAACAAAAACATGTAGTGTATGTGTATGTATATATATATTTTCCATTAGTATTTAATAAAATAGATTTGAACAACATTTTGAGAATTTAAATTTCGACAAACAGGTTAAAACTAGTATACCATGAGGAAGGAAGAAATGAGTCAAAGTCCAAAGTCTTTGGATATTTATAGACAGCTATCAAGAATTAGGCTCTCTACCAGCGTGTGTTAAAGTTGATAAATCCAGTTCAATTGCTAATGCAAGTGAAAGTTCCTTTGACAATAGATCATGAAGAGAAATGCCATCATGAGAATAAATCCATTTTTTTCCAGACCAGTCATAACGCTTTGGGCCACTGTGAAAAATTAAGACATAAGAGAGCTAAAATTTAAACATTTACAAAATATAATGGAGCGTGCATAGAATAAAAGCATTGGTTTACACTATAAAACTATAAAACTATAAAACTCATAATCTTGCTTAAAATGGGAGAATACTATTATTTGATAGGAGAAAGTAAAAGGATATCTGACAAATTCTTAATTATACATTTCAAATTAATATTTTTTTGGAAATGTAGGAATTTCACCATTTATTATACTCATGGCCCCTTCCTTCCTTGCTTTACAACTGGTGTATATCTCTCTAGCATAATCAAATTAAAATTTACTATTTCATCCAAACTGGCAATTGACAGTTTGAATAAGACCTGCAGCAATACTCAAGTTTGAATATCTGGTTAATAAGACCTCTGCAGTTTGTTTGTTTTTTAATCACTGAAATTTTAGTTTTTTTTCACTCACTCTGCGACAAGAACTTTAAAAGTTAGGTAAATACTTGTTTTTATCCCTCCCCAATTTTTCTAAGGTGCTTAATGTTTTTTAAGCTACAGACATATTTCTTTTAGTCACCTTTTATCAAAAATTATATGTAATCTAATGTATGGCTGGCTTGAATCTGCTTGCTTGGTAACTAGTTGTAAAAATAATCAGCAGCAAATTTTACATATATACAAATGCTTTCTTTTATGAACAACAATTTGTACATAAATATACATTATTAAGTCCTGTAGGACCTCCTTATGAAAAAGTATGTAAAAAGGCATTCTTCTAAAGGACAGTAATGGACTGTTTCTGACACTATTATTTGGATGTTGTATGCTTACAAAAGAAACAATCCAGTACCTTCAGTATTTTATTTACTAATAGATTTTACAGACTCAAAGGATGGTTTATGTACTTTGTTTACAATCAAATAACATCCTATCAATAGTCTTTCAACTAAGACAAAAGCATTAGTAGTAGTAGGTAGTAACATTCAGCTGACTTCATCTGGGCTTGGGAGTTTGAAGCCTCAAGTTAGTTTATAGGTGACTGGCAGCCAGAAAATTCTAGGTGATGTGCTAAATAGGGAAATTTTGTTAGAAGGTGGCATCGAAGTCTAGAATCTGTACAATCTGGAACTGCCATACTGTTAATTTAGAAATTTCAGAATGATACCTAATAAATGAATTATGCATTATGGTGCTTTAGTTCAACTACAAATTTTCAAATCATTGTAACCTATAAAGTAAACTCACCTGATTGGAGAAGAGAGCCATATCTGTTTATTTGGTGTCTGTTTATTGATTACGTAAGTTCCCATGTTTCCACCCAGTTTCACTGTTAGTACTCCATTCTTCAGAATAAAAAGTTAAAAAATAGGCCTTTGAATTAACATTATTGTGCATGAAAATTTTCAATTATTAAGTAGAGGCTACTTTTACTACAGTTAAAAGAATCACTCATATCACTGTTAAATGAGTATATTTCAACCAAATTAAACTATTTGCTTCATTTAATTCCCACTTTGCTTTTGTTATCCTGTTTTCTATCAATTAGCTTCCAGGAATTTTAGAAAAATATACACTGATTCTAAATCATACATACTGTAAATGCACTCACATCTGCCCAATTGCAAACCATAAAATGGCATCTTGTTACATTTTTCCCATCTATGCCATCTTCTAGTCTCACAACACAACACAGTCCATTCAGTAAAAATCATGATCAGACTACAAGAGAAAAATAAGTGCCTCCAGATGACAGCCTCCTATTTTTAATGTCCACAGTGCGATTTTTTTTTCCTTTCACAGCTAGTAGGTTTTTTAAAAATAAGGGGAGAAACATACAACTGTTGCAGAAGGAAAACCCTGGACCCTGCCTCCCTACCCCCAATAATGTGTTTGAGACTTTAATCTGGTAGTACCTAGGCAATATGACAGGGAAAGAGAGAAGAAATGTGCACACACTCATGTACACACATTAGCCACACTTTCCCAAAAACATTAATCCAGAACCATAGCTGAATGGGGGAATGCAAATTCTGAATTGTGACAAGAGCAAATATTTCCACAGGCAAATTCTTTGACATATAGAATCATGAAGATCATGTGGGAGAAACTATATGAAGCAACAGTTTAAATTCAACTTTAATGCTATCTAAATGATTTTAAGTCATCTTAAGGAAACAACATTAAGGAATGACAGGAATGTCTGCCTATATAGCATTGTGCCTAAGGTTTCCAAATGATGCAGCACATTTGAAGGATGTGAAGGTTTCCAAATGATGCAGCACATTTGAAGCATTTGTTCACTTATGCAGGCCTTTTCAATTGAACTCAGGCATTGGGCTTCAACTTGCTTGATTCCAAGTAAGCATGGCTTTTAGGAATACACTGGTCTATGATATACCTGAGGGCTCCATGAAGAAGGCCGAGCAGTGATTTTACTGCCCTTGAGGAACACTGCCTCTGATAATAACTTTAGAATTCTGAACCTATAGGACAATCTCCCAATATTTTCAACCATAATTAACAACTTATAAAGGGTTTTTAAATATTCTATCTACAAACAGGTTAACATTTACAAAACAAAAATCATAAAAAGCAACAATAGCATTATACCCCAAAGGAGACATCATAATCTTTAGGAGTAAACAGCTTGTCTGCCAAATCCTCAAAGAAATCTGTTAACGATTCCAGTGTTTCTTCAGCAAGTTTTTCATACTTGGTTTCATCTAGTGAGCTGTAAAAGTCATGTGAATAAAGATTCGCTCAAATTTACTTGCTGAAAACAAGAGGGAGAGATTATAAACATTCAGAGGAAAAAAATTCAGACTACTTGAAGATATTTGTTATTAGCAAGTGTTGGAAGCATTTCATAGATTTATTAATAAAGAATGGGGGAAAGTTCATTATAGACCATGAAGAGAGAAATCAGCTGAGGTTTAATGCTAGATAGGCCATTAAGTCATTTCTATTCATTTAATTTTAGCAACCATCTGATATAAGAATTCTTAGCCTATTACTTTTCAAAAAACATTTGGATATGATAAGAATATAGTATATCAGATAGTAGCAGTTACTCCTCTAAAAACCACTGAATATATTTCGAAACTTCTCGAAACAACAAATGGAACTTTGGATATTTTGCCAAATTCCTTTTCTATCAGGAATGGAAAGTATTCTTAGCCTGGTTGTTCTTTTACTATCCCTGCAGGAGGAACAATTCATTTTCTTTCCTAGCTCGTAAGGAAATTAATAATTTCAATAAAGAGCTGTCTCCTAGCCAGTTAAGAGAATATGTTCAGTACTACTAAAACAGAATCACCATTTGGAAGGACATCTGCCAAAAATGTTCTGAACGAGACTTGTAAATTAAGCCTGCATTGTCTCATGTCAGAATAAAATAAGGACAAGTTGCTTAATATTTATTTGTATCCCACCTTTATTATTTTTACAAATAACTCAAAGCGGCAAACATATTAGCTCCTCCTATTAGCTCCTCCTCCTATTTTCTCCACAACAACAACCCTGTGAGGTGGATTGGGCTGATAGAGAGTGACTGGCCCAAAGTGATCCAATCAGCTTTCATCCCTAAGGTGGGACAATCTCCGGGTGAGATTCAAGGTTTTAACTTTAACATACAAAGTCCTACATGACATGGGTCCTTATTACTTAAGGGAGCGACTGCTGCCGACATCGAATACTAACCGCCCTGTGCGAAGTCATAGACAGGGACTCCTTGGGGTCCCATCAGCCGGGCAATGTCGGCTGGCGGTCCCCTGACGACGTGCCTACTCTGTCGCGGTCCCCGAACTCTGGAATCAACTTCCTTTGGGGCTCCGCCTGGCCCCCGACCTCCGCACCTTCCGCCATGACCTGAAGACCTGGTTATTTGACCAATCCGGGCTGTGACCCATGGGTGGGGTGGTTTTAGATTTTGATGGATTTTAAGTTTTGTATTTAATTGGGACCATTAGTTTAATTCTTTTTTAAGTATTTATTGTGCTCGTTTTATTGTAAGCCGCCCCGAGTCTTCGGAGATGGGGCGGCATATAAGTCCCATTAATAAATAAATAAATAAATCTCCTGGTTGGGAGTCTGGTGCTTTAACTACTAGACCTAACTGGCTCAATGGATCAGTAATGCTGCTAAATTAGTGATATTCCTAATGTTTTAATGCAACATTATACACAACAATTAAGGCAATAGTTAAGGATACCTCCAGCACCTGTAGGGAAACAATAACAGACTTACCCTGAAGCAGAAGAGACAAAAGAAAGGGTAACATTTAGCAAGGAACTCCTATAGTTACCTTTAGACCAGAGTACAGGACTAAAAAAATCTAGGAAGATGCTCTCTTCTGCCATCTAGAGCTTACAAAAAGTTATTTGGTCCTGCTTGTCAGATAAATGTTAGATGCAGCTCAACTAAGAATATTAATGCTACGAAAACCATTGGTTTACTACACTAAATTGAGGACATGTGTTTTCAGTTAAGGATTCCTTAACTCTAACATACCCCAGCTTGTGCTGCCTCAATATGAGAGGGTTTTTTGGGGAGGACAGATGAGGGAAGTCGTCAGGCAGTTGCACCAACAATGTATTCTTCCAAGAGGGTCACCCAAGGTGCAAAGGTCATCATAGCTGCCCAGTTAGAGCAAGCAACAATAGAGGAAGGTGGATGATCACTGCAGCGACAATAAAGACATCATTTCATACTGCATAGGAGAAGGCAAATAGTAAATCACTCCTGTATTTTATCAAGTAAACCACAAGGACAGAGAACATATGAGGGGTCCTTGGTGCTCTCTTAGCTTGGCTGTTTTCCTGCAGAGGTTTCATTACCCAAACAAGGTAACATCATCAGCGCTTTATCTTACGGAGCAGATGAAGTGAATGCTGGATGGATCAGGTCGGGTGGCACTCAACATGCTATGGTAGAAACAGTATTTATGACACGGACTGATTAAATCCTATGAAATGTCTGAATGAAATGTTTTCACTCAGAGAATAGAAAATCCAAAACTATAAAGGCAGAAATGCAGTAGAGCACAAAGCCTAAGAAGCACTAATATGAAAAAACTCAACATAATGAAAAATGAAACAAACTCACTACACACTGACATATTGAGTATCAATGAATTGAAACAGAGTGAAATTGGCCACTTTCAGTCAGAAAATCATACTGTTTACTTCTCAGACCATGAAAAATCAAAAGACCTCTGTTGTTTTCATAGTCAGGAAGGTTATAGCAAAGACAGTATTTTGGTATAATGCAGTTAATGATCAAATAATATGAGTTAGATTTTGCAGACAGCCCTTTATTGATCTATGATAGTTATCCAGATCTGTGATCCTGGTGTAGAGGAAGAAGAGGAATGAATTTTATGATCAAGTTCAATCAGAAATCAATAGAACATGCAAACAAGATGTGCTGTTTTTGATTGGGAACTGGAAAGACAGTGTTACAAATATTGAGGAAAACGTAATTGAACTACACAAGCAGGAAACAGAAATGAAACAGGAGAATGGTTAGTTCTTGCCAATCCAATTTCTTCATTGGTATCTTTATTGTCAGGTGGAGCAACAGAGAAACCAAACTGACTGTATTATTGAGGTAAGGAAATGGAAGAGCTTGCTTAAAACAGCAAAGACATGGTGAGGAATTGTGGAACGGATCACAAACTGCTAGTGTGCCACCTCCAAGTCAGGTTAAAGTGGAAAAACAAAACCAGTTTCCACAATATAATCTTGACAATATAATTTCCATGTAAAGGAAAACTACAAAATCCTGAGCCTCATTTACAGGAAGCCATAGGAACTGTGGAATTAAATCAAAGAAACTGTTTAGGATGAATGTGAAAAATATATTGCTGAAGACCAAGAAACAGAGGAAACCAACTGGATGAGAAGAGAGATGGTAAAAATTGCCTATAGGATAAGCCAAGGCTAAGAAAGGTAAAGGAACTGAGCAAAGAATTTCAGAGAGCTCTTAGAAGAGACAAGGAGAAGCATTACCACATCATTACCATTGTAAAGACACTAAAATGGAAACAGACACAGAAAAACAACATTTTCCAAAAGATTTCCAAACTCAAAAGGATATTTCAACCTCAAACCTAGTATGCTAAAAGAAGTCAAAAACAATAACTTATTCAAAGCAGATTAAACAAAAATGAGAGTACACTGAAATACCGCATAGTAAGTACTACCGTGTTTCCCCGAAAATAAGACACTGTCTTATATATTTTTTGGCTCCCAAAAATACACTAGGTCTTATTTTCGGGGTAGGTCTTATATATTTATGGTGCCAAATAGTGGGTGTGAGTGTGTAGGGGGGGTGTTTCGCGGGTGCACGGTTGCTCCCTGAAAAGTCTTCCTGGAACTGGAGATTTACACTAGGTCTTATTTTCGGGGTAGGTCTTATATTAGGGCAGGTTTAGAAAATAGTGCTAGGTCTTACTTTCGGGGTAGGTCTTATTTTTGGGGAAACACGGTAGTATATCAACATCCAAGATACCTTAGAAGATATGTATTCATGTTTGTAAGAACTGCTATTACTGGAAGTTAAATCAGCATTCCAGTCATTACCAAGACAGAAGGCTATGGGAATAACAAAAGAATCAACAGAGGTTCTAATCAAAGTTTGCAAGCAAATCTGGAACAACACAGTAGTCAATAGTCTGAAAGTTGAATCTACTTATCAATATCAAATAATAGAAATTTCACAGATTGTGCAAACTATTACACAACATCCTTTCATTTCACATCCAAGTAAAACAATGCTTAGAGTCATCCAAAACAGATTAGAGCCTTAGGCACAAGGAGGAAATACCACATGTTCAAACTGGTTTTAGAAAAGGCCAAGGAATAAATAAGTGACATTATTGCATGTGAATACTGGATACTTGAAAAAGTCAAAGAATGCCCCCCAAAAAGACTAATAAGCACTTTATTGGATATAGAAAGGCTTTGAACTATGCTGACCATGTCAAGCCAGGGAATGTCCATGGGAAAATGGGAGTCCCAGAATCTCTCACATGCAAAATCTATACGTGTAACAGAAAGCCAATTCTGAACAACAGAACTACAGACTGGTCCCAAGTGGACAAAGGAGTGAGATAAGGCTGTATATTCTCCTTATTTATTCAATTTATAGACTGAAAATATTTGACACATGCTATATTGGTAGAAGATGAACATGTTTTAAAACTGGACAAAATATCACTAACTTCTGATATACTGATTACTCTATTTTGAAAGCTATAAATGATTTGAAAGTTGTAGTAATTAAAGTCAAAAAGCAGGAAAATGGAATTAAGAGTAAATATAAAGATGATCAAACCAATGATAATTGGTGTAGTAAAAAGCCTTTGAAATAATAAAGAAGACACTGAAGTGCTGGATGGCTTCTGCTTTTTA
The DNA here is from genome assembly GCA_009733165.1 of Naja naja. Classification (NCBI taxonomy): domain Eukaryota; kingdom Metazoa; phylum Chordata; class Lepidosauria; order Squamata; family Elapidae; genus Naja; species Naja naja. The sequence goes on along the minus strand of CM019149.1, from coordinate 233,468,713 downwards.
GGATTGACCATCAACAGTGAGTGAACAAGCAGCAGTCAACAAACAATTTAGACACATTACATAAAGATACAGCTACTTTGAGAAGTTCATAATGCTGAAAAAAAGAGTGGACTATCAGTAGTAAGTTGGTGGAACTGAATTACAACAGTCACTAACTCACAACTGACATACTTAAAAGATCAAATAGACAACGTATCATTTTTGACAAAGTTTATCTACGTGGATGCTAAGAGTCAACACCTACTTGATGAAACTAAATCACAATGGGTACTAGCTTTGGTTAATGCCAGCTCTGAGTGCCAGATATCAAGTTCTGTCTTGCTCACTAATTTAGCCTTTAGAAAAAAAATATAACACAATACATTATCAATTGTGCATTCGACATACCTTTTGTCTATGAGAGTTCCTGTTCTTCTTTCAAATATAAGTTGAATACTCTTGACTCTGTTTATCAGAACATGGTCTAAAAAGTGTAGATGAACATCCTGTAAAAAAAAGTTTCAACTTAAACAAGCTTTTGCCAAGATAGTGACCAATAATAATAATAATAATAATAATAATAATAATAATAATTTATTCGACTTGTATGCCGCCCTTCTCCCTAAGGACTCAGGGCGGCTAACAATAAAACAGCAAATATTTACATAGAATTTACCTAAAAACAAATTAAATCTAAACAAGTCAAAATATACAGTAAAACCTTAAAACCTTAAAATTAAAGCAATTAAAACCCCCCACCCGGGTCATTCCAGGCCAGCCTGTTGAAACAACCAAGTCTTCAGGTCCTGGCGGAAGGAGCGGAGATCAGGAGCCAGACGGAGATCCACAGGGAGCTAGTTCCAAAGGCTGGGCGCTCCCACAGAAAAGGCCCTAGCCCTGGGAACCGCCAGCTGACAATGCCTAACCGACGGTATCCCAAGGAGGCCCCACCTGTGGGAGCGAACAGGGCGATCAGAATGTGATGCTGGCATGTGATGAGGCGTTCCCACAAGTACCCTGGACCCAAGCCATTTAGGGCTTTATAAGTTGTTACTAGCACCTTGAAACTAACCCGGAAGGCAACCAGCAACCAATGCAGGTCACGCAGGACAGGATACTCCCATCACAGCCTGCGCGGCCACATTCTGCGGCCTATAGATGGATTAGGACTATAATTTAATTATTTTGTGGATGTCTTTAATGATTTAAATTGTTTTATAATTTTAGAATTGTAAACTGCCAAGATTGCTTAGTTGTAGAAATTGATGAATAAATTAATAAATTTTCTAGAATTCTCAGGTAGCATAGCTGAAAAGAATCCTGTGAATTATATTTAGAGACATTTAGAGGAAAATTGTTTTAAAGAAGGCTAGAAGTAAATGCCATGACATTCAACTGAGGTCTATAAATGAGCACAACTCTATTTCAAATCTAAGTGTGTTTAAACACTTCCTATGTGGTCTTGGTACACTCTGAGTTTGGTTGTTTTCTTGCAGACATTTCATTACCAACTACTGCATCATGCTGGAAAAGATTCACTTAAAAGCCTTAGTGACTCATTTAGAGATAGTTGTAAAAATGATCATAAAATCAAGTCTAATCACCTGACAATTAGATTTACATTCACTACAACTTACAACTAAAATCGTGATCATAAGTCAAGGACTACCTATAACAATACCGATTATAGCCCTTGGAGTTGATTCAGTCTGCCTATTTTTCCAGTTTCTTATCAAAATCCAAATAGAATTTAGACCAAGCTAAGTTAGAACAGGTCACCAGTAAAGAGAGACACAGAGAACTGGGCAGCTTTGCTGGCTGGGGAATTCTGGGAGTTGAAGTCCACTAGGTTTAAAGCCACCAAGGTTGGAGACCCCTGGCCTGGACGAAGGTGGTGAACAATCATGGCCTTTTTACTATGTCAGACTATCAATGGTCTCCATACCAATTTACGGAGAACGAGCTCTTCAGTCAGGGCTGCCCATCCTCGGCAACTTTAAGAACGGTAGACTTCAACTCCCAGAATTCCCCAGCCCAGCCATGGCCGGAGTTGAAGTCCACAAGTCTTAAAGGTTGCCGAGGTTGGACAGCCCTGCTCGAAGGAAAGGATGACAAGGCTCTGCGGCTGCCCTTCCAAGGCTCTGAGTCAAACGATCTTCAAACTTGACCGCTTTAAGACTCGTGGACTCCAACTCCCAGAATTCCTCCTCCGGTCATGTCAGCTCAGGAATTCTGGGAGTTGAAGTCCACAAGTCTTAAACTTTGCCAAGTTTGGAGGCCCTCGCCCTGGGCGGATCAGGGGCGATCCCTTCCGGACCGAGGCGACGCCTACCTCGCCGAGAACGGCGGGAAATACAGTTCAAATCCTTGGCCAAGGCCTACTTTCTCCTTGCCTGCCCCGCCCGTCCCCGCCAAAAAGACGATCTGGGCAAGTCCTGGTATCCTTCCTCCCTCCCTCCGGGGATGCCCGCGCAAGCCAAGCACGCTCACCGGCTGGCTGAGAAAGAAGGAAGAAGCGGCGGCCGCCGCGGCCTCTTTCCTCCGGCCCGCGCCCTTGCTTAGATGGCGGGCCCCGAGCAACAGTCCCGCGGAGAAGACGCAGGCTCTCCCCCGGCTCCACATGTTGCCAGGCCGCCGTTCGGGAAGGGGCCTCCCTCTGGCCGCCGCGAACCACAGAGAACGGCGGCCGTAGAAGCCAGCGAAGGCCCGCGGCTGCCCTCTGGCGGTGCCTGAGAAAGATCTCTAGGATCCGAGGTGCTTTGGCTTTGGTCTTTTCCAAGTGGGAATTTAAAAAAAAAAGAGAGATCTTTTTTTTTCACACTAAAAAGACAAGAAACTAACAGAAACTAATAAGATAAGAAAGAGAAGGAAGTAAAGAAAGAACAAAGCAAAAGTGCAGAAAAAATATAAGAAATGTTCTGATTTTATGTATTTATATGTACCCCACCTTTATTATTTTTACAAATAACTCAAACAGCAAACAGCAAACATCTCCCAACACACCTTCCTCTCATTTTCCCGTCAACAACAACCCTGTGAGGTGGGTTGGGCTAAGAGAGGTGACTGGCCCAAAGTCATCTACCTGGCTTTCATGACTCAGGTGGGAATAGAATTCATTGACTCTAGTTTTCTTTTCTTTTTTTTAAAGAATTTTTTATTTTTAGACAAACATACACAGACAAAACAAAAACATAAAGCCATTTTCCAATTACATACATATAGTGTGTCGGTAGGTTACAAAATTTTTTTGTGCATCTTTTCCATAGTCCTCAATTACAATTGTTTGTATATATTCTCATATTATCAAACAGATATTTCTAAATACATTTATTATCATTATTAATCATTTGACTATACTATTATTCATTCATGTTATGTGAGATATTCCATATTTTTAAATTGATTTATCTTATAACAATTCATATTATCACCTTAGATCAATCCCATAATTATTATATAATAATACATCCTTATATATTCTATATAATTCTGTTTTTATATTGTAAAATTCTACATATTTCATTACCATATTTTATTTTCTAACCATGTATAAAATAAATCCCAAATCTTATAAAATTGTTTATCTTCTTGTTCTCTAATTTCAAATGTCAATTTACTCATTTCAGCACATTCCATTATTTTCTTAATAACTTCCTCCTGCATTGGTATCTTCTCATTTTTCCAACTTTTAGCAAATACAATCCTAGCCACTGTTAATACATTTACAATCAAATATTTCAAATCCTTACTATATATTCAGGTATAATTCCCAATAAAAATATCTCTGGTTTCAAATCTATATGTTTCTTTATCATTTTTTCCAACCATGTGGATTTTAGTCCAATATCTTTTAGTGTCTGCACATGTCCACCACATATAGTAATATGAACTCAGTATCTGATGACATTTCCAACATTTTTCAGATTTATTCTTAAACATTCTTGCTATCCTTGTTGGGGGTAAGTGCCACCTGTAAAACATCTTATAGAGATTCTCTTTATATGCTGTTGACATTGTCATTTTATAGTTTTGAGACCACAATTTTTGCCATTTCTCTAAATCAATCCAATATCCAAAATTTTCCCCCCAAGCAATCATTGTGACTCTAGTTTTCTTAATGACTGGACAAAACCTGCTCTTTTACAGCAGTTATAAGTATAAATTTAAATTGAGGTTTACAACATTGCTTTCATTTTTTTCTATTAATTATTTTTTCTAATCGTCAAAATCATACATTATTCCACTTTTTTCTGTCTCACACACGAAGTTCCAATCAGCATTAAAATGAATCAATGACTTTTCTCTAATCAAAGCTGTCAATTTTGCCAGTTCAGCAAGTTCCATCATCTGTACTATTCACTCCTCTATTGTACATGTCAAATTTTTCCAGCATTCATATATACAAAACTCTCACTGCTGTTTTTTTTAAAGGTTCCATGGTTTTTTTTTAGTTTTTTATCAATAAGTTCTAAAAAAAACATATCTCGCTTTACTTGCAAATAAAGCTTTAAAATCTTCTAAATTCATGCATATATTTGAATCCGGTTTTTAGATTTTTTGCATGTCCACCATTATGGTAAAAAGTCAGCTCGTGTTGTCTTTTACAACATGTGTATGTTTATACATTTTAAACAATTTTTTTCTGGTGAAAAATATCAATGATACATCATTTTGTAAAGATTTAAAATTACAACAATGTGAATTTCATCAATCCACTCATTCTCCTATCATTCCATTTGTACATTATAATCAAAATTTTAGCCTATTTTATTATATATTCTTTTGCTTGTTCTTCCATTTCAAATGTTAATAAAAGCAATACATTTCAGCTATAACATGTTCATCATTTGTACATAATTGTTTCATTTTTACAATATTCAAAACCAATTTTTTTTTACTTTAAATCTCTCTGATAAATGCATATAAGAAAACCACTGACGTTATATCCTCAAGTTAAATCTCATGATTTTGTTTTAAAATAACCTTAGCAAAATCCTGCTATGTCACCATAGGTTAACATTTTTGTTTATTGTTTTTCTTGTATAATACAGTTATTGTGGTGAGAGCTACAGAGGTATTTTAGGACACATCCTGAATTTATATCTACTCCATCTTTTCAATGTGGCACATCTAACAAAAATATTTTTAAAATCTTCATTAACCTTAACTTTATCATTTCATAAATAGCTGTGCCTCCAAAACCTCAAATCATGCCCTTTTATTTCCAATAACTTTCTATTTCTTAGCCTCACCCACTCTTTCATCCAAACTAAACAACAAGCTGCAAACTATAATTTTAAATCAGATAAGCCTAAACCTCTTTCTTTAGCATATTTTAGAAATATTTTAATTAAATTTAATTACAAAATAAAAATACAGAAAAAAGTTAAGAAAAAAAAGTCTAAAGAGAAAGAAAAAAGTGGTGATTTTTGACTTTTTCAGTGCAATAAAGTTAAGGTGACCAACTTTTTTACAATGAAAAGGAGGACACAAATAAATTGGAAAAAAACAAAGCCACTTGCGCGCGGCACATTCTTGCGTGCAATGCACTCTTGCATGTGGCGCACTCTTGTGCACAATGCACTCTTGCACACAGCACACTCTCTCAAAACAATTCTCCTGTGTGGAGCGCATGCGTCTCATAATTGCGTCTCGCCGCACTGTACCGAGCCTTGACGAATCGTCATGTCAAATACAAATACATCACATCACACACAACGGATCGGATCGGCATCGATCAAATATGGAGATTTACAGATTAATCTTCAAATATCAAAAAGGAGGACATGTAGGAGGACACTTTTTGACAGAGGACAGAACTTACAAAAGGAGGACTGTCCTCCCTAAAGGAGGATGGTTGGTCACCTTAATAAAATACAAAACAACACAACTGCCAACTTTTGTTTCTTTAGCATCTTGTAGGGCAGGGGTGTCAAACTTGTGGCCCGCTGGCTGGATGCATCATGCATTGGCCACTCCCACCCCCATTTTAGCAAAGAGGAAAAAGTCACGATACATCACGTGACATGACACCGTGACTTTGACACTCCTGTTGTAGGACCTTCCTGCCACATTCACTTGGCTTCTGTGACTTTTACTGCTACATGGTAACATACATGAAATAGAACTTTTGCATAATACAGAGAAAGTTACCATTTTGCGACTGGGTTACCTTTTGCAGTCATAGTCTAACCGTCTTATATATTTTGAATATTTTATAGGGTTTACAAAACATGCTAAGAGCCATCAGCTATGGTGCAGAATGCACATTTGTGTGGTGTACAGAAACAAAATGAATTATTGAGTTAATTGGATGTAGTTATCGTGTTGTACAGACATATGTTTGTGAGATTTTATCCATGGTTAATGGATGGTTTATTCAATATTCATCCCAGTTGCCTGGGTTCCCACCAAACATTGAACCATAAAGTAAACATGTCTTCTTTCAATGTGCTAGGCTAAAATGTGGTTGGCTTGTTTGTCATTCTGGCTAAACATATAGCCTTACCCAGAGGTAAAATCCTGTTCAAATTAAGTCTGAAAACTGCTGCTGTTTTCTCTTTGTGCTCTGCTTGATTGTTGTTTGCCTTCCTTACGCTAAGTAGCCAGACTAGAATAATTACATGCATTGGAAAACATTCTACAGCATATTGATTTTGCTCTCATATTATAGGGCCTGGAAAAGTAAACTAGCAAGGCAGTTTTGTGAGGCATTGAACACTGTACACACAACATGATTTACCTTGTTGGAGACCCAAAACTCTGCAGTTGTTTCATTTCACAGCTGATTGTTAGCTGTTAGTGGTCATTCTTGTTTCTCTTTTTAGGTAAGGAAACAGGTCATGGATCATCTAGTATTCCTTTAAAGATTATTTTGGAAGAAACAATGTGCTGTGGCTTTGGAAAATCAAGTCGAACAAGTTCTGAGAATCATACAAATGCAAGCTAAAGACTCTTTGTTTAATCTCAGCTCCTGATAACTACACAGTCAATCAGTAGGATAGAAGTGATTTGCCCTCCTTCCAGAATAGTTTTCTATAACCTATTGAGCCTACACCTGTGGTTCTAAGGCCTCTCAGTTGTCTCCCAATCACAAACTGATCAGTGACAGTCCTGAAACTGGTTCGCTTTTACACCCAAACAAATTTATCCAGCAGCTGCCAAAACCAATTACACAGCTTAAAATGCAGGATTGGACAGGAATAGTTTCAATTCAGCACTTAAATAGTTCTTAAAAATAAAACAGGATAAGTGGAATTCTTCCCTCCTTTAATCAGCTTTTTAAAAATAAAATGCTTATTGTACAGAGAAACCAATTGTTTAAATGCTGAGTGCTTATTATTTTTTTTGGAGAGGCATAATGTAAATAGTCTGACTGGCTTAAGTACCTTATCAGAGTTTCCTAAAGAATCAAGCACCAGGCCCAAAATTGAATATATCCTCCTGCTGGCCATTTCTACCCCTTTCCCCCCAGGATCCTTTCCCAAACAGTGAGTAGAGAACACCTGGTCAGGTTCTCATCTGAATTCATCTGTATCTATAGTGTGTCACAATGATACATTTATAGTAGAGCATAAGACTCAGCTAGTAGCAAAGTCTTTTCTCTTGCACGTTTTTTCCTTCACATGTGCTCTCTTTGACAGGCAGACTTTGTGCATGGGCAGGAATCTGCATTTTCCACTGAAGGAGTTTCCTCCAGGATGACCCCACCACCACCAATGGTATGTGGGAATGATCTTGGGAGACAGAAGGCAAATGCTGGACAATCAGCATATAAAAGGAGAGGAAGTGTGGGAAGCATTTTGGAAGGGCCCTTCCCTAGTTTCCTGGACATAAAAGAAGAGGAGGAAAAAATACTTTCAAACGTGCAAGATTGTGTTAATACAACCTTACAAGAAAGATAGAGCCGGTATTCCTGGTTATGCTTCTTGTTTGGACTACCACGAAGGGCCTCAAAATCATGACAGTCCCTGCCAATCCTGTATAGCTGACAGACACGACTGCCTTTCTTTTAAAAACATTAACATGGACTTCCGGTTTTGAGCCTCCCGAAGACGGACCACTGACCGCTGATTGTGCACTGACTGCTGATCGCTGACCGCTGACCGTGCGCTGCTTTGGTCCGTGCTTCGGCATTGGAGAGCCCCGATCTTCTAGATTTGGGGCAGAAGCTGCTTTGTAGGGGCGGTGCAGGAAGGGGTGACCATCAGCCGGGTAGAGGGGAGCCGCAAACCCCCTCCCTGGACTGGCAAAGCTCCCTCCCGAAGACGCCTGAAGCGGTGGTCCAAAATGGCCACCCTGAAGGGGAGGATAAGACTAGAAGAAGCATTGGGCAGGAGAGAGTGAAAGAAGTGAACAGCAGAAGGAACAGGAAGATATAATTAAATGGAAATTACCCTCTGGATTAACACTACAAAGTATTTTTAAGAAAGGACTTAAAGCGGCGAATTGAAAGAAGTTTAAAAAAAGGTGTGAATTCTTTTTGACAGTGACAGAGCTTCAAGCCGAGAGAGGTAGAAGCTATAGAAGAAATTACACAACTATCTTGGATGAGTATATTTTGATTTCATATAAGCATTAATTTAAGCTGAAGTATAGATTGCTAAAGACTGCTAAGGAGGAAATTTATATTAATTGGATTTTTTTGTGGACTGTGTGGTTTGAAAAGCTTGGAATAATTGGGAAGGAAAAGAACAGAGGAGCTGTGGATTTGTTAGAACAAAGAGTGCCATCCATCTGAGTTAAACTTAACTTGACTTTCTTTTTTTCTAAAAGACTCTGTTTCTTAAAAATACAAGGAAAATTGATACAATAAAATAAGAGTTTTTGAAAATTGAAATATTGAAGTAAAGAAAGATATATGAAGATTCTACTCTTGGATTAATTGCTGACTTTGTTATGGACTTGGTATTGGACTAACTGAGGATTAAAAATTGAGAGGAAGGAATCAAAAGCGGACTCTTGGGAATCAACTTTAAAGACACTAACTGGATTAAATAAAATGGAAATATCTTTTCGGGCACTAAAACTGGAACTTGGAAAAATTAAGAAAACTTTACAGGAAAGGTGAAACTTTCGGCTTCATTTTTAAATTTTTTGAAGAGGCAATTGCAGAGTATGAACAACAAAGACAAAGTACAGAAGAAGAGGTGGAGCAAATTTCAGAAGGGGCCATCTTTAATTACCATCAAGAACAAAGGAATCCAGAAGGAAAGAGAAAAAGAATTGGGAAAAAATATCGGAGGGTTAAGAAATTGATTAAAGAGGGAAATATCCGGAAAATAAAAAAGGGGAAAAGAATCAGCAGAAATTTGAAGGGCGGAAGATAGTCAAAAAGAGAGAAGGGGTTAAAAACTGGAGTGAAATAATAAAAGGGAAATGTTAGGGGAAAGAAGGCAGAAGAAACAGGATTTGGGAATAAAGGAATATGGGGATTTAAAAAAAAACAGGAGTAAATTCCTTACATAGAGACAATGGCTGAATGACTTTGGGAGAGGTGGTTCTGCAAGGTGTTGGGGAATAATATAGATAAATTTTTAGTTAGGAAGTGAGGACATATAAGATGGATAATAGAATTGTTATTTTTTGGTAATGTTCTCCTTTATGTTTAAGAGGTAAATACAATGAACACATGGAACATGATTATTAAATATATTGAAATACTTTTGAGGATTGGAATGCTGATTTTCCTTTTCATTTCTTTTGGTTTCAGTATGAATGGAATAATTAATAGAATATGTCTAATAAATAGAATGAAATAAATGTAATAATATAGGAGGAGAACTGAAAATGAAATTGGCATTAGGGTTGATTAATTGCTACTTTTTGATAATGGAATTTAATGTTCTTTTTTATGCATAGAGATAATTGTAACAAATAATGAAATATGTTTACTGAATATATTGAAATATTTTAAATATACTGAAATAAATGAAATGATATAGGAGGAGAGATGAAATGGAATTAACATCAGGGTTTATTAAATGAGTAGATTAATATGTCCTTTTTTTCTGAAATTGTAGATAAATTTTATGAAATTAAAATTAAAAAGGGGAAACCATGCAGAATCTGATTTATATATGTTATATAATCTTAAATGGGATTAGTAATTTTAATGTTTTAGGTAATAAAATGTTAACATTTAATGGGATTCAAAAGGGGAGATAATTAATGAATATGTAACTCAGAGGTTAAACTTAAACTATTTTATTTTTATTTATTTATTTTATTTTTATTCATATTTATATCCCGCCCTTCTCTGGAGACTCAGGGCGCTTACAGTTTTGGGATACAACCAATGTGCTCAGCAATAGCCTTCATTCCATTGTATATGCCTGCTTATTACTAAGCGGCATTTTTTACAAAGTCAGCTTATTGCCCCCAACAATCTTGGGTCCTCACTTTACCTACCCCGAGAGGATGGAAGGCTGAGTCAACCTTGAGCCTGGTGGGATTCGAGCCTGCAATAATTACAGGCAGCTGGAGCTAAGTGCTAAGCTATTAACAGCCTGCACCACCAAGGCCCTTCATTTTAGGGGGGAAATCAATTTATAGAAGGAATGTTATTGATTAGAATTTAAGAGGAATATACAAATGTGACAGTCAAAAGTACTAAAATATAATAATTATGAAGTTCATATATGTGAATTAAATAATGAGATAAGCATTTGGAATAATATAATAAAATAGAAAATATATAAAAGTATTGTTAAGATAAGAAATTGAATACAAAAATTGAATATGTAATTATGGTCATGTTTGTATGTATATGTGAAACCTGTAATCATGCTGTTTACTAAAAAGATGTTAAAATGTGGAAAACTGAATAAAACTTGTTTTTTTTAAATATTAACATGTTGGTTTGTTGATGACTCTAACAGTCCAGAAATATAGAAAGACTGTTCATATCAAACTATTTTTATGATTTAATTCAAGGGTGGACATCTATGGCAACTTTATGACCTGAAGACCTCAATTCTCAGAATTCCTGAACCAGCCATACTGGCTCAGAAATTCTGGGAGTTTATTTGTTTATAAAATTTATTGGCTGCCCATCTTACTCTGGGTAACTCTGAATGGCTTACTTATATATAAGTTAAAATCAAACATTAAAACCAAAGACACACGGGGTGGGTGCAGGTGGAGAGGTGGGATCTATTATTAATCAATCACCTCCATTGTGCTGTTCCCCACTGAGGCCCCAAGTTGACTGGCAAAGCTATGTCTTTAGGCCTTTATGAAAGATAGGAGGGTTGGGGCCAACTGTAGAAGCTATTGAGGTCCTGTAGATGGTGCTAGCAGCAAACTGCAGCGTTTAAAAACCTATATGGGCTTCTTTGCTTTTTAAATGATCTCATTCTCTATCTTGGGTTGGAAAGTCCCGGACTTTCCAGACTTATAGATGATCTCACTTTACTAACATTACCAATATTCTTAAGGATTGGTTGGGAGGTTTTACCAATGTGATGTCTATTCTCCAGTCCTAATGCTGTATCTATGTTGCCTTTGTCTTCTAGTAAAAACCCTATAAAATGTAATAAATGCTGCCCAGGGAATCAGACATCTTTGCACACTGACATGACTAGTTATTGAACTCCCACAAGTGGCGCCCGACCAGGGACTACAGGTACAACAACCCTCCAGGGTAAGCAACAGCCAACATATTTACTACCATCTAGAAATAGACCCCAAGGTGCACCTCCATCTCACAAGACCCTCAATGGTAAGTGTGGGTTGCAGTCTATCTCAGCAACAGCATAAACATGTACAGGAACTAAGATTCCTGTTACACTAATCAGGTGTTACAGCGCCTGAGACTAACATAAGGAAGCTGGTTGGGGGATAGGGAAATATGGTCCCTGGTATCCTGAGTGTGGATGCTCAGGTTAAAGGATTGGATAAGGATAGGGCATACTTTACATCTTGACCCCAGGGCTCCAGTTAAAATATTACATCGATGGTATCAATGCTGTCAAGCAGTGGAAACATCTGGCTCTGATGTCTCAGCAAAACAATAATTGACTATAAGCCCCCCTCCTGATTATGATCAGGTAAAAATTGTCACCCCAAAATCTTCTCCAATTGGACCTTCAGCTCTTTCTGAGTAGGCGAAATCTTTTGATTCTCCATGCCCATTGTACACCCCCTTAAGGCAAGTATTAGAGGAACAATTAGAAAAAGGGGAGATTCAAGCTAGAAACCCAGGACAACTAAATTTATTTGTTCAAAATTTTTATATTTAATCTTTTTTAATTATTTAGTGCTTAAGAAGATAGAACAATGGGTGTAACTAGAATGTGGGCAACTGGTCTCTTCTGATGTACTGGATGGCAGAGTTGGATGTGGAAGGCATGCCCCATTGATTTCAACGGTCCACAGTTAGCTCTGCTGTTCAGAAGCATGGAATGAGACACAGACCCGTGTTTAAAATAGAGCCCCTCCATACAGTACAATGGGGCTGATCAAAGAAGATATGGTTAATTTATGCTGTTATATATGTGTTAGGAAGAACTAAGAGAAGAAGAAAATGTTTACTATTGTTTTCAGGATGTGATTTCCATTAAAGCCTCTTAGCTGTGTATGTATAATGTAAAATAACTGTATGCAGAATTGAATAGGATTGAATTGAAGAAAAATATTATTTACCTGTGTATAGCCCCAATTGGGACTGCTGTAGTTCAAAATAAAATAATTGTAACAAGTTTGGCAGCCAGAAAATTAAATTGGCTTTTTGGATTGGACTTAGAGCTATGGGAAGCAGATAGGCAGTGGTTAGGGCCTACAATCACCTTTGCGATTGGAACCACTCCTTGAGTTATCCCAACGCTCTGAGAACAAACTACAGGTTGTCCAAAGAAAGAAAACATGAAGATTTAAAGGGACAAAACCTTCCCAGGTCTGGAAATGTTGTGTGTGAGAATGTGTCTAAGTGTAATCATTTCCAGCCCTGGAGGATGAGACTCTCTAATAACAGTACATAAAATTATTTAGACAATACAGCTCATTGGCTCCCAGAAAAGAATTGTAAGTATGCAAGCAGTATGATTACAGTACAAATTTGTGAGTATGTTGATGGTAAAAAGTTGGTGCAAATGTTTGTGTGTTGACCCCCATCCCAGATTGAAAGGACAGTGAGAAATAGTGTGTGCAAGGAAATGAGAAAGGTCTGGATATTAGAAAGATCCCATGGAGAAATGTATGTGATTTACTGGAAAGAGAGAATTATTTGTGTGTGCTATTATTTGTGTGTGCTTTGCTGATGTTGCAAGTTATTTGTGGGTGATTTACCGGAGAAAGTGATTTATTTTGTTGAAAGTATGTTGTTGAGTGGAAAAAATGGATGAGATTCCTGTGTAGTATTTTAAACATTTCCCCCCTTCTTGTCCTCGTTGGTTGTTATTTTTTTTCTCTCTTGCTCAAGGACTTTTTTCCTTGAAAAAGCAAGTGAGGCAGGAATTGGGGGGGAGTGAGATTTTTTTTGCTTGCTTTAACATTTTTTTTCTTTTCTCTCTGCTTTGAGTAAGGCAGGGCTGGAAAGTAATTTTTTATATAGGCTACATAGCTCACACATGTAGCTCACACATGTAGTAATTGATGGAGAAATACTATTTCATCTCCTGATTTTTCTTAGTGCTAGGCTTTAAAGATGGCTCCATTCCCAGGTTGGCAGTTCGCCTGGAACAATTATCTTTGAAGATGGCTTAGTTCCCAGTTTACAATGGAGCTCAGCCAGGGAGTCAAAATTCAAACTAGCTGCACTCTGTACATGCTCTTAATCCATCTTTTGATTAAAGCAGAGAATTGACACTAAAGTTTGACTCCAAGAATGTGAAGAATGTATAACTATTACCAGCACAACAGGTAAAATCACGAAAGGTATACAATGGGCTTTGCAAATAACTTTTTCTTTATAATTTTTGATAAATACAGTAAGATGTAAATGGTGGAGTTGTATAAATCTGATTTTCAATTTTATTTTTCAGAATAACTTATCTCTTCAATGTCCTTTGCCTGACTATGTAAGCTGTATTGTTTGCCTAAAGATCTTTGGCTTGCTTGCTTAATGACTTCTTCGTTTTCTGTCCTTACAAGGATTTCTCATGACGATACCTGGAAAGTGTCCTGCTATTTTAACTTTCAAAACTTTTTTTCAACAGCCTTTCACTTTACTCTATGACTCTTATTATGTGTGTCAACTTATTTTTAATCTTCCAGGTGCTTATGTTATTCCCAGGATTGATCCTAATCTCATGGCCTTGTTTTCTCATCTCTTTTTGGCTTGAATGTTTCCATTTACCTTAAATTAATTGAATGTTTTTATTCAAACTTCAACTATTTGGGGGTGAAGGGGCGAGGCTGTGCTGCTGTGTTTGCTTCTACAGGACCTTTGTGAATTCCAGCTCGTTGTGTCCGCCCAGCCAAGGATGTTGTGGTTCCCTGATGTCTTTTGCTTATCTGAAACTTATGATATGGAACATTTGCTTTCTACTTGTTTAGTTCTGTTTGCACTCCTTCTGCAGTAATTCAAAACTTCACTGGCTTAAGCGGATTTTTATTAAATGGAAGCTTTAACTATGAGACTATATCTAATTGGGGATTTGCTACCTATTATCCACCCCCTGATGTGATTGCTTTGCACACCCCAGTGGTAGCAATTCCTGCAAATATAACTTGCGCAAAAGTAGTTAATTGTATATATTCAAGTAAGAAACCTTACTGTCATCTCATTAGCTCACCTACTTTAAACTGCACAGCTTTTGAAGAGACTTCCTTTCACTTTGCTCATGTTTGGCTGCCGCAAGGATGGTTTTTTATATGTAGTAAAGAAACTTTTAATTATATTCCTGCTAATATTAGTGAAGTGCAATGCTGCCTCAGCCAGCTGATTCCTGTTTTACTTTTTAAACAACGAATTCATTACTTGAATTGTTCTCGACGTGGGGTCACACTAGATAGTACTTGTGACTCTGAAACAACCTTACTTGATAAAGCAGAATACGTAGTGCTAGCTTTGTCTATAGTGGGTGTGCCAGCAATTGCTGCTTGTGCTCACCTTAACATTAACTCTGTGGCATGTAATTTAGCAAAAACAATTATGTTACTTCTTCAGCTATCTCAACAATCAACCATAAAATGCAAGCGTTGAGGAAAGCTATTCTACAAAATCTATGTTGTTTTAATTTGTTTGATGGGTCACAAACCATCCAGCACCAGATTAATATTTTACACAATTTGGCCTCAGATTTGAAAATTGATAATTTAGGATTTTGGTGGGAAAGCTTTTGGGCTTGGTTGCCCACAGGCTTAATGGGAAAAAATTTACGCTATGTAGTCATTATTTGTGCTTTAATTAGTGGGTGCTGCTTTGTTCAATGTCTCCCTTCTCTTTGCAACATATGTATCACAGCTTTTCACCCTAAACCCTCTCCTACATTGACTCAGGGTCAAGTATATGCTCTGTATAAACAACTGCAAGCATGCTCTTCTACTGATTATTATGAGTCCTCCCCTAACTCCTCTTATGATTATTCTTGTCTAACAAAATAAAAAAGAGTGAAATGTAGAAGCTATTGAGGTCCTGTAGATGGCGCTAGCAGCAAACTGCAGCATTTAAAAACCTATATGGGCCTCTTTGCTTTTTGCATGATCTCATTCTCTATCTTGGGTTGGAAAGTCCCAGACTTTCTGGACTTATAGATGATCTCTACTAACATCACCAATATTTTAAAGGATTGGTTGGGAGGTTTTACCAATGTGATGTCTAATCTCCAATCCTAATGCTGTATCTATGTTGCCTTTGTCTTCTTGTAAAAACCCTATAAAATGTAATAAATGCTGCCCAGGGAGTCAGACATCTTTGCACACTGAAATGACTGGTTATTGAACTCCCACAGCCAACCTTACATCGGGGAGGGGCAAGATATACCAGAGGGCAGGAGCAACAGCAGAGAAGGCTATAGGTCATAAACCTGCCATATTTGCCCACCCCTGGGTTAACTGGCCAAATTATGTAGCTCACCACTACATCTGCAAAAAGCATTTCCAGCTTTGATTGGGATTTACTAGTGTTTACAGTGAGACAGCACCACCATTCATTCTCTGCCCCAAAATGTTTCAGAGGGACATACAGTATGGTCCTCTCTAAATCCCACTGGGCTGTGCTCTGAGATCCAGCCATCCAATTTATTTTTAGCAGGGGCATCCTTCATATTCTTCTCTTCTCAGTTAAAACATGAGCACAAATGACTCAGCAGATGGCCGATTGTGTGTGTGTTTTTTTAATGTTGAGTTCTGGCAATGTCTTGAGGGAAGCAGGTAAGAAGACCAGTGAGCATGGTGAGGGGAAGGGGGCAGTCACTGAGTGAGGAAAAAAAACAGAAGATACCCAGTTTCTCCTTTTTTTTACTTCTAATTGAGATTGGCCTATATTTAAAACAGGAAACACGAAGACAGTGTTTGGGGCCTACAATAGCAAAGTAAGGCAATGCAGCACTTCAAATTGGCGGGGGGGGGAAAGCGTTGGAGCTTGTGGGCTGTTACCACACCACTTGTCTGCAACTTCTTCAAGCAGCTGCATTTTTTTCTCCTTGCATTGTACAGACTTGCAGCTGCAGTGCAATCCTGGGGAGAGATATATCTGATCTACAGAGATGCAGGCAGGTGCTCCTTGGGCAACATGCCCTGGAGCCCCTTTTCCCAACTGTAACAACTGTAGCACAAGCTTTTGGCCTAAATGCATGCAGCTCAACTATGAAAGCAATCCTTAATTTTTACAACAGCCATCTGTGTGGCCATGCTCACAAAACATACAAAAACCATAGCAAGCTGAATTGTGGTTTACTGAAATAGCCCAGATGCTTTTGTGAGATGGGTTTGTCAAAGTGAGATTTAAGACTCAGTTCGTTGATCCAAAGAAACAAAGTTTATTACGCATTCGCGAAAGCGGGTTCCTCCAGGCGTTGAAGGAACCCAGGTCTTTGTTTTAACAAAGCTTTTATAGCCCTAAACTGCCGCCCCCTCCTACAAGGGCTTGGCTTACATTCTAACTATGTTTAGCCAATCACTAACTAATACAAACATTTTTCCTACCTAATGTGGCAAATTGTCTGTTATGAAAAATGATATTTTGTATCTGCTACGTCTCTGAGTTTTCTGAATTCGAGACACTACTCCCTTATTCTGTTCTAACATGGCGAAGCTCCTGCTCACAAACTCCCCCCTTTTTCTTTCTCAATTCTGTCTCGAACTCATGACAGACTGACTTTCCTCAACATTATAAAAATCATGACTTACCATCACCTTGGTCCCTGCCTGCACTTTTATAGTGTACCTGTGAGTGGCCCCTTTTGGATCATAACATTGCTTTTTCCCATCATCCCCGCAAATAGAATAGGAAGTCCCATTTATGATGCAAATTTCTTTTAACTTCTTTTTACAGTCTAACCGGGTATGGTAGATCAAAGTCTTGGTCACTTTTAGTCCAGATTTTGTTGCTTTGATACAAGGTTGGCATTTGTCGTCATCACCTCCAGCAGTTCCTCTGGGTTTTAATAGTAGTCCAAGGATGGTTACACAGAGTAACCACATCATTTTTTTAGTGTCAGTTTCAATGGGTATCCGTCCACTGGGATGGCCTTCCAAGGTTTTTCAGGCTCCGGTGCCTGTTTCACTCGGCTGTAATGAGTCCAACCTCCTTCACGAGTGCGGACCGCAGATGCAGTTTTCAGCAGCACCTGGTATGGGCCTTCCCAGCTAGGTTGCAGTTTCTCAGTTTTCCAAGTTTTAATCAGGATCCAGTCTCCCACTTCATGCGGATGTTGACTGTCAGCCAAAGGTGGTCGTTGCACCAACAATCCCTGTTTATGGAGAGAAAGCAAAGACCGGGAGAGTGCCTGCAAATATTTCCGGAGAAATAGATTTTTAAACTCTGGGATGGGATGTCCTAATTCAGCCAAATAAGGCCTCCCCATCAACATTTCAAAAGGTGAGACCCCTGTCTGAATCAATGGCTTCCATCATCCCATATCGCGGAATGATTTGTTCTAACAATATTTTTGTCACCGTAGGGGCAGTTGCTCTCCTGGTAGGATACGCCTCCACCCATCCGGTTAACTGGTCTTTTATCACCAGCAAATACTTCCACCCCCTTTTCTGGTAACTCTGTGAAGTCGATTTGGGCCCTCTGGAATGGCCAACTAGCCAGAGGCCGCCCTCCTCTTTCTCTCTTCCGAGCTGCCCTTTTATTCACTTTTAGGCATACTAGACATTTCCAACAAATGCTCTGAGCTATCGTCCACATTTTTGGACTCCAGAAATGAGGCTTCACAGACATGACTAGAGCTTCAGTCCCCCAGTGTCCCCCTTCATGGAGTTTTTCCATCACCCCTCTCATAGTGGTGCGGGATATGATGGGCACTCCTTCTGCAGTTATCCAGCCCTCCTGGGTTTTGGTACAGCCTTCTTTCTCAAGCTCTCTCCTGGATCCCAGTTTTCCTTCCCTTCTTTTTCTAGTACTGGGATTGCTACCATAGTTAACTCTACTTCTCCAGCCGCTTCCTTTGCCCATTTGTCAGCCCACCTATTCCCCACAACCTCTGGAGTGTTTCCTTTTTGATGAGCATTGATATGGACAATTGCTACCTCTTGGGGGAGTTGTAATGCATCCAAAGCTCGTTCCACTAGCTGTACTTGCTCTATTTGCTTCCCATCAGCCTTGATGTATCCTCTCTCCCTCCAGATCTTCCCAAAGGTGTGTACCACTCCCCAAGCGTATTTAGAGTCAGTCCATATGGTTACTTGTAACCCTTCAGCCAACTCAAGAGCCCTAGTCAGTGCCAATAATTCACACTTTTGTGCTGACCAGGTAACTGGGAGCGACCCTTTTTCAACTACCTCGCCCTCGCCTGTCACTATAGCAAATCCTGACTTCCGCTTCCCATCTTCCACCCTACTGGACCCATCCACAAACCATCTCTCTCCTTCTTCCAGCGGAGTTTCTTCCAAGTCTTCCCTAATCTTTGTCATTAAATCTACTTGCAGTAAGCAATCATGATCATCTGGTTCCCATTCCTTTCGATGCCCCGCCAAAAATTCTGCCGGATTCAGGTTTTTAATCTGTCCCAACAGTTACATCAGGGCTAGTTCTCAGAATGGTTTCATATTTCATTATTTGACCCTCAGTCATCCAAGTGGTGGCAATCTGGCTTAGCACTGAGGTGATCTGGTGAGGGGAATGCACTATGAGGGCCCCACCAAAAGTCAGTTTCTTGCTCTCAACTACCAACATTGCTGCAGCTGCTACAGCCTGCACACAAACTGGCCACCCTTTTACTACAGGTTCCAAAGTTTTACTAAGAAATGCTACAGGCTGGTATCTTCCTCCTCTTTTCTGGGCTAGAACTCCGACTGCTACTCCCTCGGAGGCCGCCACATACAGGTGGAATGGCAGCTTTAGATTTGGTAGGGCCAGGACTGGAGTTGTGGACAATGCTTCTTTTAGCTTCTTCCATCTTTCATCATCGCCCTGTTTCCACTCCACTTGCTCTCCTTTCCCTTGTAGTTTCTGGTGTAAGAATTGGGCTAATACTGTGTATTGATCTATCCAGATTCGGCAATACCCTAAAAGCCCCAATGCTCTTCTCACTTCAGTTTTATTTCTAGGAGGGGCCAGACTCATTATCCCCTGTATTCGTGTTGGGTCTAGGGACCTAACTCCTTCTTGGATATAATGTCCCAAGTATTTTACCTTCTTTTCCACAAATTGAAGTTTTTCTTTTGAGACTTTTAATCCCTGATTTCCCAGCCAGTTTAATAAATCAACAGAGGCTTCCCTCACTTCCCCTCCTTTTCTCCAGTCAGCAATAAATCATCCACATACTGGATCAGGGTCATGCCTCCCTTTCCTTTGAATGTTATCAGTTTCTCCTCCAACGCCTGCCCGAATAACAAAGGACTCTCTGTGTACCCCTGAGAGAGAACTGTCCATCTTAGCTGCTGTTTTCTTCCACTCTCAGGATCCTCCCACTCAAAGGCAAACAAATCCCTGCTCCCTTCCTCTAGCAGGCATGCCCAAAATGCGTCTTTGAGATCAATTACTGTGAACCACTTGGCTTTTGGGGGATTTTTCCTAATATCGTGTAAGGGTCTGGGACCACCGGGAACCTGGGAATGACTATCTCATTGATCCATCTCAGATCGTGAACCAGTCTGTAAGTTCCATCTTTCTTTTGTACTGCTAAAATCGGTGAATTGAATGGTGACATAGTAGGCTCTAATAGCCCTTGTTTTAGCAATCTATTGATCACTGGCTTGAGCCCCTCCCTCCCCTTCATACTAAGAGAATATTGGGGAGTCCATAGCTTTGTTATTCCTGGCTTCACCTTAATCTGCACAGGCTGCATAGTCATGCTACTAACTTTTTTCTTCTTCTGCCCATACTTCTGGGATTATGGTTTCCTCATCCTCTGTTGTTAGGACACACATGCGTACTTCCCTCTGCTTGTCCCACAATTCTATTCCAAACACTTTCATCAAATCTCTTCCTAACAGATTCACTCCTGACTCTGGTATGAATAGAATCTCTGTCTCTGTTACTATGTCATTCAACTCCAATCTCACTCCTTCAATGATTCCTACTTCTTGTGTTTTTCCACTTACTCCCACCACTTTCAGCGTTTGCTTCGCTCCTCAGGAGTTTCTGGACATTCACGCGCAAAATGCCCTTCCTTCCCGCATCGGAAGCAAGTTCTACCCTGGGGTTTCTGTCCTTCCTGTCTCCATCTCCTAGATGGCGTTGGTCTCAGCCCCTGTTTTGGTATCTCTCATCCCTCCACCCCAGTTTCTGTTCCACTGGTCTGGTTTCTCTCTCTTTCCTCACTTCATTCTTTACTGCTGTTTGCACAGCAGCAATCATGATTTGCGACTTTTGTTTTGTCTTTGCAGTGTCCCGATTAACAAAGACTTGTTGGGCTTCTCTCATTAAATCTGACATTCCAATTTCTGTCCACCCATCCATTTTTTTGTATTTTCCTATGGATATCCGGCCACGCTTTCGTGACAAATTGTAATTTCAACAGTGCTTCAAAGGCAGGGGTTTCTGGTTCCACTCCCGAGTATTTGGTTAAGCTTTCTCGGAGGCGGGCACAGAAATCCCCTGGTGACTCCTCTTTTCCCTGTGTTACCTCAAAGGCTTTTGTCAAATTTTTCCCTTGTGGGTTTGCAAGTTTTATGCCTTCAAGTATCATTCTCTTCATGTCTCTCATGTGCTCCCTGTGACCTGCATCATTCAAATCCCAATTGGGATCTGCTATGGGAAATTTCACATTTGCGGCTACTGCTCCTTGTTGTCCAGCCTGTCTCCTATCCCAAGCGGCCATGGCCGCTCTTCTGATTAAATTCCTTTCTTCTGGGGTGAAGAGGTGCCCCAAAATGTACATTAGCTCTGGGTAGGTGTATTCACTGGGCCCTAAAAATAGTTCCAACTGTTCCACTACCTCATGCATTTTCATGAAGTTTGGAAGAGTCCTTTTAGTTCTCTCAACTCGGTTGGCTTTATGGGAACAGCCACAAATACTGTGACTGGATTCCCTTGTGCATTTGTGCCATTTGCAACTTCTCTCACTGGGAAGGCAGACACAGGGTTAGTTCGTGTTCCGCTCAATGGCAAATTTTCCAAATCTTTATTCAACTGAGCCAACTCTCTTCTAAGTCCCGGATAAGCCGGGGGAGGTGAGGGAGAGTGGGGTGGAGGAACGGGAGCCAGAGGAATTGGCAGGGGGGGGCGGCGGTTGTATTGCCGCCGGCGCTGACGCTGGAGGTCTTCCCATCCATTCCTCAGTCTCACTCTCATCCTCTTTAGTGACAAATTGCTTTACCTCCATCGCCGGAGGGACTGGTCCTTCAAAACGGACATGGTACCATACTTCTAAGTATGGTAGTTGTTCTTTCATTTTATGTTTTATTATATAATCCTTTAACTTGTTCATCCAATATTTACTTGTCTCCCCATCTGGGTCCCAATAGTAGGGGAATTCAGGGTCAATTAGGGGGTATTGTGGCCACTGTTGGCGACACAAGTAGATCATTTTCTTCTTTTCAAGATTTTGGGTGTATGTTTTCACCCAAGGTTCAAGCCACTGTTGCAGTAGCTGACCTAGAGGAGAGTCTGTCGGGATTGACTGCCTAGTCACTTGTTTCCTCCCGACCCCTATTTCTTCCGACACCTTTGTGCCCTTATTCTGTCCCTTTCCCATCTTCTGCGCTACCTGCCTATACTCCCAGAGTCCTTCTTTTCACAATTCCCCACTGTCCTCCAGCAAGCGCTGGATTCCCAGAGTTTAAGGACAGCGGTTCCTTGTTCACTAACCCGAAAGGCAACAAACTCACCTGATTTATCCTGCGTCTCCCTGAGACTAGAGGATAGTGGGCGTCCCCACCTCAGGTTCAATACAACGTTCCCCGAACGTCGCGACACTCCCTGAGTGTCCAGCCGGCAACAGTCTTTCGTTGTTTCAATGGATCGTCTGTTGTGCCAGTAGCCCCTGGACCCCGCCAGGAGGAAGGAAAATAAGGTCCCTCTTCAATGGGAGGCGGTGGCGCCACACTCACCCGATTTTCCTCCTCCCCAGGCAAAGTTCCGTCGGGGCCCCACGTTGGGCGCCAAAACTGTGAGATGGGTTTGTCAAAGTGAGATTTAAGACTCAGTTCGTTGATCCAAAGAAACAAAGTTTATTACGCATTCGCGAAAGCGGGTTCCTCCAGGCGTTGAAGGAACCCAGGTCTTTAACAAAGCTTTTATAGCCCTAAACTGCCGCCCCCTCCTACGAGGGCTTGGCTTACATTCTAACTATGTTTAGCCAATCACTAACTAATACAAACATTTTTCCTACCTAATGTGGCAAATTGTCTGTTATGAAAAATATTTTGTATCTGCTACATCTCTGAGTTTCCTGAATTCGAGACACTACTCCCTTATTCTGTTCTAACATGGTGAAGCTCCTGCTCACACTTTGAATCATATAGAAACTGCTGTCCTTGAGTTCATACAAAGCACTGACCTATAAACTAGCCAGGCATGTTTTAATCAGTTCTTCAGTGCAAAAATTACTTTTTAAAAAAAGGAGATTCTGAAGCCCAGCTGCTGATTCTGAAAGTTAGATGCATCAGCCACTTTTTAAGTCTTGGACTGGGAATATTTCTAGTGGCAGACAGAATGAATCCAAGATAGTAATAGCAATAAGCACTTAGACTTACATACCACTTCACAGTGCTTTACATCCTTCTCTAAGCAGTTTGCAGATTGCCCCCAACAATCTGGGTCCTCATTTTACCCACCTTGGAAGCATGGAAGGCTGAGTCAACCTTGAGGCCATCAGGATCAAACTTCTGGCAGTGAGCAGAGTACGACAAGTGTGATATGTTGGTGCATTTTCATATTTTTTAAGGATTTCTATAATAATCTTAGATAATCAGTATGGTTATGCTGACACTTTTTATATACACGTGTGCACAAACATGCACAAACTTAAATTCCATGGACTAGGAGGCAAACCTGAGCATTTACATACTTAATGAAAACTTTTAAATAATGTATTATGGCCACTTTATTCATGCATAAATACAGATTGAAAGAAATAAGCAAACATAACATTCACTTGCAAGACAAGATTTCAGTTAGCGAAAACAGAAATCCTTCCACTTACATGAAAGAATATTTTCTAAGCCATAAAACTATAGATCAAAGTGCCATGGAGAAAAGGTTACACACAATCTGTTCTACTGATTCGTGTTTTATATTTCCCAGTGGTCTTCCATAAAGATTGTTTTTGAGGTATTGTAGCTAGGAGGAAAAACCTGTCTAGGCCATGTTTGCGTGCTATATAATATCTTCCTATTTCTGGAACACACATTGTAAACACAGGAGTCCTATGTTTCTACATACATTTTAAAATGGGTATTTTTATATTTCTTAAAATGCTGTATTTTACCATCCAGATTCTTAAGTATTTTCAGATATCTGAAGCTTGTATTATTTTATTTAAGATTAATCAAAAGTCCTATTATTTCCTCAAATGGAATGTAAGTTACACACTTCTTCTCCATGAAAAATAAAACATGAAATCTTATTTATTTTGGTTTAGCATTTCGCTTTGCAATCATGTTTTGTGTAAAAAGCAGTTTATAGAAACACTACTTTCTCACCCTGTCTAATGTACCATAGCAGTCTAAAAAATGAAATTTGATACAAATAAGGCATCCATTAAGTTTAAAGACTCTCAGCAATATTTATTTTGAGAACAAAATACTTTATTTGTCAATAAAACTATAGTTTACAGTAGAATATACTAAATAAATTATGTAATTTATCCTTTACAAGCAATATATCTAATCACAAATATTTCAAAGACAATATATGTACACAACATAAGGCTTTGTTATAAATAGCTTCTTTATTTCACTAATAAACAGTGAAAATTTCTTTATAGAAGACAGTTTCCATAAAGTTATGTGGAGACATACTACCTCTTGTATGAAATTAACAGATGAGCAATAATAATTCTGGGGGAAGGGGAAAAAGCAGAATTGATTGATAAAATAATCACCACTGTAAAGATGGCTCTTTAAATAGGAAAGGCGGATTAGATATTTTTGTCCATGATCACGGAATACATGCAAATGAAAACACCACCTTCAAGTCCTGAAAAGACAATAGGAAAGTAGAAGGATGAAGCTAAAAGGATGAAGGGGCAAGGCTTCACAGTTGAGCAGGCAACAGCAGGCCATGATTAATTGTGGAATATTTCCAATCTCATCTGCCGAGTCTAAGGTGGGATGTCTATAGTTCAAGAACTGTTGGATGATTTCTGTAGAGCTCTGATGATTAACACTTTGTTTACCAGGCTTAACAAAAATTTTCCTCATAAATCTGGAGTGCAGAAAGTGCATTTGTTAAAATATGTTCATTTTCTTTCATCTTCTGTTACTGTAAAAAGAAAAAAAAACATTTTACAAAAGAACAAAATTCAGGAGTCTTATTTTCTTACATGAGTAAAGCTGGAAAAGGTTTTGCTGTCTTTGTGTCCTGCTTTTTGTCCTAAGATAGATACAGATCAGATTTTCTATAGTAACCACACCATGTTTTAATACTGCATGTTTATTATACAATAATAACAGCTAGCTGCTGCAATGATCTATTTTTCTTCTAAAAACACAAAATGTTTTAACAACATTAGAAACTAATTTTTGAATAATACTTTGGCAGTTAAAACTGAATTTCCAGTGGCACAATAATAATATTTCTGACATTTTTATGATCTGCTCTCAATTATACATATATTTGCCTTCCTCTTCTCTCCTTATCACTCTTTTTCAGAGGGTGTTCCAATTCTATTACATGTGACGAAATCTGCAGCAATTTCAGGTTATTGACTTTTGTTTTTAGAAACAAAAATGTACACTAATAATAAAATACAAACATGCTGCCTATATGCCTGCTAAATATTTTGGTAGAAAACAAAAGTCACTCGATATCAAACTGATAACATATCACTCTTTCTTCATGTGATATACTTTATTAGAAAAACATGTTTGTGTATTTCAGGAAGGTAGTCTCTTTGAGCTGAAGGACCGTACTGCTCTACTCCTGGGAAATTCATGGTAGGACTGATTGTGAGCCCACAATATAATATCACCTGAGTCAGAATTAAAACTGCTAGAAAGTCTGGCTTCAAAGATGGTTCTTCTGTATCTATTTTTAACAACATCAATGCTTCTTTTCTGCTTAGACAAAGCTTATTGTATTAAACTTAAAACTCTGTGAGGTCCAAACATTTAACTATATGACTTCACATTAATTTTGTCACATTGGTATGAACTATATTATCGTATTCAGTTTTAAATTAAATTTTGCACAAGCATTTAGTATTTGTTAAAATAAAATAAAAAGAAACCTTACAAACTAAAACAAACCAAACGAAACTCACCAACAACACCCCCAAAGTTATTTTAAAGCCTTACATGAACTTAGTATTTGTGGTAGAATCAATCCAACCATATTAACAGAAAAATAAATGTTGGGAAGCATGTTGGAAATCTAATGTTGCTCAAAAAAAATGTACCCAGCAACTATAAATTATACTCAATTATACTGAAAATGTTGGTAACCGTCCATGTCTTCTGGAATGAGTCACATAGTACATAATGTGCAACATAATTAGATAATATATGAGATGGGGTGTTGGTACTTACCTGATACGCCCGTTCTCTTTGAGCTGTGAAGAGCATCTAGTAGTGGGAGGTGCTTCAGTCTCTTCCTAGTCAGACTGGGCTTAATTATTAGGACGCTCCTCCTCCTCCACGGGACTCCTCCCTAGCATCCCCCAGTTTTGGCGAGTCGAAGTTACAAAAACTTTCCACACTTTACTCTACCTAGATCACTGGCTGGAATAGAACCCCACCAGATGGAAACTGGGTGGGGTTGGATGCTCTTCACAGCTCAAAGAGAACGGGCGTATCAGGTAAGTATCAATGCCCCTTCTCCCATGAGCTGTTCAGAGCATCCAGTAGTGGGACATACCAAAGCCTGGACTGTCCTAAGGGAGGGACTCCGTCTGGCTTGACACCTGCTTCTAGTCCCTATGAACTCTTTGTAAGACCCTCCTACCAAATGAAGCCTCAGCAGAGGCAAGAACATCAATTTTATAGTTTCTAATGAAGGGCAATGGAGAGGCCCAAGTTGCCACTCTACAAATCTCCTCTATTGGCGCTTGTGTGGCCCATGCTGCAGACATTGCCGCACTCTTGGTGGAATGAGCAGTTATGCCCATGAGCGCTGGCAGTGAGTGAGCTTCATATGATTTAGCTATTGTAGCCCTCAATCACCTGCCTATAGTTGACGTGGAAACTTTGTGCCCCAAAGTATTATGCTGAAAAGATACGAACAGAGCCTCTGTTTTCCAAGAGGCTTCTGTTCATTTTAAGTATATGTGTAGAGCCCGTCTTACATCCAGACAATGCCATCGGCGTTCGAGTCTGTGAGAGGGGGCTGGACAGAAATTTGGGAGCACCAGTTCTTGAGCGCTGTGGAATGCCGAATTGACCTTTGGAGTGAAGGCTGGATCTGGTCTGAGGACTACTCTGTCTGAATGAAATATACATAGATCCTTTCGTACAGATAAAGCTGCCAGTTCGGAGATTCTTCTTGCTGATGTAATTGCAATTAAGAAGGCGACCTTACATGTTAGAAAACGGAGACTCGTGGTCTTAGTGGTTCGAAGGGGCCTATAGTAAGCACTGTTAACACCCTGTTAAGGTCCCAAGTTGGATAACGGTGTACTACAGGAGGTCACAAGTTGGTAGCACCCCAGAGAAAACTGCGAATACACGGATGAGATATGGAGTGAAGGTCACCCCAATATATGACCGAAACTAGAGCTGCCACTTGTCGTCGTAGGGTATTTGGTGATAAACCCTTATTCAGGCCCTCCTGCAAAAAGTCCAACAGCTGTGCGACAGAAGGAGAGGTGGGATCCACGTGATGCCTAACGCACCAGCGACAGAATATGGACCAGGTGGCGTCGTATATCCGATTTGTCGAAGGTCACCTGGCCACTTGTATGGTGTCGATGACAGCATTGGAAATTTCCTCATCCCTCAGACATCTCTGCTCAATCTCCATATGGCTAGGTTGAGCCATTGTGGGTCCGGGTGGTGAACTGGACCCTGAGAGAGGGAGACCATGGATGGAGGAATTCTCCATGGCTGCTCTGTTGACAGGTCCCTTAGCTCTACGAAACATGTTGGTCTGGGCCAGAGCGGAGCCACCAACAACAATTCTGCCCTCTCCTGCAGAAGCTTCTGAATCAATATGGGAATTACTGGAAGAGGTGGGAAAGCGTAAAGCAGACCTGGAAGCCAATGACGTCCTCTGCCCCATGCGATGGGTATTGTGAGATGAATTGAGGTAGCTGGGAATTGAGAGGGGAGGCAAACAGATCAATTACCGGTTGACCAAACCTTTGCACTGCTTCCTGAAAGATAGTTGGGGGCAGGCGCCACTCTGACTGGTTGACGGTGGCCCTGCTGAGCCAGTCCGCCTGGATGTTTGACAGTCCTGATATGTGTTCCGCTTTGAGGGAAAGCAGGTTGATTTCAGCCCACTGGAACAGTCTCTCCATCAGCTGTCCGGAATGGGTTCCTCCCTGTTTGTTGATGTGGGCCTTTGTTGTTATGTTGTTGGTCAGGATGAGGACGTGTTTGGACCAAAGCAGAGGGAGGAACCTGTGGAGAGCAAGGTGGACCATTCTCAGCTCCAGCCAGTTGATGTTGTAAGATTGCTCTGGGACGGTCCAACGTCCTTGCGCCATGTGGGAATGGTAGTGAGCTCCCCATCCGATCAGGCTGGCATCTGTTGTGACTGTGGATCTTTGTGGGTCCTTGAACGGGCAATCCTTGTTCGTTGTGGGAACTGTCCACCAGCGGAGGGATCTCAGAACGTCTGGCGGAACTGTGACTTGAATTGTGTAATTGTCCCTTCCAGAGCATTGGTATGGCAGCAGGAACCACTGCAGAGGTCTGGCATGGAATCGGGCCCAAGTTATAATGGAAATACATGAGATCATTTTCCCCAACAATTTAGACAGGAGTACTAGGGGAACTCTTTGAAGAGTTCTGATCTCCAGGGCCAATCCTCTGATACTTTGCTGCCTGTCTGGGGAAAGGAAGACCTTGCCTTCTACAATATCTATAATGGTCCCCAGGTGAATTAATCTAGTTGAAGGACATAAGTGGCTTTTTTCCCAATTTATAGAAAAACCATGGTGTTGAAGGGTCTTCAGTGTAATTTGAGTGTCCATATGGGCCTTTTGAATAGATGATGACAGGATTAGAATGTCATTTTTTTTTTAATTACATTTATATGCCGCCCTTCTCCGGAGACTCAGGGTGGCTTACAATTTTTGGGATACAACCCAGTGTGCTCAGTCATTGAGATAACATTGTAGTCGGATTGGTCTGTCTCTGAGGGAAGCGGCTAGAGCCACTAAGACCTTGGTAAAGGTTCGAGGCGCAGAAGCCAAGCCGAATGGGAGGGCGACGTACTCATAGTGGAGGTTGTTATAGCAAAACCTGAGAAATTTACTGTGGGAAGGCCTGATTGGGATGTGTAGATATGCCTCTGTGAGATCAATAGATGTTAAAACATTGCCCTGTCTGATACTAAGGAGAATGGATTGTAGGGTGGTCATTTTAAATTTACGATAAACTAAGAATCGATTAAGGCGTTTTAAGTCTAAAATTGCCCTCCATCCCCTCAAACTCTTTGGGACTACAAAAAGATGCAAGTAAACCCCCCCAACTTGTTGTTCTAGTGGGACTGGTTGAATGGCCCGGATCTCCAAAAGATGGGTAATAGTTTGCATAAGGGTTCTTTTCCCAGAATCCCTGGACAGTGGGCATTTCATAAAAAAGTTCGGGGGTGGTGGTGGTGGTGGAGTGGAACTCCAGAGCCAAACCAAATCTAATAGTGTCTGACCCAAGAATCAGATGTAGAGGCCTCCCATTGGTCGGCAAAAAATTTCAAATGGCCCCCAATGGGTACTTCCTCACAGTTCCTACTTAGGGCGGCGAAAGGACCTGTTTCCCGCTCCACGAAACTGTCTTCTAGTCTGTCCTCCCCATCTATACCTGTCTGCAAATTCAAATCTGTCCTGTTGCAGACCCTGTCTAACTCCTGGTGCATAGTAGGGTCCTTGATATAAGTTCCGAAAGAAGCCTCTACGAAATGGCTGGGGAGACTTATTTTCTGATCTCCGAAAAAGAGAGAGGAGGATTTTTTCTTGTTCCTGGTCTCAATCAGGAGCGGATTGAGGGCACTGCCAAAAAGCTTTTCTCCAGAGATCGGGGCTGAGGCAAGCTTACACTTGTGTTTGGTGTCAGCTTGCCAATGCTGAAGCCACAATAGCCTCCTTGCTGAGACCTGTGAAGCGATTGCTCTGGAAGAGAACTTTACAGCATTGAGGGTAGCACCTGCAGAAAATTCTGCTGCCGCAATCAGCTTGGCAATGTCCTGATGTGCTCATATATTGGAAGCAGGAATGGTGTCCTTAGGTGGCAAAGCCATCTAAGGGAAGACCTTGTAAAAAATGACGCAGCCGTAGCTGCTGTAATGGCCCAAGCATCTGCAATGTGTGCTCTGCGGAGGGCCAGTTCTGCCTTTTTTCCTCCAGTTTCAGAGCCTCTTCTGGCTCAGTGGGAATGGTGGAACAAGACACTAGGGCCACTGTCGGGGCATCTACCTCGGGTGTGTTGAGAGAATTTGAAAACTCAGGTGCCAAATTATACAATTTTTTATCATAATCCTTTGGAGCGGGTATGACGCTGCAGAGGCCCATTGTCTCTGGACTAAATCCGCAAACATATGAGGTCCGTTTCATGGATGGGCTGGGAAAATATTAAATCCCCTACCTCATCTTGGGGCCCTGCTGGTTGCGGAGAAGGGGTCGACTTGTCAAGGCATGCTATGTTTTTAGCCTTCAACAACAGGGACTTGAATAATTGTGGGCGGAACAGTCCCATAAAAACGGTTGGTCCGGAATAAGGCCCTCATCGTCGGACATTCCCCTTTCCAATGGGTCCACCTCTGATAACTCCTGCTTAATCCGAAACTGCTGAATGCCATCTGGCCTGAACAGATTGCTGTACTCCTGCTGCAATACCTTTCTGAATTGCCAGCTCCATCCATGTTCTGATTCTGTCTGGAATTTCCTCGGGTAGGTTCTCCTCCTCCTCCTGACAGAGGCTGGCCGCCGTGGGAGTAAATGTTGCTTCTGGGGTTCTTCGAGGGATTAATACAGTCGCTGGGACATCAGAGGAAGGCTGTTTAACGATGGTACCCCTGGATTGAATTGATAAATCCAGGGGAATGGATGGGGGGCTTGTGAGCTGAGTGGCAATGGGCAGAGGCGGGGTCTGATCAATCTCCTTAGTGTATTTTCTTAATTGCTTTTCTAGAGCCTGATGCCTTCTATGGGCATCTTTTTCCACCACTTTAGAGGGTTCTGAGGACCTCTCACGGGCCTTGGATGTTGGTTTGGAAGTATTTGCCCTCAAACTCTTACCACCTACCATTGTTACTGAGCTGTGTGGTATAGGTTGAGCAGGAAGAAGACGATGGCACGACTAGGGTCCTGCACTCTGTAGGGACAGGAAGTCCTGATCAAGTTATTTATTCTTCCTCTTTCTCTCCTTTACTGTTCTTTTTTTTTTTTTAAAGAGGTATGAGTAAAACTTTTCATGGACTCGAGCCTATATTTAGGACTTCCTCTGCCTGACAAGGAGAGGTGATACTTTTATTTGATCTCTGGGAAGAATAGCTGAAATTTGTTAAATTACTCTCGCCAAAATAATTTGGGAAATAGTAGTAGAAAAACCCCTGGTCCCCAGGAAGGGAAACCTGACGGGGGAAAAAGCTCTCACCATCCTCTGTGAACGGTAGAGTACGCCAGGCAGATCTAAAATGGTGCTTGCGGTTCGTTGCACAGTAAAAAGAAATTTGGCGGTGAGCTCTGCTTGTGAGTGACAGACCACTTTGAAAAGACACCAACCCCAAAGGAATTGGGGTGGAAGGAGAGAAGATAGACCCCCGGTCCCCAGAAAGGGAAACCTAATGGGGAAGTGCCTCACACAATTTAAATAGAGCTAGCGAAATGAAAAAACGCCATGCGGTTTGAAAATGGCGCCTCGTGTTATCGGGTGCTTTTGCGCCTGCTTGCCAGTGTCATTGCAAGCTGACAAGTTAAATGGCAGAAATCTCCAATGTAGTGGGCATTCTGCGGGGGAAATTCGCCTCCCTGGTCTGCTAAACATGAGGACCACTCGCTGGGCAGATTGACGGTATGATCGGAAAGATAACGTTTAGTGATTCAGAGGCAGCCGCCTCTAATTTGCACTAGGAGCGCTGATCGCTCCGTTGGAGAATTTACCAGCCCCGACAGTCCTTTGATGTCGGAGGCTGCAAGGAACTGAGGGTTATACAATGGGTCAATGAGTCAAACCTGAATGATTTTAGTTTCTATTCCGGCCAGATGGGAAACAGCCTGTCTCTGCGAAGGCTCAGCTAAAACTGGGGGACGCTTGGGAGGAGTCCCGTGGAGGAGGAGGAGCATCCTAATAATTAAGCCCAGCCTGACTAGGAGGAGACTGAAGCACCTCCCACTACTGGATGCTCTGAACAGCTCATGGGAGAAACTGATGATACTGCATAATACATTATTTACTAACTACACATGAATAGCAGTATTGTGATACTCAATACACTAGAACAACCCTTCCCAGCCTGGCACCCTTCAGATATGATGGTACTACAATTCATAGAAAATGCATTCCTAACACATGTGGAGGTTATTTATTTATTTAAAGCATTTATATGCCCCTTTCATGCTGAACTCTGGGTGGCTCCCAATCAACAATTAACTGAACAAACCTCTAAAAAACAGCACAATACATAAATCTATGAAAGCCACTTCATAAAGTCTCTAAAAAAATAGAAAATTGTGCTTAAGCTAATTATATAGTTAGCAATGGAAGTACTGAGTACATTGGAGAAATATCTTTCAAGTAATGCACAATACACTCTATTGTAAAGTCGGGTATCCAAAGTCAGGTGGGGTATCAATATTTTAAACATCTTTAAATCAGTGCAGTATCAGAGACAGATCTAAAGAGCCTTTCTATCTTAGAGGGGCTGCTGAAATACATATCAGAATACATATGTCAATCTAGATTTTTATCTCAGCATCTTCTGGAGATTATGAAGCTAAAGTATACATAAAGGAAAAAGAAATGAAATCTGGAAAGCCCTGAGTGAGAACGTATATATTTTTGAGCAAGGTAAGGAATTAGAGAAAGAAAGAATTTTGTTATGTACAAAAGAAAATGAAGCTTTTTACTGTTCAAATCTAAGGCTTTATTACTTGGATGTGCACTGGGCATTACTTAAAAGGACTGATAGCTTCGCCATTTATTACTTATACCGCTGATGGCTACATAATTAATTTTAACAGAATTCTACATTTTAGGGGTCTATTAAGGGGCACACAGACTTAACAGATTAATGTATTATGCTGTTTGATGTTGTTTAGGGTTGGAGTGCTTATTTTTGTATTGCCTATTAATTATATGAAGGCTAAGATAGCTGGAATTGTGCTAATAGGTTATAAATTAGTAGATCATGTTGGTAATTAATATTTGGCAATTAATACTGGTAGTTATATTTATGACCCATATTTTTCCCATTTAAATATAAAGCAGGCAACTGTTTTATGTTTAAAAAGTTGGAGAACAACCATGCAGTTAAATACTGTAATGCAGTTACATTTACAATCTAAAAATATTTTTTTAAAAACTGAACTTATGAAACTGATAATTGGGATAAGTAGCAGTACATTATTGCTTTGTTCTGAGCTTCCCTGGCAAATAGTAAGCTAGAAGTTTTATACATACCTGTATACAAATGATATGTCAAGGTAAATAAAAGATGCCTATGCTATTTTATCAGCAATAGGTGGCAGCATTGTGTTTTAAAAGACAACATTGAAACTTGTTTACTGTTTCTTTGAAGACTTAAGATTAGAAGGTTCTAGTTTTGGCAATAGAATTAATTCACTTAACAAAATAGTTAAAATGCTGATTTTAATCTTGCAAAATAACTGATAAAGAGATTGTTGGTAACATTATAATTGAATTATTCTATACTGTGCATGAAAGTATTAAACATATGCATGATTTGACCTTATCCCACAAAGAACAAGCTTGAAAAACTGTTCAGAGCCAGTAATTGCTAGGAATAAGCTCTGTTCAAAATTGCTCATTCTTAGTTTATCAATACCCCCAGTAGTGACGCATATCACATCTGATGACGACAGAACGAAATTCTATGTTTGGCCATACATATCTAATGGCATTGAATCTTTGACTTGTTTTGTTCAGCTTTTTTACTTCACATTCTTTCTCCCCTCCTGTATGCCTTGAATTCATTGTGAGTTATTTTGTATTCATGCACAAAGGTAGTCAAAATAAAAAGATACTAAATCATCTTAGGGTAATGTTTTTCTTTAAAATGAAAGCAGGGATTTCTAACAGAATCTTGGCTGCTCGGATCAAGCTTTTCACTCAGAGTAACTAGGGTGGCTGTGTATATGAATGCTAACACTTGGACAAAAGAGCAAAAACAAAGACTGCTTATTGGTGATTTCCACTTTTTGTTGCTTTGCTACAGACAAACTTTGACTCAAGAAGAGGCTGCTGTGTTTAGTCTATAAAAGTAAGAGACTCACACAGAGTCTCACACAAGATGAAATAATGAAGTATCAACATAAGTCTTTCAGTGCATATAGACATAAAATATTCTCTCTCTCTCTCTCTCTCTCATATTCTCTCTCCATACATAAAAAGAAATATATTTATTTACACACACACACACACACACACACACACACACACACGAGGCCCAGAATTTCAGCAGCTGATAGAATAGATTTGCAGCTAAGTAACAGACTATTTATTCTAAGTATGGTAGTTACAACCAGCCAAAACTAGAATATTAAAGAAAACTTTCTGAGCAGAGGGCTACATTATTTTTTTACAGTTCCCCTGCAGGAAGCTGTTATGGTTAATAAAAATTAAAAATGGATTAAAATGTCCTGACATCTGCCATGTTGAATATAGAGGCGCTGCTGACACAGGCAATTGCCAGAAGGTACTCTGACATTACAGTATTCCTAACAGTTTCCTTTCCCCTAGAATCTGTTTTTTTTCCCAAAAGGTGTATTTTATTTCTTAAAATATAATCATTAAGGACAAGAAACGCTTACTCTTGAATACAATCCTAAAACAGAATTATTTATAGTAGTATTCCCAAACATGATCTATTTTAATGAATATGCAAATAAAAATGAAACACTCTGGGAAATTAATAGAATAATCTGTAATAATAACTAATCTGCTTGTCATCACAGCCACAAAAGAGATGAACAGAAAACGTCAGAGACACTTCCCAGGTGGCCCATGGTCACTTTCATTACTGAGATCCTTGAAACACAAGGACTGTGCCTTCTGGATAGGGAATCAGAAGTGCTTAGAAGACAAGAATTGGGTGGTGGGTCTGAAAAACTCTAATGCTTTACTTTGAAAACCATTTCCTGAACTAAAAATAAATCTATTATCGAACAAAGATGTAATCATCATGTATGGTGGTCCTCAAAATTGGCATCCTGCATTATCAATGTTGAAAAATATGAAGAGATAGCTTGGCAAATACTTTACATTTTATAGTTTATGGAAAGGCATACTCAGGAATGAAATAGTTACACTATACTACCGTGTTTCCCCGAAAATAAGACACTGTCTTATATTTTTTGGCTCCCAAAAACACTCTAGGTCTTATTTTGGGTAGGTCTTATATATTTATGGTGCCAAATAGTGGGTGTGAGTGTGTAGGGGGTGTTTTGGGTGCAGGTTGCTCCCTGAAAAGTCTTCCTGGAACTGGAGATTTACACTAGGTCTTATTTTCGGGGTAGGTCTTATATTAGGGCAGGTTTAGAAAATAGTGCTAGGTCTTACTTTAGGTCTTATTTTGGAAACATGAGCAGATTACAACACACAATGATTCAAAGTCAAGTTGAAGGATAAATGCTTTTAAAAATGTAATTAAAACACTAGAAACAGGATTGGACCACTTACTAAATATACATCCAGGACAGAAGCATTATCAGTCTCGGTTTCCACCGTGCTCTGTTCTGAAGTCAAGCAGATGGCACTGTCTTCTAAAGTGAATGTTGAACTTGAAGGCAACCCTTTACTGGATTGGAAAAGAATATACAATAAGCACTCATAAAATGAAGAACTGTTTTGGCCAATGCTGGCCTATTAAAGAGCTTTCTTCACATTTCTCAAGGACTGGTTAATGCTGGGTTGCCACGTAACTCTACCAAAATATTATTTAATCAAAGACCAAGCCCTTTGGCACCCAAGAACTTGCCAGGCCTCAATGCTACAATACTCTGGCTGTTCTCAAGCATTTTCTCTAGAAACACAATCTCCTGAATTGTGACTCGACTATATATTCCTAGCATGCATTATATTAAAAAATACTTAACAGGAACAATATAAATGTTCCTTTGGATAATAAAAAAATATCCATGTAATTATATATTCTCATTATATTCCAATGCCACAAAAACAACTTCCCAACATTACATTAGGGATAAACCGTTCATGTATAAATTGTTGTTGGCAGTGTCATAAATAAACTTAATGTATTTATACGCTATGATTTCCAGAAGTCAGCAGCCTAAAGGCATTTCTGCATTCTTTGTCTGTTTATACACACAACATCCACACACAACCTAGGAGCTGTTAATTTATTATGGTTATTTAGAAACAGGAAAAGCAAAACCTGATACACCCATAGAATGAGCAAGGCTCCAGAGTGAGTGATACGTTGTGGCTTTTCCTGCTTTATTCATCTCATGCTATAAATATATTATTACAGCTGTGACTAAATAATCTGTAACATTAAAGCATTTATTCATGTGTTTTTGCACAGATGATAGAACGATTCATAATTCAAAGAAAGAAAAATAAACAGTAACATTTCCATAAAAACTTGTAAAGTAGTTACCCTTCTATCAAAATAGGAAGGGAAGTACTCCCATAACATAATATATACACATTTATGAATGAGCACAAGGCCTTCAGACAGTTCTATATCCACAAGATGGCTTCACAGATAAATTATTGTGGCTTGAGCAAGATTCTTATTCATTTACACATCACTAGAGCAGGCCAAAGCTTCATCATGCCTTAAGAAAGTTAAGACTCAAGTCCAATGACCCAGGGCATGCCTAAAGTTTTCCCAGGTCTAAAAGCAAACAACTGTGGCACAAGTGGGCTTTAGAAACCATTATTTCCCGACAGGCTTTGCTAGAAATATGGCTTGCCTTCTTCCACCTGTATCTGATTTGCCCTTGTTTGCTGCAGCTTCTGCTTCTTCTTCTGCTCTCTGCTGGATGTCTTGTCTATAAATGTTTTAAGTTTATTGTCAATTATTGGTTTTAGATATTTCAGATTTATTCATTAGCTTCCTAATACCATAGTCATGTCTTAAAAAGGGTTGGGAGAATGTAATCAGTCCCACCTTAATTATGGCAACATTGTAAGCAGTTATATGCATTTCTTTTTATCGCACTTTTCCCCAAAAGAAGCCACAGCTCTCTTTTCTCCACATTGTTCCCAAACAACAATTATTTGAGATAGGTTAGCCTAAGACTGTGTTGGCGAACCTATGCCACGCATGCAGGAGATGTCACGCCAAGCCACTTCTGCCGGCATGTGAGAGCTCGCCCGGAAGAGCCCCACTACGCATGCGCGTGTGCCGTAATTGTTGGGTATCTGGTGCGCATGCGCGGGGTGGTGGTGGCAGGGGTGCACGGGAGATGCACAGAGGGATCGCACGTGCATGCACAGGTGGATGGCGCATGAGGGTGATCGCACATGCATGCACAGCTGCATGGCGATGGTCACGCGCATGTGCAGAGACATCGCGATGCACAGTGGGGAATTGCAGGCGCATATGCAGAGATGCACGGCGGGAATCATGCACACATGCAGATGTATGGCACACAGAAGGATTGCATCGCGAGGTGCACGGTAGGGGATCGCACACACATGTGCAGCGCGCTGTGGGGATCACGTGCACATGCATGGGGGTGTGTGGGGCCCCAGCACACATTGCCTTCTGGGTGCTGGCACATGAGCACGAGCGCAGCGTGCAATTATCAGCACAGGAGCCAAAAAAGGTTTGCTACTACTGGCCTAAGAGCTAGAGACTCCTCCAAAGTTACTTAGGATCACTCAATAAAAACCTCAACCTGGGAGTTCACAGTTCTAATTCATTCTTAAAAACTACATGGTGCTGGACCTTCGTTTTAATATTTTATCTAACAATTATTATAATTTGCCTCAATCCCCAAAGACTATGAATGAATACTAAAACAAGCAAAAAAGAAAAAAAAATCATATTGGCAATAAAACCCAAACCAAAGCTTAGATATCTTCAATCAAAAGAGGTGTAGTCAAAATCCACTGGGGGCTGCACATATTTCTTTTCTTATCTTATCTACATCCCCTTATCACAAGAAGGGGAGAAACTCTCAATAGACATTCTCTAGATCAGGGCTGTCAAACTCGCAGCCCATGGGCCAGATGCGTCATGCACTAACCACGTCCACATCTGGTTTAGCAAAGGGGGGAAAAGTCCGGATGCATCACATGATGACGCCATGACCATGTGAGTTTGACACGTGCTCAAGATAATTAAACTGGATGGGCAGATTTGATGATCAATCTAAATAGGAATTTCTATTTCAAGAATCCTAAAGTCATTTTTAAATTTCCTCCTAAAAAGCTCCATTAAGAAGCTCAATATGTTATGAATAAATTAAATAGCCATCTCACAGTAAAGGGAGATATGAAGCTATTTTTAAAATGGTCCTATGGGTTGCATGTATCTTTCTCAATCTCGGGTGCTCTACCATAGGCTTGGGAGTTTGAGGGTTCAACATCTTAGCTGTCCCTAGCACTTTCCTCTTCTGGGCAAAGAGCTCTGATGTTCTCCTTGGGATCTGTTGAAGCCATTCTCCTAGCTTAGGAGTCACAGCCCTGAGTGTTCCTACAACCACGGGGAATCCTTTGGCCTTTACTTTCCACATCTCCTCTCGTTTGTCCTTCAGATCCTGTTATTTGTCCAGTTTCTCATACTGGTTCTTTCTGATATTGCTGTGATTTGGCACAGTTACATCCATCACCTTCACTGTCTTTTAGTCCTTGTCTAGTACCACAATGTCTGCTTGTGTTGCCAGTACCTGCCTGTCCATCTGGATTTGGAAGACTCATAGGATCTTAGCACTGCTATTCTCCATGATCTTCTGTCTATTCCAAGCATAGATTGATCAAAATTAATTCTTACAGTCAAGCGTATTTAGTTCATCACGTACACATAATCAAAGATGTAAATGACAGATATTCTTAATTTGAATTGCAATTATTATTGGATCCTGATCTTAAACAGTAGGCTTAGTAAGTCTGGAAATACATCTCCAAGACAAATTAGTTATACTCCTTTGTAGAAGGGGGCACAGTAGCTCAGCAGTTAAAACACTGAGCTTGTTGGCTGGAAAGCCAGCATCCCAGACTTGAAACCTGAGCACCACATAATGGGGTGAGCTCACATTACTTGCCCCAATCTCTGCCAACCTAGAGGTTCAAAAGCATTCAAATGTGAGTACATAAATACCGGTAGGTACCACTTTGGCGGGAAAGTAATAGCGTTCTGTGAGATCATGCTGGCCACATGACCATGGAAATGTCTTCAGCCAGTGCTGGCTCAATGGCCTTGAAATGGAGATGAACATTGCCCCCTAGGTTGGCAACAATTAGCAAAGTAAAACCTGCAGGGACTCCTTTACCTTTTTTTAATCTTTGTAGGAGGATTAGATAGGATCATGATGAAAAGCATGTGAAGCGAGAAAGTAACACTAGTTTCAACTTAGGAGCCAGTATGATGTTTCTTTTGAGAACAAGAGAGATCAAAATAGATGAATGGTTTTATAAGGAGTGCCAAATTAGATTAAAAAAAACAATGGATAATATCTAGGCTTCATTATTTACCTATGGAAGACATGTTCACAGAGCTCAAGTTCAGAATTTAAATTTGCATGGTAAATTGGTGTGAATTCCATTACATCGTGTAAATATATATTCCATCACATCATGTAAATAAATCTGGCACATCATGGCAAGACATAAATTACTAGTATTTCTTACAGCATTTAATACTATCAAATCCATCCAATTCAGTTCAGTTTAACTCACAAAATAGCCATTTATATTTCCAGCTCATGGCTGAGACAAGGTACTAACCAGGGGTGGGATTCTACCGGTTCGGACCGGTTCTATAGAATGATTCTGCGCAGTTCAGGGAACCAGCAAATCGTGCTCCTGGCTGGCCCCGCCTCTCTCCGCCCGTGCCTCCCCTCCCTGCCCAGTCAGACCTTACCGGCACATGCCCAACATCGCTGACTGCGTTCTCCCTGCCCAGTCACTCCTTAAGGTATTTCTTTTCCCCCCTCCCGACGATCAGCTCTTCCAATGATCAGCTGTGCTGGGATCCCCTCGCTGTCTTACTGCTTCACCCAGGAGGCTTCCCCGAGGCCCAGGAGGCAAAAAGAGGTGTGCAGGGGGTGAGGGGTGGGTGCTGTGTCCTGTTCCCCCCGCTACGTTTTTTGCCTTCCTGGGCCCAGGGAAGCCTTCTGGGAGCAAAAATGCCCCTCCCAGGAGGCTTGCCTGAGGCCCAGGAGGCAAAAACAAATGGGGTGCTGCAAAAAAAGAAGCCACGCCCATACAGTCACATGGCCACACCCACCTAGCCCACAGAATCTGTTGTTAAAAAATTTGAATCCCACCCCTGGTACTAACTCTACACTAATGTCAACTGACTCTTCCAAGATTATTATTTTTATTTCAGAGAAATATTAACTCTTCTTCCTGGCAACAGCTTGTTAGCAATTGCTTTTCCCAGAAAACTTTGATAATTGATGTTCTACTGAAATGAAGGAAGATAAACTCAGAGGGTTTGGGGAAATATTTTTCACAATGCTGAAAATACCTCACTTTTCAAATGACATTTTGGCACTCCTTTTAAAACCATCCATCTATCTTGATCTTACTTGCTCTCAAGGGCACCATCATACTGACACCTCGCTTCAAATGAGTGTTTCTTGCCTCATGTGGCTTTGATCATCCCCATCTGTACTCCACAAAGAAACCAGATGCTATAACGGTGAAGGGGCAAAGAAGAATAAACCATAAAAGAGCATGGATGAAGAACTCTGCCCTGAAAATAACTTTATGTTTCCTTGGAGAAAATAATTACTTGCTTTCCAATAAACTTAACACAGTTTTGTGGTATAGATGGCGCTCTTCAGGCAAAGCCATTTTAGGTTGTATAGTTGGTAAAATCTACCTATTATCCTTAGAGCAGGGGTGTCAAACTCAAGGCCTGCGGGCCAGATCCAACCCACAGGGTCTTGGATCTGGCCCACAGGGCTGCCCTGAAAACAGTGAAGCACAGGGCCCTCCCAAACTCCGCTTTTGGCTGCGACAGCCTCCTGCAACCCTCTGCCAGCAAAAATGGAACGCACATGGCCCTCCCGAGTTCTGTTTTCATTGGCAGAGCACTTGAGCCACCACAGGTGGCCCCCCGACATGAGTGACATCGAGCTTGCCACACCCACCCCAGTCACACACACCTCGAATCAAAGACAATCCTGATGCAGCCCTCAATGAAATCAAGTGTGACACCTCTGCGTTAGACTAACTTCTAGTGTACCCACCATGACTCTTCTGCAAAAGTTACCTAAATTCAGGTACAATCTATAGCCACAATCATATTTAGAAGTCATGAAAAAAATGTTGCTATTATGGATTTTTAGAAGCATCTCCAACACACAGTTGCATATTGCACATAGAAAATACAACATATTATTATTTTTCCTTAAATTGATACCTAATAAAGATAAAAGCAAAAAACTATCAATCCTTCAGTGGTTTTAGTCTAAATAACTTAGTGGAAAATTAACCGTTGCTAATACTGAAACTTTAATACCCAACCAGTAACAATTTTTTGTCCTAACACAAGAATATTGAATCTTTACTGAATAAAACCCTCCCTATGTTAGCATGATATATTGACAATTACAAAAAAGCCACACACAAGTCCTAGTAAGTTATTTATATATATAGATTTCAGCATGCAAGGAATATTGAGAAGTTGCTGTCCTAAGTAAAATTGCACTGTAACATCAATATAAAGGTGGGCTACTCACATAAATACTGTCTGCACAAGGAATTTTTACATAGAAGCAAATGTTTCAATGTAAACCAGAATCCTGCATTACAAAATCATATGGGAAGTTCTAAATACAAACATACCATAACAAGGTTACTTATGTCATTGGAACAGCCTATGGCTATGAATCTACATTTATGTTACAATTATTCTTCTGCAAAACACTACAGTTTTTACCAGAAGCAATATGTGGAACTGATACTTCAATATACTCTTCTCTACATTGGAGCAAAATGGATTGCAATTAGACGTTCTTTTGCATTACCAAATCTAGGTTAGAGCAGAAGCATGTCTGCATTACTGATATTTATTTGGGACAGTGGATACTGCCTACTCCAAGCAATACTAGTCCGAGCTACAAAGGTGAGACTACTCATCCCGCATTTTCAAGAAGTGGGGCATGGTGGGGGTGCTGACCTGAGAAACTAATGCTTTTTTGTGGCAGCGTAAACACTGTGATCAGCTTCCCAGTGGATATCAAACTATACCCTGATTTTCAAGAATTGGTTGAAAACAGAATTGTTTTAGAGAACTTTCTCTTGATCTTATGTATGTCACCCTTTACTTTTATTTTTGTTCTTTTTGACTGCGCCTTTGCTGGTGTCATTAGTTACATTCCATGGGTTTTAAGTGTAACCATGAACATTTTATTTTTATTTTTCTATTTACATTCCATAGAAATCACCAAGAATCAGTTTGGTTGCAATGGGACAGAAATGTGTTAAATAATCCTCACAGAATGTTCCAAAGGGTTGCTTTCCAGTCCACAGGATTTGTGCAATTGGAGTAATTTCAAGTTATTTGATCTGTGTCATAACTAAACTCACTTAAAACCCTAGCTTGTTTAATAATTTATATATATTTTGTATTCTGTGGTTCAGACAAGTCACTGAACTCTTCTGATTTATAGAATGCTAAAACTGTTTGAACATCTTTCTGATGGCTTAAATATTTGAAAAAAAAATACCTTAAAAGAGCCTTGATATAATTGTTGTTGCTTCTGTTAAGTATCTGCTTTCAGGTTATACCAGCAACTTTGATTAATGAATATATCTAATTACAATGGTTCAGTAAATTAGTGCACAGGAATTCCAGAGATGGAATATTTTCTATTTTCTATATTGCTCATAATACTTTGAACCATATTCTACATTGTTATTTTGGCATTCCTCTTCCACAAAAGTTAGCATAAGCATTCTCTTGATG
This sequence comes from Naja naja, assembly GCA_009733165.1. NCBI lineage: Eukaryota > Metazoa > Chordata > Lepidosauria > Squamata > Elapidae > Naja > Naja naja. Next base: position 233,425,569 of record CM019149.1, on the reverse strand, counting down.
CCCTCTTGACAACTTTGAGAATTTAGACAAAACTATCTAGAATCAGCAACTGATTGCAGTAATTATTCTTTTATTCAAAGTATCTGATCATTATACATTTTTAAATATTTAATAATTGTATTTTTAATATTTTAAAATTTTTCTATTTTAAAATTATGGTTTTAATTGAAAATGATAAAACATTTATTCAGTTGCAAGAATTCCTATTATTTATCAGTTAATAGTGGTATCAAACCTTTTTAAGCGCTAAGAATATTGCAGAATCCCCACCACACGGTGAAAGTCAATGTGAAGCCAGAGAAAAATAAACGCACCAGCATTTGTCTCAATTTAATTAATTTCTTTAGTGAAAGAAACCCCAGTCGTTACGAAATATTTCCGTAGATAAAATACTAATCAAGTTATTTTACTTTATAATCCCCTTAGGAGTGAATGGGGGGAGGAAAATATTTTTGCACCCCCAGTTTGGCTAGAAAGACACACTTTGAGTAGAACCGTACAAGTTTGGGCTTGTTTGATTTCGGATCCAAGACACAGCTTTGGTTTTTCTACTTTCTGAATCTTTTTTTTTTAATTACATTTATATGCGCCTTCTCCAAGACTCAGGGCTTACAATTTTTGGGATACAACCCAGTGTGCTCAGCAATAGCCTTCATTCCATTGTATATGCCTGCTTATTACTAAGCGGCATTTTTACAAAGTCAGCTTATCTTCATGAACTTCATGAACGTCTATGTGACAACTGATGGTAGTATGCACAGGACTATTCAAGTTAGCCATAAAAGCTGGAAAATAAACTTGAGCCTCTACAAATGTAGGGTGAAGGACAGTTCTTTCCCAAACAAATATCACCAAAGTTATTTGCCTTTGACGGACACAAGCAAATCCTAAATTTTCAAGATGTAGCTTCTTTCTACCCCACTCTCCAGAGGGTAGCAACCATTGATATGGATTGAAATTTTAGAAACTGCTCTTTTGCTTTGCTTTTTCGAATCCAATTATGTCTGAGGCTTTGTGGTTTTATATTTGGATTTTGTTCAAATTGGATGCATATACATAACCATGCAGGTTTTGCATATTAAAAGGGATTTTTTGTACCTGGAAAGTTAGAATTGTATTAAAGAATTCCTAATGCAATGCATAGGGTTAAGAAAGAGTATCACGGAGAAATGTTAAGAAGATTTGCTTCAGTAATTCCACTGAAAATAAATACGCAGGATTTTATACCAAGTGTATTACAGAACTAAACTAATATAAAAATCTTACATAATTCCTACAGAAGGTAATTAAAATCTAACACCAACTTTTGTTCTTTTGTAATAAAAAAATACTTCACAAATCTTTAAGCTTGGCAACAGAGTGCTGAAGTGGTATTGTGACTTATTCATAGATGTATTCCTTCTCTATGCAGGCATTTCTGTAAGAACTCACAAAATAGCAAGATTCCAGTGCAACAAGCTTAGAAATAAGCTTGACTGGTATTTGGTTAGAACTTTTCACTTTCTGCAATGCAAAATAATTATCCTTGTGATTACACAAATGTACAAAAGTTATCTTGGCAATAATATGGAAATACTGTTTTTATTCCCCAGTATAGTCTGCAGATTTGGTGGCTCAGGCTGTTAAATGCCTGCTCTTAAGATCCAGCTGTCTACAATTACTGTAGGCTCGAATCCCACCAGGCTCAAGGTTGACTCAGCCTTCCATCCTCCCGGGGTAGGTAAATTGAGGACCCAAGATTGTTGGGGGCAATTAGCTGACCTTGTAAAAATGCCGCTTAGTAATAAGCAGGCATATACAATGGAATGAAGGCTATTGCTGTGCACACTGGGTTGTATCCCAAAAATTGTAAGCCGCCCTGAGTCTTGGAGGGGCATATAAATTTAATTTAAAAAAAAAATTTCCTATGGGCTTCCTATTTCAATTATAAACAAGGCCAATTATTTAATTTGTTCCTGATTAAATCAGTTTCCTTGGTTTTGTCACCTACTGTGATATTGAAGCAAGGCCCCACTTAAAGGTGAAATGTTGCATCTAGCCCCTCCTCCCAAAACTGTGAATATCTTTTCTGGGGACCTTGCTTGGCTGTCATGTCCTGCCTTCTACTAATAAATTTACTTTCTAGTTTTCATAGTCAGAATAGCCATGGAGATACAAAACAAAGGCTTCTCTCTTTATATAAGTAAAAGGTAAATTGTCTCCATTAAAAGAACACTAGTCTTAGCTAATTTCAGGGGGCGATGCTCATCTCCGTTTCTAGGCCATTGAGCTTGTCCGAAAAAGTTTTTGTGGTCATCTGGCTAACTTGACATCACGCCACAGTGCAGAGCATGCAGCAAAACATGAAGCACTGTTACTTTCCAGCCAAAGTGGTACCTATTTATCTAGTCACATTTGCATGCTTTTGAACGACTAGGTTGCCTGGAGCTGGGGGGAAACGGGCCACTGAGCCATTGCACCAGCCCTCTCTTTTTATATGCCACTTCTAATTTCTACATTTATTTAATTTAAAAAATGCCAGTTTTAACTAACAGAGACAATAGATGAAAATTATTAGGATTATTCCACGTTTCTGCTTAGATGACAGAATGTCGCCATCATCATCACCACCACCACCACCACCACCATTATACAAAAGAAAAGTAATTCTGATTGTGGAAACAACCAACCAAGTTGTCCACTTTGAGAAAGGAAACAGTTGATGTATAATGTTTGTGCCTTGAGTTGACCTCTTTTTAGAAAAAAATGGTATAAAGAAGCAGTTATGAAGATTAATAGTTTTTATTCCCTACCAAGGCTCTTCAGAAGGGTTTAGTTATATAGATTTTCACGGGTAAAGGTATGTAGGTCTTGGTGTATACCCAGCTAGAAAACCAAGGAGTTTATGAAATACCATGCAAAATTTGCCCAGCCACATACATTGGACAAACCAACAGGAGAATAAATGCTCGCATCACAGAACACAAGAACGAGTCAGAAAAGAAGAAAAACTTCCTCCCTTTTCCAGCACCTTAAAGCCACAGGACATGAAATTGATTTTGAGGGATCCAAACTTATCTCCAACACTGAACACTTCAACAAGAGAATAATTAGGGAAGCCATTGAAATAGAGAAACACCCCCATAACATGAATAAACGGGATGATACTTCTCGCCTACCAGACATCTGGAAACTAGCCCTAATCAACAAACGAGTCCCAGCCACGAAAACCAACACCGGATCCAAAACAACACATGATGCCACCACCAATCTCCCTCACCAGACTCAAACCCAAGCCCACCCCACAGACAAAAGGCAACCACCATCCAGAAACCAGACCATAGCTGCAATTCCAGCTGCTACACCCCCTCCGACCCTCAAACTAAGCAAACTGACACACGCTATAAACACATAGCCAGACCTCAAACTCGGAGCCAAACCAAAGCCCGAATGTCACATCACAGCCTTCCACCCAGGATACTACATCATGGAACTCAGGAGATTACAACACAAAACATCAGGAGGTTGCAACACAGACAACGACCCAGGAGATTACAGCACAAGACCCAGGATGTCACAATAATAGAACTCAGAAGATCATCACACAGCCCATTACCCAGGTCGTTACAACACAAAAGGCTGAGGGACACATAGCCAGTACCTCAGCCACACAGGGTCTTATGAAAAGCCAACCAATCTGCATACATCAACTCCATCAACCAAACAAGAAGTAACAACACAACCAACTCTGGAGCTTAAAGGGAAAAACAGTCACTATCACACACTTCTCCCAGAAGAACGAAGCTGAAGATACCAGCCTGAAGATGATGGATGAGATTTTGTCAAACGCTTGCCAAGGTATTCTCAATCTTACACGGGACAAGACCAGATACACCAAGACCTACATATATATATATATATATATATATATATATATATATATATATATATATATATATATATAAATATATAAATATATAAATATATAAATATATAAATATATAAATATATAAATAAATAAATAAAATTTTATTGTGGTAATATATTATGCAGTAGAAGAGAGTTTCACTTTAAAGTCAACAATATAGTTTAATATATAACATTTATTTGGACCATTTTTCCTTATCCAAAACTAACACCGCTGTTTCTTTTCAAAGGCAGCTTTCCAGAAATTCTTGCAGCATTTAGAAGGACAAGTTTAAATGTGAGCAGCTAAAGTTGTCACTGAAGTTAGCTCATCTCTCAGTATACAGCATATTAAAAGCATCTGTATCCAGTATACAGCAACAGTATACAGCATCTTAAAAGGTTTCCAGTCACTGAAGTATGAAGTATAATATTCTTAATTATACATTAAGTATATCTTAATTATATTTTAATTCTTAATTCCCGAACAGAATTTACATAAACCACTGTTTCTTTTTTCTTTTTAAATTTATTTTCTATTCTGAAAATAACAGCTGAATTTAAATTGCAGTTTAGGGGATTTCTGAAGCATTTTGCACAATACTGGATGGGGGAGAAAAAAAATGGGAACTTGATACTAACCAATACAGACAAAATAAAACATATCCTGCAATGTTATGCACACTTATTTGGGGAAAAATATCTTGAACTTAATTGGGGCTTAGTTTAAATAAAGTTCCAAAAGGCCCAGAGAGGATCAACATTTGCACTGATTGAGGTGCTATAGTTTAAAAAGCTGGTGTGAGAATAAGAAATCTAGCAGCTATTACCAAAACTATCAGCAGATATTCTACCACCTTCCCAAAAGAGACATGCCTCATCTCAATTGCACCTAGAATGCACAAAAAGACCAAATCAGTTTTGCAGCAAGATTGGTTAAAAGTTTGTCGCCTGAAAGAGTAGTGCTCACTGGAACTTTTGAGTTGTAGCCTTAGACCTTTAATAAACACTATTAATCAGATTCTGAGAGACTTTGGATTAACTGTTTCCAGTCTAGATTGCTAGGAGAAAAGTATGACAGCTAGAGGTAGTCCTTGACTTACGAACACAACTGAACGCAAAATTTCTGTTGCTAGGCAAGACAATTGCTAAGTGAGTTTTGCCCCATTTCACAACCTTCCTTACCATAGTTGCTAAGTGAATCACTGCAGTTGTTATGGTACTAACATGGTTGTTAAGTGAATCTGGCCTCCCCTTTGACTTTGCTGTTCACAAGGTTGCAAAAGATGATCAGAGTTGAATACAGAGAGGGCTCTAAAGCACTGTGAAGTGCTATTGCTATCACATGACCCTGGGACACTGCAGACATCATAAACATATGCCAGTTGCCAAGCAGTTTTGGTCACGTGGTCATGGGGGTGCTGCAATGGTCATAAATGTGAAAAACAGTCATAAGTCACTTTTTTCAGTGCTGTTGTAACTTCACTAAACAAATGGTTGCAAGTCGAGGACTGCCTGTAATTTGATTGGGATCCTGACAAGATGAGGAGAAACGAATCCATAGTATAGGAAAAACTGAATATTCAGATTACCTGTTTGAATAAAACCTCATTCCATCATGTTGATAAGGGTCATCTACGTAGAGAGAAGAGGAAGAAATTGTGGTTGCTAAAGAAGCAGCTTCAAACAGAGATGCTGTGCTTGGCACTAAATCTGGATGATGTCGGGAGGCTAATACTGTATAGGAAAAAAGGGGGAAAAAGTCACTCCTGCAGAGAAATTAGTCTATGTAAAAATCAAGGGCTCACTTGCCGTGAAAACACACAAGCAAGATATGGAACGCTGTGTTTGTGTGATCACAGCTTCATTAAATAGGGGTTTTTATAAAGTTACGGATGAATATTATGGCTGGGTGTGTCTTCCTACTTTTAAATCCCTTATTGCATTCTGCTTTTGAACCAAACATCTTGATTTACAGTGTGTTAAGATAACGCTCGACCTTAATGCATTTTAAGTTGGGGTTTGTTTTAGGTAATCTGCTATTATTATCTATTATCTTCAGAAAAGCTTAAAACATTTTTTTCCTATTTGTTTAAATAAGAGGTATACAATTATTCCAGGTCAAGAATTGAATTTGAGTTTGGTTGGTATAGCAGGCTCATTTCAGAGAAGTAGGCAAGTCTACAGTAAAAGCTGAATTTAATGTAATTTGATTAAATGCAAATATAGTTAATTACAATTAATATTATTCTTCAGAAGACTTAAAATCGATTTGACAGCTTTTGAAAAGCCTGGAGAGCCATAGATAGGGAAATAGGGAGATTTGTTATTTACTATTCTGGAATACCAGAATGTGCACCTCTGTTCTAAAACTATCGCTTTTTCCTTTTGGCGAAGAATGCTAGCTCTGGTTATCTACGGCATCTTATTCTACTGAAAATTACCTTCTTCATCAAGGCTACAGTAACTTTGTCCTTCTGTGAGTAAATCGTGCTTTTCATCTTTCCAGTCTTGGCTAACTACTGACACATATTCTTGTGATGTAGCTTTTAGAGCAGCAATAGAATTGCATCGCTTCTTGGAAGGAGATGACTTCAAAACTGGGGTTTTAAAAGGGAGATAATGAAAGTAATGTAAATATAGATTATTTTTATAGCCAACTTTCCATTATTATGCAAACACTTCCTTTCATTGGATGTTTCAAAAGAGACTTGAACAGATTACTCAAATCACTGCTGTTATCATAAATATGACACAATCATTTGTCGTCTGAAAAATCCATAGTATGTGCCAGTATAAATGTGAGAAATAGCAGATTTTAGTTAAAAGTTAATAAAACTTGAACTCAACTTTATATGGCAAGGAGTTACTAAGAGGCTAAGTATAGGTTATAACAATGAATATCATTTGTTCAATTTTTGTATCTTGGATAAGAGAAACAACTTTATGGCAGTACAGACAGAAATTTTCTTGCATATAACGCTGTAAGGGAAAAACATGGATTCAAAGTATAATTCAAAGTAAAATTCAATCTTAGTTCATTTTTCTGGATAGCCAAAATGATTTAAGAACTTCAGCGTGTAATTTAATGTGGTGAGCTATAATATTCATTTTTATGATAAGATTTAAAGATTCATCTGTTCCTATGTAAATAGGAAATGTTATCTACATCTAAAGATCTGTATTGGTTGACAAGGTGGTGCTTCTCTGATAGACCAGCCCAATAAATATTAAATGATATTGACAAGACATTGAGCTCAGGCTCTCCCTAACCCAGCCAACCTTTTTTAAAATTCATATTTATATGCGCCCTTCTCCGGAGACTCAGGGTGCTTACAATTTTGGAGCAACCCAATGCACTCAGCAATAGCCTTCATTCCATTGTACATGCCTGCTTATTACTAAGCAGCATTTTTACAAAGTCAGCTTATTGCCCCCAACAATCTTGGGTCCTCAATTTACCTACCCGAGAGGATGGAAGGCTGAGTCAACCTTGAGCCTGGTGGGATTCGAGCCTGCAGTAATTGCAGGCAGCTGGAATTAAGTGCTAGGCATTTAACAGCCTGCACCACCAAGGCTCTTCATCTCTTGTATAGTGAAGAAATGCTAAGATCAAATACATGTTCCTCCATTAAAGGAACTGGACAGAGAAATGGCATGAGCAAGATTATTTTCTGTACCAGTCTGACTAGAATAATATCTGCCCATATCATCATCACATAATCATGAACTAACACAGGGATCCATTATAATTTAAGGATAATTCTTATAGTGTCTTGTATGCAGTGTAGTGTGTAAACAGTCTCAATCAAGAATGTTTTCCATATTTTATAATATCCCTTACATTGAATATTATAAGCATCTATATCTAGATGTACTTACAAGATTTGTAAATAAGTTCACACACTATTAATTGCTATACCATAAACTTTCAAAATGGTATAATCAGAATACCAAAGAAAACACAGCCACAAAGTACTAGAATCAAGATACAAGAGCTGTGTGTAATCCAACTACTTAAAATTATATATCTGCAGTGACTTAGAGGAATTTCAGTTCCAATGTTTTCCATGGGTGAACTGACTTCCCCTGAAACATATATACATATCATTAAGTCAATGGCATCAGCTTGGGTGCATGTAATCAAGCCACAGTTCAGCTTCCTTTTGTTTCAGTTACATGTCTTTTAAAAAGGAAATTCTGCTTGCAACCAATAAGCACCTCTTGCTGAAGTGGCTATGTTTTGTTTTGATCTGTCTGATTGTTCAATAGCTGGGTATCTCTGTTTACCTACCCTCTGGTTTTCTCCAAGCCTTGAAAATTCATGGAAGAATTTTCAGTGGTCCTGAATATTTTATTAATCCAGAACTGCGCTCAAGGCTGACTCAACTGCAAATTTGAAATTATAGCAACAGAAAGCATCATTATCTGGAACTTAAGTAGATAATTTGGGAACCCCTGTTAATCAGAACAAAGCTCCATCTAATCCAAGATCCATTTTGTCTTGCAACAAGGAAACAAGAGTTTCCAAGAAGCCAACACCAGAGGCTTTTTGCCAACTACCATGGCAGCAGTTTACAATATCAGCCTGTAGTATTTATATTGTATTCTGTACTATCAGCCCAACTTCAGAGAATAAGTAATCACAAAAGTGGGGCCCTCTTTAAAATAAAAGATAATGTTAAGAATGGCTTTAGTTAGTTCATAATATGGTGGTACCTACTCTGATTTTTTTGAATACTCTGGTACTCATAAACTTTAAAACCTGTCAGCATAAAAACTTGGTCGGTGGACTGAAACTGTATCCTACAAAGAAACAAAAAGTTTTGTCAGTAAGAAAAGAGGAGAGGATGTATAATCTACAGATCAAACAACAGAACATGAAACTAAAATTCATTTTTTTCTTTTCACTGGCAAATTTTTAGCATACCATTAATTAAGTAGTGTAATAATTAAAGAATACTGCATCCATTTATTTATATATATATATATATATATATATATATATATATATATATATATATATATAAAGCAATTTGAAGGATATTTTCTTAAATCACAAACAAACAAACATTCAGCAATCCCTAGAAAGTTACTAAAGTGGCTTTTTTCCAGACTTGTCCCCAGAAATTGTGGGTGTTCCAAAACTGGAAGTTTTTAAGAAGAGATTGGACAACATTTGTCTAAAATGGTATAGGGTCTTCTGCTTGACTAGGCAGTTGAAACAGAAGACTTCTAAGGTGCCTTCCAACTCTGTTATTCTGTTAGTTCCTGACACACCCAAAATGAGAAGATATTCTAGATGTATAGTTGTTTAAAGAGATGGCAAAGCTCTATGCATAAAATAGATACAGCTCTTATTGCTAAACAGAATAAAGGCAAAAAGAAGCTTTCTACCTTACATGAACCACTGACACAATTCTAAAACCATTAAAATTACTTACTCCGTCATAAACAAGGGCTTTCCAAGAATGCTCCAACTTCTTGATTAACCTGATGACATATACCACAAAAAGGAGTTTAATGAACAATTATCCCTCCCTTTGGCAACAATACCGCTTTAACTGAATGGCACAGAAAACAATGAATAGTGTTTGAAATTTACCTGTAAGACTGCAAGATATCAATTATGCCCATAAATAGCAGCAGTTTTTCTCCTCTGTAGCTTTTAGCTGGAATGCCTCCCATTCTGACAGAAACAACAAAATAATAGCAAGTCATTGTAAAGCCTACTTTCTAAAGTAACCATAGAAATATATTAACAGCTAAAAATGGCCTTTTTAATGTATGTAGTGAAAAGGTTTGCACCATATGGTAAGGGCTATACAATTGTCAAAATTTTTCAAGAAAGTCTCTTTCCGTCCTCAGTTTGACTATGTCTGAAAATTAAGATTATACATTCCTCTGGTGTATTCTTTTTCAAACAGTTATGTCACAGTTCTAATAATACTAGGCATTTAAGGATTATTTCTGTGATTTTGTATACCTAAAGTGTTTAGATAAATCAATCGCATTTTGGCCCAACATTTTCAGGACTGGACTGGCAATGAACTAAGAGGCCATTGTCATGCCCCTGTCAGAATCTGATTCCGAGGGGAGGCCGAGCAGCTGACAGGGAGTGGGAGTGTGGCTCCGTTGGCTGTGGAAGAAACTGGGGAAGGGCACAGTCCGGCTGGGCAGAGCAGGGGAGAGGTAGAGCAAGGCAGAGAGAATTCAGAGGAAGATGCAGGCCCACCCCCTCTTCATCCTAGGGCATGCAGGGAGGAATGGAGAAGGGAGCAATGTGAGTTGCATGGCTTAGGAGGGAGGAAAAGGGAGGAAAGGGCCCTGATTCCCTTCATTAGCTGCAGCTGGGAACACAGTGTTTAAAAAGGGAGTTTGCGCATAGCAACTTGTTGGAAGCAAATCGTGAGTTATCTTTTATTGTTGAGGCTTATCTGGGTTCCTGGCGTCTTCCCAACTGTGTGTGTTTTGTTGGCCTTTCAAATCTGCAATTCGTTTATCCTGCCCTGTCCAGTTAATTGCTGCAGCGTGGTTTGTGTGGATTTCTATTTGCAGTTTATATGTACTTTGTTTTCGGACTGAATTTCTTCCACTTAAAGACTGTTCTTGGGAAAGTTTTTTCTCCAGCCGAGAACATTGGGAGCAAATTGGAGGTATTAAAGGGACTTTTCTTACTTATGTGACCGTGTTGCCTTGTGCCATGCCCCGGGTCATCACAGGCCATGGTCTAATTATTTGGGATCCTGGCACTTTGCCAGCAATTATGTCTGGCATCTTCAGAGGCTAAAGTGATCTGCTCTGTATTATACTTCTTAGCATTTCATGGGCAACATTTGTTTTTTTTAAAGTCCATTTGACTTGAATTTTGTCACTTTAAATCTAGTACATAGAACAGAAGAAAAATATTAAAAAATCCAGTAACTTTTTGTTTTCAAAGGGCTGGTTTTCAGAGACTTACGTATTGGTATTTTCTGTGATGACACAGTCCCCTGATTTTCCTGGACCTTGAATGGACTCCATAGCAGTTGAATAAAGAACTCTCTGTCCTCCTGGGCGTTTAGAATCAGAGGTGTTTTGAGAAAACTCCCCTTCTCTCTCTTTTGCTGAACTGTCCAAGATGTGGATGCCAAGCAATAAACTATAATCCATGATTTTAAAGCTTTCCAGCACCTAGGATCAGATGTTTTAGACTGAAATCTGTTATGTTGCAAATGGCAGAAGAGTTTACAGGAAAGATAAATGATAAATAAATACTGAACAGAGAAAAACAATTACTTTAATTTGATATCCAATAAAAATGATCACATCTAAATTTAAGTTTTAAAATTCTTTTGCCAGACTCAGAATAAATAGGATTCTCTCGTGTCTAAAAAACACTACAGCTTCCTTATTTTCATATATCCTTAGCATACAAAGTCTAAGAGTGAAGGTGACAAGTACGGGATGCCCTGTACTACAATTATAAAGATACACAGCTGACTGGACAAACTTACAAATGTACATCACTAGCTCTGTGTGAAGCAGGTGACTAGTAGAATAAGGAGGGCTCCATTTTAAGCTGTATGCTATTTAACATAAAATGATGAAATTTATAACCATTTAAAATAAATAAATTCAATATAAAGCATACAATGCAGTAATAAATACAACTTGGCTGTAAATATTACTTTAAGGAGATTACAAATATTTCATGTTTCTGTCATGAAGGCAAGAAAACTATTTTTCAGATATTTATTTCCAATATTTTGAGCTCTCAGTTTTTTTAAAAAAATCACCCCTAAATTTCAAAAGCAGAATTCAAAAGTCTGAAAAAGCTTTGTTTTATAACATAGATTAATATTTGGCTTGGATATGAACTAGATTTTTTTGAAAGGAACCATTATCTTATTTCTTCTTCAACATCTTTTGAGAGGGGTTGGCATAATCAATTAAATCTACTATGAAACTAAAATCTGCATAAACTTGAGTTTCCCGCTGATATAAAATTGCTTCAGGGTTTGACACATAATTGCTTTTCCTCTTCCTCTTAATAGTTAGAATATTAATGAAAAGAGAATTTGACCTCATTCTCCCATAGAGTGGGATCAAAAATGATATATAAGTGGAATGAAGAAAAAGACACACAAGAATAAATGTAGTAGGTTTTTTTGGTATAATCTCCTATTATTATAATCCAATCTGAAGTATAGAAAAGGACCAAATATTGGAAGTCCTGGTTTGAAAATGTAGGCTGAAGAGGAACCTTATAAGATTTCATTTTCTCTATACTCTATGTAATAGTTACTCGATTGCTCTTTCCTAATGAATTTGAACACTGGAATTTCATAGTCTGTGCCTGCTTTTTCCCAACTTGAAAACCAATACTCCAGATAAAATCTGCATAATATCATCTCTCACGACAAGAGATAAGTAAAATTCCAAAATTCTGAATGACAGATGAACAAATTTGGAAACTTGGGAGGAAGAGGGAGGAGGGATAATGTAAGATCTGGATCACACATTCATAGTTCTTCAGGGTTTATTATTTCTATCAATTACACCACAGAATAATGAGCAACAGCAGAGAGGAAGTAATCTGTTCTCTTATTTATTACTCATATGTCAGACTGATATACTTGTATCACAAGAACTGTCAGTGGTTAGTGGAACAATAAGATCTATAACATAACAATTAAAAACATCCACAGTAAATCAATACAAAATTAGAAAATAAAAGTAAAGCCACCCATACAAAGGCAACCCATTTCAATTAATTTCCTAAAACCCATCAGATTGATTTAGTGTTAATTAGCTTCCAGAAAGTTATAACGGAGGAGCATAATCTAGCCTCAAAGAAGGCTATTCCGAAGCACTACAGGTAGTCCTCAACCTTTGGGATGGGAATTTCCATCACTAAGCAATATGATTGTAAAGCCCAACATCATGTGTCCACATTGCTTTGCAATCAACAGTCCCAGTTGATGTTGTAACTTAATGAATGGGTCATTAAAGCAGGAAGCGAAGGGAGTCCCAGGTTAGGAGCTGGAGTTGTTGCAAGGGAGTGTGGGAAGACCTGGGTGGTCGGTGCAGGCCACACACAAGTTGCTGTATGTGCAATGCAGGCCACACACAAGTTGCTGTGTGTGTGTGCAGTGCACCATAAGCTAAGGAGATGAAGGAAAAAATGTGCATAGTGCATGCATGCAAACACAGGGAGGACAAGGAAAGAGTACATTGTGACTGGGGAGCTTTCTGGTGTATTTTCGCTCTGAAGCTGCAAGAGGCCCCTGAATCACAGTGCAATGTGAAATCTAGTCCCAGCCCAGACAAGCACCATAGCACAAAGGGGCTTACTGGAGTGTTGCAGCTCTGAGACTGCAAAAAGTCCTGAGCCACAGCATACCACATAGCCCAGCCCCAAGCAGCGTGGTGTGAAGGGGCTTCTTGCTGTTGCAGGAAGTCACAAACAGCCCAAGTCCTAGTCACCCTCGCCACCATGCACTCTGAGGCTCTTACCACATCTTAAGACTGCTAAGGCTCAAATTTTGATCACGTAACTGCGGGGGCAATACAGTGTCCTAATTATGGAGATCCCGTCATTGTATAACACCATAGTTTTGAATTGTCATTACGGTCATTACTGCTCTTACTAGGAAGCAATCTTATGAAACTATGGGCATCAACCAGCAGCTACTCTCAGGAATGTTATATAGATGGGTCAACTATATGTTGGAGAAGACACTAAATGCCAAGTCTTTTAAAAAGCCTGTAAATTAAAGCTAGCAATTTGAAATGCATCAAGGTACCAATGCAGAGCTTACAATAGTAGTGTAATACGATATCAATGTGGCAACACAAGCCAATTCAGCAGTGGACTGCTGTGTTCTAGGCCCATTGCCATTTCTAAGTGGTCTTCAACTTCAATCCTAATTATTTAAAAATGACACATCGATGTGCATTTGTGCAAACAAGCAAAAAAAGTTTGTAAGCCAGTTATTTTATAGACTAATCTGTAAATCAGTTTTTGCATGGTGCTACATGACACCTTACTTTAGGCCTTCTCCACAGCCCTCTGAATGTCATAATGTGGTCCATTCTGATTGGGAAGATTCCCAACTGTCCAGAAATAATTTTCAAGAGGACGATGGGGCAAAGCAGAAAGACAAATAGGAAAGTATCATTAAGAGAAAATATACAATGATATATGGCCATGGTCATCCTTAAAAAAGTATTGGAAATACCAACAGCAGGAGATGTCATCCAAAATTAGAAAGACCCTTCATTGAACAACATGAATTTATAATGATGATAACTAGTTTTGTCAAGATTTGTACAGTTTGCAAATATTACCTTGTTAATAAAAGAGAATACTTTTTCTAATCAGCAGCCCCCAACCTTTTGGGTATCAGGGACAGGTTCCATGGAGAGAGGTTTTTCTGTGGCCCAGAAGGGGCGTGGTTTCACATGTTACCTTCATCCGATTGATGGATTTTTGCTTGTTTGCATGGCCCATTTCCTGGCATATCGCAATCTGGTGCTGGTCCACAGAACAGGGGTTGGGGATCCCTGCTCTAAATTAGGGCAGCATCTCCAGAAACCCATCTATTGCTATTTAAATTCCAACATGGAACCTGAGAGCTCTATGGAATCACTAAATAATGAATAAGTAAATAAACAAAATACATTTTCTTTATATATTATTAGTACACCACAGTGATTTACACCCTACATTTTAGAATACAATCCTGTCAGGCACTGTAAAATAGCATGGACATCTAAACTCACTCAATGCACTTAAATCCATTTATTTTATTATAATTTATTAAACCAATTTATATAGTGAGCCATCTCACAAACAAGCAACTTTGGGCAGCATACAACAGAGTTAAAATCAGTTAATAAATTGATTAAAACTATAAAAACCAAGCTAAAATGAAGAATAATAGAAAAAAAGGATATTAAAAATAGCAGAGTCAGTTCATTAGTTTCACTGTCCCCTGGAATCCCCAGGCCTCCTGACATTATCAAATCTTGAAGGACTTCTAGGAGTTCAACAATGACTAGGCCAGCCTAGCCCAAGGGGTAAGAAGATTGCACAGTGGGAATACCACGGCAGAAAAGGCCCACTATCTAGGCCTACTAAATGTAGCTTCCTAGGTGACAGAACCTGTAATACTGGATCTGATGTGATCTTTGCTGGATCTGATAGGACAAGTAAATAAAATTGAGACAAGGCAGTCCCCAAAAACTGATTTCATGCCATGAAGAGCTTTAAAGACCAACACCTTGAATTGGATCAGGAAACAAACTGGTAACTAGTGCAGCTGACGAAGCAGAGGTGTGATATGTGTTCTACCAGAAACACACATATCTTGCTCACACCACTGCAGCTGAAGTTTCTAGACTACTCTTCAAGGTCACTTATATACTAAAACACAACTCCTAGACTTGCTTTTCCTCCTAACATTTTAGGAATTCAAAGAAGAATGACTCAAAAATATCCAAATACTGTAAACAGAAAATACATTTTGAGTAAGGGTTCATCATATAATGTATATCCTACTCCAATTCAACAGGCACTGGGTGGCTCTCTTAAAGTATACATATTTTTCAATATGCAATATTTTAAGTGAATATATTTTAGGCATTTAGTCCACATTTAATCACATTTATTTTGGTTTTAGCGTAAGGAACTTTTAAAATATTCTTATAATTTTTATATTGCAATTAAAACTTTTGACCTTTATAAGAGAGTATTGATCTATGGCTTCCCAGAATAGACACGTCTATGCATTCCACATAATCACTAATTGCCTGAGTTCATGGAATATTCCTTTCCAGAAACTATAGTGACAAACAATGTCCTTTGTTAGGAAGAACATCTGATGAGCTTGCAGCTGATTATTAGATCATCAACTTCACGCTTGATTTCCAAACAAAAGGTGGCCTCATGCTCACTAATAAGACTTGACACAATACTACAGTGTGCTAATAAGCATGGGACTTTGCTAGAAGTGGTGCCTTTTTGCTTCTATAACTCCATTTCAGCCACATTATTTTCGCATAGCATTTTAGCCAATAGAACCATATTAAATTTTTTCAGTTCCAAGAAGCTGCCATTACCTTTTGTTTTTTATTTTATCACAAATGCAAAAAGTTTATCATGGACATTCAAGGGTGCAATTGTCTTTGTGAACTATCATCACTTCCATAAATTACACCGTATTATTCAATATTACTTTTAGGCATAGGCAAGCATTCATTAACTGTATCTAAAACTTAACACCTACACACAGAGCCACATTTCTTTGAAGTACTGGTGTTCATAAGCAAGTTTCTATATTCAACATAACCACAGAAAAATGGGAACACACACATCAATTAATGTGGTGATTGGCTTCATGTTACTTTCAAGGAAAGTGTTTTCTTCATAAAGAATGTAATACATGAAGCTAAATTGGCTTTTTGTTTGGCAAATCAGAGGTACACTTTGAAAAGCAAAACTCAAGTATTTTGCAGACATTTAAGGTTTTGTCTCCTCCACAGGGAAAAAAAATGTAAAGCATGTGTAAATTTCATGCCCATTAATGTATTGATTAATCTAAATTTGGAAAAGCAAGGGAGTATTTAAGCAACTAGATTGTTATAAAAAAACACTGCCATTTTCTGTGAAATGTTCAACAGAAAAATACAGTTCAAAATAATTGTCTTTAGATTTTTTTTGTTCATAGATCTTTATATGAAATAATTTTGCTTATGAAAAAACCAGGAATGCAGCAAAATGGAAATAAATGCCTTAAGAAGAAAAATATAAGAGGTCATTATGCATGGGGCAAATAATTGTGCAGCAGGATATGAGAAGATTAAAAAAAAAGAAACACAGATGAAAGAAACAGGACATTCCTATTGTAAAATCTGGGATAGAAAAGACGACCAAAAAAATGAAGACACCATTTTTATGTCTTGACAAGACACAGAAATAGTATTATGATCGATAACAACTTGGAACACTACAAATAATGTCTGTAAAAGTATTTAGTCTCAAAAGAGTAACCAAACAGCTAAGTAAAAATAGCAAAGATGACAAAATAAAATATTAATTGGGTAAAAAAAGACAATGGACCTTGAGGACATACATCTTAATCCATATCAAAAAACCTAAATAAAAGTGCAATTTTATCTACATCTGCTCATAAACACATACAATTGAATTTAATGGGATTTACTCTTGGTTTGGTGTGAACTAATTTGAAGCACAAGACAAACCATGTACAACCTTAGGGAATAATAAAAAGCATCAATATAGGAAGAAAATGAAATAAAAGTATCAAATTGCAGTTTAATTTGAAGGCCAATCTAGGTGCATTCTACTTTCAGCAAAAAAGTTATTAAATAATGGCATAGGTTTTATAAACTATAGGGCAATCCATCTTCATACAATGTTTATACAATGCCTTGTTAACAAAAGAGTTATGGCTTGATAATAGAGGTTGAATTCAGACTTTTTTACTTACTCGGCAATCCCTTTGTAGTGTTTTCATCAATGCGCTATAGGTTTCCGAGTCAAAATATAATCCTTCGTGCAAATCTTGCAAGAAATCCAAGTCTTTAAATGTGGGGTTAGACTTCTCCCGTTCTTTTCGGGATGCTCTTCTTTTGTACGTAGACCCTTTCAAGTCGTAGTTGTAATGCATTTTCAGTGCTCGAGGCAGAACATTGTTCATCACAACTATCCTGATATTAATACCCCCCGACTGAACACAATACAGGCCATAAAATTTGGGTAAAAGCGTCCTTGGGTTCTGGTTGAGATTCTTAAAAGAAACACAAAATATATCAATGAACATTTGCAATACCGTAATGCATCAGCATCCATCCTTGGCAACTTTTAAGACTTGAGGACTTCAACTCCCGGAATTCCCCAGCCGGCCAATTCTGGGAGCTGTAGCACACAGGTCTTAAAGATACCAAGGTTGGACATACCTGCTGTAAAGTATAACTCAGATTAGAGTTCTACACAAAAGTAAATATAGATAGGCAAATCATTTCTATTTCAACAAATCATTTTTGGACCCACCACTAAAAGGTGTCCAGGTGCTAATTCAAGCATTTTAAACTTTAGTCAGATGGTTGAGCTTTTAGGACTAAGGCAGATTTCTCAAACTTTGCAATACCAGGCCTACAAAAATTATACATTAAATTTATGCAACCTCTTCAAATAAAATAAAGATTGATTTTGTATAAGGGTTGGAGCAGAAATAAAGATACCATTTTAATAATTTAATTCTAATCTTTATATCAGTTCGAACAATAACGGATCCTTATAACTTTACAAGATGAAACCACTTCATTGGGAATAAGCCAAAACATCTCCCTCAATGTTTAAAATCATTTTAGTGGTAAGACTTGCCACTAACTCATAAAATCTGGGTTTCATTCTGAAAACAGTGGCTCTCATTCAACCAAAGAAACGGGGAGAAAAAAAAAACAGGAAGCTCCTTGCCCTAAATTAGCTTCTTTTAAACAGCTTTTTAAAATACTACAGCTTGCAAAACACTGGAAGTAAATTGCTTCTGGCGCTCTTTCTCCAGGCAACCACTCTAAAATAATAATCCCAGTTCATCTTCTTTTTCCCTTCCTGTCTATTCCTACAAATCCTTTTTCCCACTCATGATTTTCTTATTATACCTCTCCTCCCTTCCTTTACATCTAGGTTTCTCAACAGAGTAAGCAGAGAAATCAAGAGTTTTACATAGGAGTCTTCTGCCCTCAAGCACATTACTCCACCTTTGAATTAAAAAAACAAAAGGCTTCAAAGTTTTGTACCAAATTGGTAAACCTGCCTGGAAAGAAGCTGCAAGGAGAACAACATGCTTAAAGCTTGAGAAGCTAACATCTGGAGTAAACAATATATGTTTCCTTCTCCTTCTTGGAATGTGCCCTGGTGAAGATTATTGGACTATGGTTAAATATTATTTGAACAGTGATTATTAATTAGAATGAACAATAACCATATTTCCCTCTTACTAACTTCAAATCCTGATACAAAGGCAAATTCAATTAACAAGAATGGAAAGTAATACAATATAGCATTCATGTTATATTTAACTACATCTAAGGCAGCCATTAAGCAAATTTTGCATAGGTTCCTATAGACCAGTTTTAAGCTTTAAATCTACAGTAAATACAACACTGCCATCAATTTTTGGCCTGTAAAAAGATTTTTCATACCTAAAAACTGAACAACCAATGAAACAATGTTAAGCTTTGAAACAGAGAAAATAAAAGTTATATCTAATAAGCCAATTACAATTTGCTCCTTTAGGGGTAAATGACTTATCAATGAAACCAAATACAATGGGAAATCTATCAGTATCATGATCAACTGCAGAAAAAACAATTACTACCAACCTGCCTTCAATTGGGGACCTGTATACTGCATGAGTGAAAAAGAGGGCTGTGAAAATATTTACAGACCCCTCACATCCCGGACACAAACTGTTTCAACTCCTTCCCTCAAAATGACGCTACAGAGCACTGCACACCAGAATAACTAGACACAAGAACAATTTCCCCCTGAAAGCCATCACTCTGCTAAACAAATAATTCCCTCAACACTGTTCATCTATTACAAAGTTTGCACTATTATTACTGTTAATCTTCTCATCACTCCTTATCACCCATCCCCTCCCACTTGTGACTGTGTGACTGTAACTTTGTCACTTGTATCCTTTATATTAACTGTTTCCTAGTATGATTTGATTGCTTATTGAACCCTATGACTATCATTAAGGGTTGTACCTTATGATTCTTGACAAATGTATCTTTTCTTTTATGTATACTGAGAGTATTTGCACCAAGACAAATTCCTTGTGTGTCCAACTACACTTGGCCAATAAAGAATTCTATTCTATTCTAACTATTCCACTTATTAAAGAAAGTTTGTCTATTAACCTCAATCTTATTTTTTAATTTCTATTTATTATATGCAATATAATAGGATTACCAATTTAGAGAGAAAAAGACATTTTTAACATTCACAAGAATACAAGCAAGAGTTGAACAAGGAAGTTAAACATATCCACATATACCCAAAAACCAAATTAAAAAAGGACTTGAGTATCTTTACCATGTAGTAGCCAGGCAACAGTTTCTGAAGGAATTCTGCTTCTTTGTGTTGAACTGTTTTGATTATGAATTCATCATCACTAGTGACGAAGAACAAGGATCCACTGGCACCAGGATTCGATAATTCTATTAATGGTTCACTGCAAATTGAATACTGAATACACAAAAAGAAATTTAACGCCATTCTGTGAAATGGATGTATAGAAATATGTTTTAGGTATTTTAAGAAAGGAAGTCAAGAAGGCCTTTGTGTACCAAGGTCCTTGAAGCTATTCAGACTACTCAACTGTGTCAGGTCTAGTTGTTTTTTAAAAAAAGAAAAGAAACAGCAATAAATTCTTCTCCATAATATGGTATGCTACTTCTGACACAACTCTTAGAACACAGTTATTGGTGCTGATTTTTTAAGTCAGGCTTTCTTTTTTGCGTAATTTAATGAAATATACAAATAAAACTTACAAGGGGATATTTAATGTCTTACACAATTCCTTTGGTCTGCAACAGAATATATGCAATGCTGACTACTAAAAACTCTCCTAGTTAATAACCTAGTCAAACCTAGAGACTCTACCCTGAATAATCTAACAACATGACAAAGTGGAATTAACTAATATCTCCGGGGACAAATATCTTTAGTTATGTTTAAAGTCCATGTTTTTGAGGTTTATTTGTGGTTAAAAACAGAGATTTAATCCTCTGTGTGTGATGCTATAAAAACTCAGATCAAAACAGATCCCAGATTAGTCCTATTTTTTCTTATTTGCATTTTTGTAAAAGACAAAGATAAATTATACTTCAACAGAGATTAAAACAATATAAATAATTGGGACGCATAACTTAAGAATAAATCAGTTTATCAGTTCCTCAGATAAAAGGGCTATAATGAAGTTTTCATATCTGAATATCTCAGTGGCCATTCTGGCTGCTGAGAACACATTTTAAAATATGTTGGGAAGTATTCATAATTAGGAATAATGTTTAATATTCCAAAAATATGAAGCAGCTAAAACCAAGGAAATTGGTTGTTCAGGTAGTGTTCTAGAAATGATATACCATTTTTTTTCTTTTATTCGTTCACATTAACCTGTATTCTTTGTGATCACAAAGAATTAATTAATTAATTATGAATACTTCCTAACATATTTTAAAATGTGTTCTCAAGCAGCCAGAATGGCCATTGAGATGTTCAGATATGAAAACTTCATTATAGCTCTTTTATCTGAGGAACTGATAAACCTGAAGTTAAGAAGAAGTCAGCTTCTCACAAGATAATGTTTCTATATGAAATATTGTCTCCTTAATAAACTGCATATTCCCACGTATACACAATTTATGAAAGGAGAATTTAAGGGGCAGATTAAAAAGAAAGCACAATGAAAAGTCAAAAGATGTCATCAAAAATTAAATTCTGTAATCAATATATAAAGCGTGCACCTGATGTATTTATGTTTTGGGAAAATTTCCTTGAGAACAGAATTGTTGAGACTCAGTTATGTTAATAATGGTCACCAATGTTGCTTAAGCATTGATTTTTATTTCAGATTAAATAAATATTACTTTTTTTTTGTACTGTACTCTAGCAAAAATGAGCACACATTGACATTGCAGGGTTGTTCATTGATTGTCAGCTTTGGATGCCGTTATTAGCACCAGAAGCTTCCACGCTGTCACATTCTTGAGCTTGGGAAGTTGGGAGGGGGGATTTCATGGTACGTATAATCGACATAATAGCATTCTTCTTTAAAGTCAAGGTTATGTTATTCCTGCACCTGGTTGAGGAGTGGTTGAAGGGAAGTCTCAAGTTGGAACGAATGGTGATTGGGGCATGTGATGGAATGATGGGTGCAGGAGGTGGATTTGTAATTTTTTACTTATTGGAGGAAAACGCGGAACTTTCAGATTCGGGTTTTCCCAGATGTGCCAGTATAACTACTCTAATAAAAGGAAACTTTGACAAAATGCCTGTCTCAGAGGAATATGTAAGATCAGCACTTTAAAGCTTCTTTCCTGCTTGTCATATCCTATTAAATTATGTTTTAGCACTGCAAATAGATGTGTTTGTTTTACCTATTAATGCACTTAACAAAGTCTATTTATGTTACTTAATGATGCATTACATTTTTATTCTATTGAGAAAAGTTGCACGCTACACTGAGCTGAAAACACAATGCAATACTGTATACTACAGCACTCTAACTATTCAGAACAAGCATTCAATTGGGATCTTATGGCAGCAGTTCCCATGGCTCACTCAGTGTTGCATTTTGCTCTGTGAATGTCTGGAAGCACATTCTATAGCCATGATGGCAAACCTATGGCACGTGTGCCACAGGTGGCACCCAGAGCCCTCTCTGTGGGCATGCGAGCCATCGCCTCAGCTCAACTCCACCACGCATGCACGTGCACCTCCCACTGGCCAGCTGGTCTTTGAGTCTCTGCAGCACGAAGGGGTGCATGCAGGGGGTGGGCCATATGCACGGGAGACACACATGCATTGCATTTTGCATGCTTAGGGCACTCAGTGCCAAAAAGGTTAGCCACTACTATTGTATAGGTTGCTTAATTTTCTATATAAAGGTTATGTTTCCCTAAGGAAACATACACATTGTTAGACAATTAAAAGGAAATTAATGAATTACATGTCTTCACTAAAATTCAATTACCAAAACCCACAGGGGTATTTAAATTCAATTATAGTATTTCTAGTAGAAATAATGACTTGAGTAGCAGCCACACCTCAGTTGGTGAACTGTCAATTAATACATCAAATTTTAGGACAAGCAATTAAAAGCTGAAAATTGAAATGGTTAACTAACAACTCTATGCACTTCAGAATGTCTTGATAATATACGGATCTTTGCCCTGACCCAATTTGTTATACACTATATTTAAAAGAATTACTGCTACCCTTTCTCCATTAAAAATAGATACAGGTGAGCGGAATTTGGTGTATGAATCAAAGCAAATAATACTGAACAATTTTCTTCACTATGTCAGGTGCATTGCTCAATCCAATCATAAATCAAAGTAACTGATGGTTACTGATTCTGAAGCAGAAAGAGCTTTTAGGTTTCTTATATATACTCTGTGGGAAAAAGTAGGAATAAGTCTTACCAAGTAGTCATCAGGCTTAATACCAAAAAGTTCTCTGAAGTAACGGAAAGCTAGAGGAGCGTAGGTCTTAAATCTAAAGTCTGGATAATGATGAGCCGGTGTCAGATTGCTTCCTTCACTGTTGAAAGAGAAATTTAAAATATTACGTCTATACATATGCATTTACAATATATACATCTTAACTTGAATTTTACTAAAAATGGAAGCCTTTTCAGACTCTTCTGAAGAGTTGACTGAAGACTGGAACTAATGCAACAGAATATGAAGATCAATCAATCAATCAATCAATGTTTTGGCTCCTTTACTTCCAATATACTTCTTGAAGAAAACCAATGTCTTTAAAGATGTACAGGATTATACTGTGTTTTAGGCAACTAACATTTTCATCAAATGCTAATTATTAACATCAGCATCCCAATAATATTTCTCAGTAAAATACTTTATCTACTTCATTAAAATTGATATAGATCAAAAGTTTGAAGCATAAAAGAGGAAGAGCACTTTTTCAACCATAAGATAAGGGTAAAGGTTCCCTTCACACATACATGCTACTTGTTTCCGGTTCTAGGGGTTGATGTTCATCTCCGTTACAAAGCCAAAGAGCCAGCGCTTTCCGAAGAAGTCTTCGTGGTCATGTGGCTGGCATGACTAAATGCCAAAGGCGCATAGAATGCTGTTACCTTCCCACCAAAGTGGTCCCTATTTTTCTACTTGCATTTTTACATGCTTTCGAACTGCTAGGTTGGCAAAAGCTGGGACAAGTAACGGGAGCTCACTCCGTTACATGGCGCTAGGGATTTGAACTGCCGAACTTTCTGATCAACAATCTCAGCGTTTTAGCCACTGAGCCACCGCGTCCCTTTTCAACCATATCAATATACTATTAAAATGTCTTGAAAAGATCAAATTGAATTTTTCATTCTGTTTTTTCATCATTTCTGATTTTTATTCTTTAATTGCTTAATGTTTTTAAACAACTAATTATTTTCTTTTATTTTAAAGTGTCTTTTCTGTTCTTCCTGAGAAGAACTGAACTACATAAGATTTCACAGCCTATAATTTCTAACACAACCTATGTCCTCTCAAGACCAATAGCGTGGCTTCCAAAGCCTTCCCAAAAGTTGCCATCTAGTTGTAATTTAACTGTTCAAAATGGCAACTTTTGAACTTCATACGCATTGTTCCTGAGCAGGTAGGTAGCAAAGCAATCTAGTTGAACTTCTTCATGTAGCTAAGTGAAGTTCTGATCCTCATTTAGTTTGACGACATATTTTTTTCTGGATAAAACTATTTACTATTTCTAGTTTTTACTGACATTACAGAAGAAAATGTTAACTATTTAAGTGAACAAGGATTGCCAATGCAAATTTGTTTAAAGGTTCAAAACTCAGGAAAACCTAGCAATAAAAACCATAAATTTAAACTGCATAATGATACAAATGTTGTAGGAAAACTCTATAAAATCATACATTACACTATTAATGCAGCCACATTTATGTGCTGTGCTATGTTACATTATGTTATGTGTGTCTTGTTATGTTTTTTAAGCAAGTGGACTCAAACATCCCAGAAAGTCAAGAGCAAACAAATCACATTCTAGTTTAACTTGTTATGTAACATATTAAAAGATGTCTTAAGAGATCTAACTGCTTCTCTGAACTGCTCTGAAACTCTACTTTCTGTTCCAAAACTTGCATTTAGAATCATAAACTCTTATACCCAGAAACTCAGCAAATCCAAGTGTCAGTCCCCAAGATCACCTTAGGTTTGAATTCTGACATCAAGAAATCTGCAAGACTGTACTGTACTACTTTCCCAGAATGTTAACAGCGATTATATTGTCTTGCCGAGCAACAGACATTTATAAAGGAAAGGCTGCAGTCTTTGAGCAAAAGACTGAGAGAATAAACATTTTTAACTATTTGCTGGGTTCAGTTTTAAAACAAACTGACTTCAAAATAAAGAGATTAATGAAACTTCTATAAATCTATAAATTGTCTCAAAGGTACAAAACGTGAAAGACATTGTATTTTTACGATTAACTCTTGTAATTTAACGAGGCTCAGCCAATCTCATTGTACACATGTTGTACTCTGACAATAAAGGTAATAACTTTGCTCAGGAAAACCAAATGTCTCTGCACTGGCCATCATTATTTTAAGTCATTTTAGCTGTTGAATTTTTTATATCTGCAGGTGACGGATTTCAAAAATTAGTATTTATCAAACTGCTTGGAAAAGACTTTTCAAGAGGAGAACACTGAATGTGAACAGTTGTTGAATCTCCAAAGTGTAATTTCATTTTTCAATACAAATATTTTATTTCTTCTGTTGCTAGATTTTTGCCTATTTTCTTCAAACAGGAAATAAAACCAATTTCTGAACTAATTTGCGGCACTTCTCCATGAAGAAAATCAATCACTTAAAAACATATTAAGCATTAAGCCATGCTCTTATGTTATAATGACTATCATTCGATGTGCTAAATATCTATACTTTTATATGCCATTTAGTTGAAACCTTTAGCACATTTTCTTTGGAATTAAACAACAGTTTTAGTATTAACATGTTAACAGAAATATCTAAATAATGTGTAATAATGTACTCTCCACAAACATGCACCTAGATAGAGCTTTCTTAAATACATGAAGAACTGACTAGAAAATTGGCTTTGTATAAAGACTTCAGAAAAATATAATTTTGTTATCTTTTCGTGTAGATACTTTTCATCATAAAACACCATCATTTTCATCAAATGTAGTAAGACAACATTGAAACTGTTGATTTTCTTCTCTCCTTTAACATCCCCCATAACTCTTCTTATTCAAATCTGACTATTTAGAAAAGCAAAGATGAAACTCTACGTACATACATATATCAGTGTGATAACTTGTCAAATAAAAAAAGTTATTTCTCAGAATATATTTTAAGGGTACATGGCTTAAAATTCTTTTATCTATTATTATAAATAGAATACTCATAAAACAGTGTTTTCTGGAATTAATGCACAACACAATCTAAAGTTTAAGAATAAATTTCAATTTATTCTAGACATGAGCGATACCTAACAAAATAATACAAAATTGTTCAAATGGACCATACAATATATAGGCCCAAGAGAATTTCAACCAAATCTTACAAGTTTTCTTTTGATTGTTTTTTACAGTACAAGAAACATGTATTAGCAATTTGGAAGGAAGACTGGTTATCACTAGAATTAATCAATAAATCTGGTAAATAATATTAGGGAAATAAAAAATAATTAACTCATCCTTTACCTGGGAAGAAATACACTTTCGACTACATAGAAATCTTGCATAAGTACATCTCTGTCTGGTTTAGATGTAAGGTTACCCACTGTGTATCCTATTCCCAATTGTATGGCACCTTTGATAGCTGACGATGCAGTCTGCAAAAACAAATATATATTATGTTTAAAATTGTCATCTTGAAACACATAGGCAGGTTTTTTTGTAACCTTCTATATCTCTAAGAATATTTCAAATTCCTGGTTTCCTCTGTCTAAAAACAAGTTGATTCCTCCAAGAGCATTTCTCAGTTTTTGAGACAAATGATCTCAGTACATCATACAAGTCTACCCGAAAGATTAAAAAAGCGATTATTTGAAACCCATAGAAAGTTCATACCTCAAAAGCTGCCTAGTAGTGAGGGGTGGGGTGGGGAAAATGAGCATTCCTCTGCCTGCACTCTCTCTTTTCACAGCAGATGGTCTACAACAGAAAGGAAGAACTCTGGAAATCTTCCGAGTGCTCTGGAATTCTAACAGCTGCCATAAATCATGATATAATTTAAGCAGATGAAAAAAAGCAAAAAAAGGAGAACCTCATTTTTTCCAATTAACATGCTCCTAACTTCTTCCTCTGCTTTCCTTTTTGTTCTCTTTCTCCCCTTTCTTGCCCAATTGCGGGGAGCTCAGAGCCTGTAGTTTAGGAAGATGCTCAGAGCCATGATGTTATGCAGCCGCAGAGGAATAGGCAAGGCAGAAGAATGAACTCGAGTTTCTAATGGAAAAATCAGCTGACAGGGCATTACTGTCATCTGTGTAAGCCAATTATTACCACAACTATAGTGGCTGGATAACTGGTAAAAAAAAGTAAATACTTCCTGGGCTAAAATGCTACAATGAAACTGTACGGAGGGTCCCATTGAACATTGTAGTTAATGGGTCAGGAAAGGAAACACTCAGGGAAAAAGAAAAACAGACAGTCATTGTGTTTCTGTGAGTCAAAAAATCAATATATAGGAAAATCAATAATATAAAATTTGTTTTTAAAAGGCGACTTTTCATGTCTGATTTTCAAAATGGGATGCTATTAAGAATGAGATGATGACAGCTTTTGAAAAAGAGAGAGAAGGGAGAATTCTTCTGAAAAAATGCCTATGGAGATTCTCAGTCATCCAGGTCATGGTTGTCCCAAAGGGGCTTTTTCAAGAAGCAACTGGACTTTTTCAGGATTTCTGAAAAAAAAATATCCGTAGAAAGCTCTCAATTCAGACTAATATAGAATCAATCTGGTTTTATTATAAATTTTTGAAGCTAATATGGAAAGCATCTGGCAGTGTCTTCTCCACCTACAGTCAACAATATTAAATTTGTACACTTAATTAGATTGTAAAGGACTTCTTGCAACCCAGAGTCATAAACTCTAGAAACACACAGTCAGAAGCCCAAATGAAAGGACTAGGCATTTCCTTCTGTCTTTTTCTCAGTCTAGTCTGATTTTATTGAACTTTTATAAGAAACAAAAGGCAGAAGTTTTAAGTAACTGCTGCTTAAGGCTTCTATTACATCTTGGTTGCAGAAACTTAATTGGTGAGATTCAGTATTTCAAATGGTAGAGTAGGTTTTTTAAAATGTGCTGTCTAATTTTATAAATCACACAATCTCAACCTGTGAATGGCATGATATAAAATAGATATTACGTTCTATTGCATTACACTCTTCCATTTTTTTCAAATCAACACATTTTGCTCTGTTTATGTAAGAACCACCATAGTATCAACTCAAACATGTTCTTATTCAATGGTTATGTTAACTGGAAAAAAAGGATCCACTCTTCATGAAATAAGCAGGTATCTCTGCATTCTTACGATAAATTACAAAGACATCTTAAGTGGATTATAGATGGTTTCATAAAATGGATAAGAGTTTTTTGTTCATCTAATGAAGCAACAAAAGAGGAGTTATACTAAGTAAGCCTTTATGTAATTTATCTTTTAATTATAGAAACCAGTGATTACTGAATCTGAACTTGCAAACTATTTCTATCTAAAAATATAGAAGAAGCAAAACTGGAAATAAAGTAAGGAATAAATCCTCAAACGTATGCTTGTTTATCATCCTAAATATGAGTAACCATTGTGTGACCTTTGAAACAATATCAGTTAAAGACTTCCTACATGTGTGTCAACTCTTGAAATTCTAGTCCAAGATGTGTCAGCATTTTTTATTGAAATTGGACATCACATAAAATCTAGACCAGCTTGGAGCCTAAGGCTTCTTTCTCTGAAACCAGTTACCAGACAAAGAAAACAGAGTCAAATAAGAGCAGCCAAAACAAATTAACTCTTGAACTACTTAAACAAATTTCCTACATCTCTAATTTGCACAAAAATATGATACCATATGTGGTGGAAGTAATAGGGTAGTAGAGGATTTGCCTTGAAAGATTTGTTTTATATAGATAGGCAGATCATTACTTGCTTTTCTAAAGATTTGTAATCTTTGCAATTTCATCCACCTGCGATGGAACATGTATGCAAACTAAACATCATGATAATAATTTTGTGCAAACAATTTAACCAAAGTTACATAATTTGGGGTGATAGACCTGGGAAGTTAATTCGTCCCATCATGGATAAGCTAAGAATTTTAGGTGCACATGCACTCCCCCGCCCCTCAAAAAGAGATTCAACTTATCCATGGATGGGTTTCTCTGTGACTTTATTATATTTATTAATATAATACATGTATATTGATACAGTAATACTTTTCAAAAGTTCCTGTATTTGAAATATATATTTGCATTGTAAGCCCATTCCTAGATCCTCAAAATTTAAATCAAAATATTATGAAAAATGCAGGTCAGATTCTCTGCAGGTAGTACATTTTTTCCCATAGTACTTTGGTTAAAAATTCTAGAGTTGGCTTATCTGTGGATGGGCTTATACATCAGCAGTTACAGAACATAGTGTCTCAATTATGAAATTGCTAAACTAACAAGCTTCACAATGTGATTATTAAGGATGGTAAACATTATTTATGACAGGAAGTCATAAATGTTAGTGGACATTTCATCTTCCATTATTCATAAAGTAACAAAGGAATTCAAGAAGACAAGTCAGGTTCTTCTACACTGAGTTTATATTTTAGAAAAATCCTTCCCTTAAACCTTCAGTAACATGCAGTGGGTACTGTATTTTTTTAGACAAACTTATTTCAAACGATCATGTCTTAAATTATCATTCTAAATTTATTGGGAGGTTTAATAATTATTTATTGTTTCTGGATTTTGTTGTGTATAGTTTTTTTCTGGATTGTAAACCACCCAGAATTTGATTTGAGATAGGCAGCTATGTCTTAAATAAATAAATAAAAATTTAATTTAAAACTACAATCTTGTACTTGATGGATTTAGATTTCCCCAAATCAATGAACTGCATCCATTAGCACAATGAGCAGTGGCTGTTATTATTCCTAAATGATAGTGCATGGAAAATGCTAAAAGATCTCATGTGTTTTGTATAATTATGCTTTATTTTATGGATGAAATGTCAAATCAAAAGTATCATGAGTCCTTCCTGTTTTCATAGATCAAATATTCTCAAAATAGAACAAAGCCTCTGTAAATGATGCAGTTACTACTTGTATTACTACAAAATGAATAAATTTTATATAAATAAAAAAGAGCAATGCTAAAGCATAAGCAACCACTCAGAAAGTGTTATAGCTGAGAATGAATAATTTAAGAAAAAGAAATAATCTTTAGATGTAAACGTATTAGTTTTTATAAAGCAGAATTGAGGAATCCTAATTCTTTAATGCCCTTTATTTTGTGTATTGTTAAGTAAGTTGTTGTTAGTTGTGAAGTTGTTTCTGATCCATCATGACCCCATGGACAACGTTCCTCCAGGCCTTCCTGCCCTCTAACATCTTCTGGAGTCCATTTAAGCTCACGCCTACTGCTTCAGTGACTCCATCCAGCCACCTCATTCTCTGTTGTCCCCTTCTTTTTTTGCCCTCAATCTTTCCCAGCATTAGGCTCTTCTCCAGTGAGTCCTTCCTTCTCAGTAGGTGGCCGAAGTATTTGAGTTTCATCTTCAGGATCTGGCTTTCTAAAGAACAGTCAGGGTTGATCTCCTCTAGGACTGACCAGTTTGATCACCTTGCAGTCCAAGGGACTTGCAGGAGTCTTCTCCAGAAGCATAGTTCAAAGGCCTCAATTCTTTGGAGCTCAGCCTTTCTTATGGTTCAACTTTCACAGCCATACATTGCAACTGGGAAAACCATAGCCTTGACTACATGCACTTTTGTTGGTGTTGTCTCTGCTTTTTAGTATGCTGTCTAGATTTGCCATAGCTTTCCTCCCCTAGGAGCAAGCATCTTTAATTTCTTGGATGCAGTCCCCACCTGCAGTGATCTTGGAGCCCAGGAAAATAAAATCCATCACTATCTCCATTTCTTCCACATCTATTTGCCAGGAATTAATTAATTGATTGATTGATTAATTGATTGGTCAATCGCTTACAAGATAATAGGTATAAGTATAAACATAGTTATGAATACATGAAATGGATACATATGAGAAAAATAAAAAATAAACAATAGGACAGGGACGGTAGGCACGTTGGTAGGCTTACGCACATTCCCTACAGACCTCTTAGGAAAGGGGTGAGGTCAATAGTAGACAATCTAAGGTTAAAGTTTTTGGGGAAGAAACCACAGAGTCAGGTAGAGTATTCCAGATATTGACAACTCTGTTGCTAAAGTCGTATTTCCTGCAATCAAGTTTGGTACGGTTAACCTTGAGTTTGTATTTATTGTGTGCTCTTGTATTGTTGTGGTTGAAGCTGAAGTATTCATTGACAGGTAGGACATTGCAATGTATTATTTTATATACTATACTTAGATCGGACCGAAGGCGGCGTAGTTTTAGGTTTTCTCGGTCTAGAATTTCAAGTCTGGTGGCATAAGGTATTCTGCAATGAGTAGAGGAGTGGAGAACTCTTGTGAAATATTTCTGGACTTTCTCAACTGTGTTAATATCAGATATGTAATGTGGGTTCCAGGCTGATGAGCTGTATTCAAGTATTGGTCTAGCAAATGTTTTGCATGGTCTAGTTAGTAGTGTGATATTATCAGAGAAAAGCTACATAGGATGAGGTTAACAACTCTTTTTGGCTATGTAGTTACAGTGGGCTCTAGCACTTAGATCATTAGAGATGAGTACTCCAAGGTCCTTGACAGAGTTTGGATCATCAACAAGGTCTTGACTATTCAGCTTGTATTTTATTTTCTGATTTTTTTTTGCCAATGTGTAGGACAGCGCATTTATTTGTTGAGATTTGAAACTGCCATTTCTTTGACCATTCTGATACATAGTCGAAGGGTAGCAGTATTTTCTGTGGTGTTGAATAGCTTTACATCATCAGCTAAGAGAACTCAGTTGCTCTTAATATGATCACAGAGGTCATTTATGTAGAGTATGAAGAGAGTTGGTCCTAGAACACTGCCTTGGGGGATACCACTGTTGACAGGTACAGAATTTGATTTTGACCATTTGTTGTCTGTTTGACAGGAATGCTTCTATCCAGTTATGCAGGTGTCCAGAGATATCATAAGATTTTAGTTTTAATAGTAGTCTGTCGTGTACCACTGAATCAAAGGCTTTACAGAAGTCTATGTAGATTGCATCTATTGCTTTGCCCTGATCGAGTTGTGTACTCCATATGTTTTTTGCAGTGTAGGAGTTGCAGATTACAGGATAGTTTTTTTCTAAAACTAAATTGTTTATTAGAGAGTAGGTTGTCTCTAAGTGGAGGATAATGGATTGGTTAATAATTGATTCCATGACTTTACAGGTGACACAGCATAAAGAGATTGGTCTGTAATTTTCAACTAGGCTGGGGTCTCCCTTTTTGAAGATGGGGATGACTGTGGCTAGTGACCATAGGTTTGGCAAGGAGCTGGTCCTGAAAGATTTTTCAAAGATTATGCTTAGAGGTTCGGCTATGGCAGTGGATAGCTTTTTCAAGAAATAGGCACATATTCCGTCCGGTCCAATAGATAGAGATGGTTTTAGACTGCATAGTGCTTTTTCAACATTGTCTTCTGTAAAATCGATATGTATTAGATCATTGTAGTTGTCTGTGGATCGACTAGGAAATACTGGGCATGATCCATTGCTGTTTACAAATACTGAGCCAAAGAATGTGTTAAAGAGGTTGGCTTTAATGGTGTCTTCGTTGCAGTCTTTACCATTAGGTCCTTTCAGGGGTGGGTTGGACCTTGAGTCCTTTAGTTCGTTGTTTACAAAACTGTAGAAAGCGCAGATGGGATTGGTGCATAGAAGGTTTTCCTCTTGTTTAATGTGATAATTGGTGCATTCAGTCTTTATCTGGTGGCATAAATTTTTGTATCAGCTTTTGAAGCTGGCAACGTGACCAGATTTGTTTTTCCACCAAAGTGATCTCTTTTTGGATTGAAGCTATCTTAATGTTAAGGGTAATCTGTTTTTTCTGGTTTTGGGAGTTGTTATTGGTACATATAGTTTGATGACTCTTTTGTCTTCAAGTAAAAATACGTTGTAATGGTCTTCAACAGTATTGCATCCAGTGAATAGAAATTGCCAGTCAAGTGATGAGAGATCGTTATCTATAAGATCATAGTTGCCTTTTTTGAAGTTATAATTGGGGATTACGTCATTGTGATGATTTTTGTGTGGACGTATGATGAGACAAAAGTCAATCATGTTATGGTCACTGTTGGAAAAGGGTTCTTTAATTTGTATTCCGTAAATTGAATTCAAACTATTGCAGAAGATGAGATCGAGGCAGTTGTTAAGCCTAGTATTGTTGGTTGCTAGTTGTTCCAGTCCCAGATTTGTTACAGCATTGTAGAAGGTTGCAAGTATGGGTTCAGTTTTACATTCGTTTGAGAGGGCCAGATGCCATGATCTTAATGTTGAGTTTCAAGCCAACTTTTGCACTTTCCTTCTTCACCTGCATCAAGAGGCTCTTTAGTTCCTCTTCACTTTCTGCCATTAAGAGTGGTATCATCTGCATATCTGAAGTTGTTGATATTTCTCCCGGCAATCTTAATTCAAATTTTTGATTCATCTAGCCCTGCCTTTCTCATGATGTGCTCTGCATATGAGTTAAATAGGCAGGGCGACAGTATACAGCCTTGCCGAACTCCTTTCCCAATTTTGAACCAATCAGTGGTTCCGTGTCCAGTTCTCACTGTTGCTTCTTGTCCAGCATATAGATTTCTCAAGAGACAAATAAAATGGTCTGATACTCCCATCTCTTTAAGAACTCACCACAATTTGTTGTGATCCACACAATCAAAGGCTTTAGCATAGTCAATGAAGCAGAAGCAGATGTTTTTCTGGAACTCCCTAGCTTTCTCCACGATCCAGCGTATATTGGCAATTTGATCTCTAGTTCCTCTGCCTCTTCAAAATCCTGCATGTACCTTTGGTAGTTCTCAATCCACATACTGCTGGAACCTAGCTTGTAGGATTTTAAGTATAACTTTATTAGCATGTGAAATGAGTGCAATGGTGTGATAGCTTGAACATTCTTTGGCATTGTCTTTCTTTGGAATTGGAATGTAAACTGACCTTTTCCAATTATGTGGCCAGTGTTGGTTTTCCAAATTGCTGGCAAATTGAGAGTAGCACTTTTACTGCATCATCTTTTAAGATGTAAGCAAGTAATTTATTGCAAAAAGAAAAAAAAAACAATTACAATAACTTTAAAGCACAGAAAATAAAAAGTAACAGATTTACATGTGGTCAAATTTTGTGTGAACCAAACTGTTCTGTCTCTTAGGTTTGCATACTGATATTCTGAATATTCTCCAACTCACTTTAAAATTAGTCAGCTGTTTTTAAAGGTGCAAATTCAGATGCTTATTTTACTTCAAAGTTCAGAAGCCTGCATATTCATTAATATGACTCTGGGGACAGAAGCCCAGAAAAATTAGGTCAAAAATTATTTTTGAAGATTGAAAAGAAAATCTGGGGGAAAAAGTGCTAAGATCAATTTCTTTCCTAATTATTCAAAGGAGTTTTCCCTGCAGGTTTTCTAGAAAACAACCTACAAACTGCCTCAGTACATTAGTTTTAGTTTACAGAACTTGAACTTTCAAGTAATTACCTCTTCCTAACCACCTTAAACTTTACAGAGTAAACACAGACTTCATTAAACAAATATTAGCTTCTATACAAGAGTGCACAACTGCATTATATTTGCTGAACTGTGGGATATGCTGCAACAGTGCAGGATTAGCAGTAATGAAAGAGAGCTCTCTTCAGGAAAAGACTTCATCCTCTCAAGCCTAGAAATGTCTGAGGCCACGCCATTAAATTAACAGTAAGCCAACAATATTCATCACTAGACATGAGCTGCTGCCTCAAGACTATGACAGAATTAGGAAAGCCAACTTTAAATAGTTACTAATCGGGAACAAATGTGAACAATGGAAGTGAGCACAATTTTAGATTTGGAGGACAGAATGTTATAAATTATCTGAGCTTATAGCAAAATATTCTTGAACAACTGAAAACTAAAAACAAATACTGAAATACTTGAAACAATGTAGGATGAAATAATTATTTTATCCCATGTTGTTTCAAATATTCCAGTACACTGAGATTTATTTTCAATGATATATCACAATGATATAGAGAATATGTTTGCTAATATAATTAGAGAAACAGATTCCAACCCCACTGGTATTGGCTGAACAGAAATAATAAGATGAATGGGAATGACTGAGGACCAGTTAACTACTTATTAATTTGTTTTTGGGTTATGGTTACTGTCATTTTAAATTCTTTGCTATAGAGAAGGTAAATTTAACCCCACATATGGGTTGCAACATAATGCTGCTCCTTATGTGTTATGTTTCCATGTGCAGATAAATTGTTTAATAAAAAATGTCCAACAGTTTAAATTTTTTAAATTTTGAGTATACTGCATAAGATATGACTTTTTCTCATTTGCAACATCTAAATTACTGTTTACTGTTGCCCATATGTCCCAACTAGAAATAGCTGTATTTGCCATATTTTACAAATGAAGAGATTTGGATTGGTAAATATTCCTTCCTTAATTAAGGACATGCAGTGGGAATCCTTTATTATTCCAAACTTGAAAATAATAATGAACAGAGCATGTATAAAAAGGTGATTACTTTTAAGTCAAAGCTGATTCATGATTCATGCTCATGTCATATAGTTTTCTTGACAGTGATCCCTAAGTGATTTGTCACTGCCTTCTTCCACAGTGCTTGAACATCCCAGTCTTACGTATAGTTTGGAGGGTCTCTTTCTCAGTCAAATACTAATTTGTGAGTTAATTTTGCATAGTTTCTTATGTTACGCAACGGATCCTACCTACATACCTTAAATTAACAGAATCAGTTTGATTATAATATGTAATGTTAGTATCCCTTCTAGTACTAGAGGATTAAAACTTTCTTTAAAAAAATAATAGCAATTTATGAATGATTGGTAGAATATATGAAATTCAAATATATAGAGAGAGATGGACTGAGTTGAAATCTCTGAGAAAAAAATATGAACAACAATTATTTTGGCAGATAAACGACCTGTTTCTTGAAACTTAAAATTATAATTAAAAATATTTTGTAAAGTACTGAACACAATGCAAATTTTTAAATAGGTATTAAACATGCAAAACTGGTTGATGTCATATATCAAGGCAGCTGTCATTTGGATTTAAATAATTTCATATATTAAATTTGTTTTGGAATATTGCAATTTTATATTATATTATACAGTAAATCTTGCAAGTGCTGTTGAATTATATACCTGTGGCTACAAAACTAGTAGGATAACAAAGGATTGCATCCGTTTATAATTGCAAAATGAGCCTGATGCTACAAAAGTCACTGCTAGACCCCACTATACTGGACAATTTTTTATCCACTATTTCATATAGTGAAATAGCAGTTTTAGAAGGCCTTGGAGGAAGCATATTATCTAGACACTTTCCAGTTGGGATTCAGACCCAGATACGGGGTGGAAACAGCATTGGTCATGCTTATAGACCTAGATAGGGTGTGCTGGTTAGACAGTATATAGTTAGTTGGGAATGGGAGCTGTCCCCTTAAGGGAATGCTTCATGGGAAATGTAGTTAATGCCTCACGGGAGTTGTAGTTAATGTCATGTGGTCACATCTATAGTCCAGATTGACCTCTGGTTGGGTTGGGGGGGAGTTTCAGTCATTCTTGCCTGGACCCAGCATCGTGCTGGAGTCTCCTCTTGCTGTATCATTATGGGATGAAGATAACTATCTTTTCACACTATGAAGACAACAATGCAAAGATTGGACATTAGATGAATCTCAACATAACTGTGAGTTATACCTTGATGCCTGATATAATCCAATAAAGCAACTTTGTATGGAAGCCTTTGTACAGTTTAACTCCTTATCTCAGGTATTTTGGGAAGATAAATATTGCCTGAGACAAGATGTTTCCATCCTTGCTGTATTTGACCTATTGGCAGCTTTCAATACCACTGACCATGACCAACATTGTGTTGGTTTGCCTCCTTCCTTAAGAATCCATTCCATATTTTGAAAACCAAACAAAGTAAAAGGAAGCAGCAGAAAAGGGAATTGCAGAAGGAAGCTTTAAAGAGGGAGGGGGATAAAAACTGGAGTAAAAATGAAAAGGAGAAAAAAGTATGAAGGTATTAGAAAAGAGATTAATGATACTATTTTGTTACTGGAATACTTGTTTTTGTTAAACTATATACAGAGATAAATGGAACAAATGTGAATTATAATAAGTTTATTAACTATGTTTAATGAATTTATAGAATATAGTTGAAATGAATTATGAGGAAATGATGATGAATTTAGAAAGAAAGTACCATGCGGAATCTGACTTAAAAGGTATATATGTTATGTAGTTGCTAGAAGATAATTTTTAAGGTGATAATTCAAAAGTTAAATGATTACTGGGATTTAAAGGGGAACTAATTAAACGATATATTAACATTAGGGGTGGCACACTCTAAGTGGTAATTGTGGGGGAAACTTTTTTCAAATGTTTGAATTGAGATGAAATTTTTGAAATGATTAATTAAGAATTTGTGATGAAATTGCAACCTGACAGATAGAAGTACAAAGTACAATTAATATGAAGATATGAGAATAAATTTATAAAATAAGCTTGAGGAAAGTCTTTGGGAAAAATAATAGAAAATATGTAAAGTAATGGTAAGATATGAAATTAAATATGAAAGATGAATATGTAATTTAAGTCATGTTTGTATGCAAATGTGAAAACCTGGTATTATGCTGTTCACTAAAAAAGGATGTTTTTAAAATGTGGAAAACTGAAATAAAACTTTTATATATATAAAAAAGAATCCATTTCAGTCACTCATGACTGAGGAGGAGAAGTCCTACCCTTAGCCTAAGTGAGGTGCCACAGGGTGTGATGCTTTCTCCTTTCATCTACAGGAGGCTTTTGGGTGAGCTTATCCATCACCATGGGCTGAAGTACCATCAATATGCTGATGGTATTCAGTTTTACATTTCTATCTTTAGCAAATTAAATGAAGCCATGACCATCTTATCCTGGTGGCTGGAGGCTGCGAGGGATTGGATGGGGAACAACAGGCTTCAGCTGAACCCTCACAAGACTGAGTGGCTTTTCAGGCCCCTCTGGCTCCAGGACTATGCCATCTTTGATGCTGGATGAGATTGCACTATCCCAGACAGTCTCAGTATGCAATCTTGGGGTTCTCCTAGATTCATAACTGCTGCTTGATGAGTAGATGGCAGTCATGGCTACGAGGGCCTTTGCACAGTTCTATCTTGTGTCCCATGTGCGCCTGTTCTTGAATCAGCAGATCCTGTTTACAAGTCACTCATGCCATAATCATCTTCAAATTTGATTACTGCAATGCACTGTACAAGGGGCTGCCCTTGAAGAGTATCCAGAAACTTCAACTGGTACAGAATGTGGTGACATGGCAGTAATGCACGCTCCTGGAACAGTGCATGTTACACCTCTATCCAACAGCTGCACTGCTTGTCTATTTGCTTCTGTGCCCTATTCAAATTGCTGGTTTTAACCTTTAAAACTCTTCATGGCGTGGGACCAGGCTGTCAGAAGAACCAGGCTACCTTTCCCCACTTACCATCAGCTTGCCCCATCAGATCTGGCAGAGAAGGCATGCTGTGGATACCATCAACCAGGGATCCACATTTGGTGGATCCCAGGGAGATGTGCCTTCTTTGCCATGGTGCCTACCTTATGGGACCTCCCCCCCCCTGAAATTAAATCGGCCACATCCCATCTGACATTCCAAAAGCCCATCAAGACCTGGTTATGAGACTAGGCCTGGGGCTCCTAAGGAACTGGACCCTTGGCAAGATAGCTCCATTGTTGAGGGGTGCATTTCTTATTTTCCCTCCGCTTTGATTATATTTTGAGTTTTTTAGTATATTTTACCAGTTTTAAAAATTTATATATACTATTTTCATATTTTTTATCTATTACCATGCACCACCCAGAGTTGCCTTGGTAAGATGTGCAGCCATATAAACTTGATCAATCAATAAATAATAAGAATAGAAGAACACTCATTCTTCATCAATTATTATCATATTATAGAAAGTTAATATCTCTATAATTGAACAAGTACTTCACCATTACACATTTTGTGGATCACTATTTTGAGATTTTAAACCTGATGTACTGATTTATATGCTTAATTTGCCTTTTTGTTCTTATAATAAAACCCAGTTTACAAATGTAATTATATCACATGATATGACTATATCATTTAAGGCTATCTTTTTTTTGGTTTGGTGTCTAAGAGCCATAAACCATGTTTTGATTCATCTCTTTATAGATATAATATATTTCAACTATGGAGTTCCCTAATTAAAATTATTATTTGTTATTGTTATAATTGCCCAAAATAAGTGGATCACTATTTTGAGATTTAAACCTGATGTACTGATTTATATGCTTAATTTGCTTTTTGTTCTTGTAATAAAACCCAGTTTACAAATGTAATTACCATGTTTCCCGAAAATAAGACCTACGAAAGTAAGACCTAGCACTATTTTCTAAACCTGCCCTAATATAAGACCTACCCCGAAAATAAGACCTAGTGTAAATCTCCAGTTCCAGGAAGACTTTTCAGGAGCACCGTGCACCGCAACACACCCCTACACACTCACACCCACTATTTGGCACCATAAATATATAAGACCTACCCCGAAATAAGACCTAGTGTGTTTTTGAGCCAAAAATATAAGACAGTGTCTTATTTTCGGGGAAACACGGTATATCACATGATATGACTATATCATTTAAGGCTATCTTTTTTTTGGTTTGGTGTCTAAGAGCCATATGTTTTTCTAACGATGTTTTTGATTCATCTCTTTATAGATATATATATTTCAACTATGGAGTTCCCTAATTAAAATTATTATGTTGTTATTGTTATTTAATGTGCCCATCCATTTAAGATAGACATAGTCCAGTGTTTTATATTGTATTTCTTCAGCACTGCTCTAAACTAAAACTTTAATTACTGTTATGATGTAACTCCTTGAAGTACTTTGGCTTTTGGTTGTATATTGCTTTTTAGAGCATAACTGTAGGCTGAAATACTTCAAATAAATAGCACTGACATTCTAAGCAAAACATTTACAGTAGCAATTTAAAGGTTTATTTTGGATCAGATGGATCGACACGAATTTGGGGATTTGACAGGAGACCAGAAACCAAATAAAAATGTTCTTTTGAGGTGACAGATCCAATCTAAACCACAACTTAAAGACATTCCTTTGATAAGTAGGGGGGATTTTAATTGTTTAATTTTAACTGATAGTCTGACTTGTTATGTTTAATCTGTTTTTTATTGTAAATTTGTGGTTTTAATGTTTGCCGCCCTGAGTCCCTAGGGAGAAGGGCAGCATACAAGTCGAATAAATTATTATTATTAGTAGTAGTAGTAGTAGTAGTAATAGTAGTAGTGCCCTTAATATTAATATTATTATCAATAATAAGGATCAGTTTGGTCTAATGGTTAAAGCACCAGGCTAGAAAGGGGCAGAATGGTATGTGTCAACCCAGCTATGGATTCTCCAATCGTCATGCTGGAGAAACGGGGATTCCATGAGTACTAGTCCTGCCTTAGCCATGAAAGTCAGCTGGGTGACCTTGGGCCAGTTACTCTCTCCCAGCCCAACCCATCTCAGAGGGTTATTGTTATGAAGAAATAGGAGGAAGGGGGAGTATTAGATATGTTTCTCTCTTGAGTTGTTTATAAAAATAATAAAGGTAAGATATAAAACAAATAATATTTTAATTAAATACAATTTATACAAATAAATACAATTCTGCCTTGATGATTTTTTCCTTTGTCCTCTCTCACAGGTCTGGCACTGTTGTTTTTTTTACTGCATTCAGGATCAGAAAGAGCCCCCCCAACAGCTAGTGCCAATAAGTTTGGCAGTACCCTTAATGTTTTAAAATAGGAATAGCTTAAGAAGTGATTTTGTGGTGATTAATTTTCTTCTTCAGAAAGCAAGAGGAAAGGCATTGATTTGAGGCTCATGTTCCAGAAGGTTCTGCCTGATTGGCTGGCAAACTACTGCCCATATAGGAACAATCTTCTATGTATCCAAACATATTTTCCTGTGTTCAAAGAACCATAAAGCACAAAAGAGAAGAGGGTACATTCTACCGTGTTTCCCCGAAAATAAGACACTGTCTTATATTTTTTTTGGCTCCCAAAAACACACTAGGTCTTATTTTCGGGGTAGGTCTTATATATTTATGGTGCCAAATAGTGGGTGTGAGTGTGTAGGGGGGGTTTTTCACGGGTGCACGGTTGCTCCCTGAAAAGTCTTCCTAGAACTGGAGATTTACACTAGGTCTTATTTTCGGGGTAGGTCTTATATTAGGGCAGGTTTAGAAAATAGTGCTAGGTCTTACTTTTGGGGTAGGTCTTATTTTCGGGGAAACATGGTAGCACTCTATACAAGCTGTTCAAAAAATGAAATTATTCTGAATCATTCGAAAAGGATATGAAACTTTACAAACCTTTTTATACGTTTTCTCCTCGTTTTGTTTTTCAGAAGGGGGATCTCCATTTTCAGCTATAGTCTGCATCTGAAAAGATTTAAAAGCACAAATGTGTTTTATTTGTAGTGTCCTAACTCACCATTCCCAGAAAGGTAGCAGTCAAATTAAATTAAATATAAAATATAACACATCAATGTACAAACAGCTACTAGTTTAAAATCAATAATCAGTGGTAGGCCGCTAAGCTATGCAGACAGTAGGGTTTATAGATTGACACCTGTGGACATTGTTATTATTTCCCCATTCCCTGGATAATTTGGGGAGCCCTAATTTCTAAGCCAAATTTTACCTCTGGATAATCACAGCATCATAGAATATTCTAAATGCTATTAAAAGGCACAGCAATAATAACAACCCTGGAAAGATTTGATCTGATGCCTGAAAAGATAGTAACTAAGAAAACAAGAAAGGGGCTGCAATAAAGACTTTAATTGCTGGGAGATTTGTATTGTAAAAGGTAATCCTTCAAATGTATTAGTCCCAGTCCTTTTAAGGTTTAAAACACTAAAATCAATCCTCAACGAGACTGGGAACAAATCAATAGCAATGTACTTCTCTGAATACCAGGTTGATAATATGGTCAGGACAGCCAGTAAATAATGTGGTTCCTCTAATGGTGAATCACACCAATACTTGCCAAGGGAAGTTCTAAAAGCAATGCATTCCTAATCTGATCATTATTGAAGCATGAGTAGTATCAGTCAAACCATGTCTCTCCAACAAATGAGTTCAACAACAGAGCAACCAAAGCCACATGGAATATAATAAAGAGCTACCTTTAACTCCTTTATAAGAAAAATGTTGATAGGAATCTTACACAAGACAAACTTAAAATTTGCACTGAGAGATTTTTCACTAATACCGTGTTTCCCCGAAAATAAGACACTGTCTTATATTTTTTTTTTTTTTCAAAAACACACTAGGTCTTATTTTCGGGGTAGGTCTTATATATTTATGGTGCCAAATAGTGGGTGTGAGTGTGTAGGGGGGGTTTTTCACGGGTGCACGGTTGCTCCCTGAAAAGTCTTCCTGGAACTGGAGATTTACACTAGGTCTTATTTTCGGGGTAGGTCTTATATTAGGGCAGGTTTAGAAAATAGTGCTAGGTCTTACTTTTGGGGTAAGTCTTATTTTCGGGGAAACACGGTAGTTCTATCTTATCTTAATAATCAGTGATGGCCATCATTTTTTATAGTCACTACACTCACCCGAACGGCTCCCTGGATTGCATGGATGAATTATAATCCTAACCTATATGGTTTTTAGGGAAAAAAAAGCATTCACCAAAATGTTGGAGTGGGCCTGCAAGCTAATATAGTTACTACATAATGGGCATAATGTCCTGTCATAGATAACATATTAATTTAAGAAAGTTCATTAAATAGCTCATCTGGCTTTACAAGCTGATTGCAAAGCCACATTTAGAAGATGGAGGTTCACAGTTCATGCTATAAATACTAAACTACTTTACTAAACTCTTCTTTGAAATTAAAATGTGCTAGTTAACAGACTGATGCCTACATTGAACATGTTATTAGTCAAAATGCATGTCCTTCTTATTTAGGTTGTTGATCTGCTTATTTGGTCAACCAAAGAGCTATTTTAAACTCTATGGACATAAAACAAGGCGTTTAGAAACTGCCCAGACTTTGCATACATTAGCAACCACTCGTTTAATGACTGTTCGAAATTACAATAGAACTGAATGCCAGAGACTTATGACAGGTCCTTGAAGTCGTGGCCATTGCAGTGTCTCCATGGTCATGTGACTACAATTCGGCACTTGGCAATTGGCTCGCACTTACAACAGTTGGAGAGCCCATGACCACACCTGCCATTTGAGACCTTCCCTACCAACTTCCCACATGCAAAGTCAATGGGGAAGCCATAAGGGAGAGCCACAAGTCACCCCCATAAGTCACTCTTGCTGCTTTTTTTTCCTCAAGAGCTCAAGTGGTAGGGCGAGTGTGGGCCCAAGGTAGGGAACTGCCTGCTCAGTTGCAGTTAGATGTTGCCACAGTGTCATTCCCCTGTATAAGCCCATCCCCCCACAACACTACATTGCAACAGAAATTCTGGTTCCATATTTAATCAAAAGCTACCTATAATCACAAATATATTTTTCCATTCTTACAGTAAGCTTAATTATATAATGGCAAGTCGTAACATACTGTTATTACTAATATTAGAATGCATGTACCTTTCTTAGCTATGTTACAAACAGCTTGCAGTTGAGAGAGGGAATCAGCCCTTTCATTGATGCTGTTGATTTTTCCAGGACACTGTTTAAAAAAAAGTACTTTGTTAACCAGGGTTAATTATTTAAAAATATTTTTATTCAGTATAACAATGAAACAAAAGCAGCGCCTTACACATACACACACACAAAATATAACCATTTATGTGTTATTAGATTCTTACATTATTTATGATTATTCT
Organism: Naja naja; assembly: GCA_009733165.1. Classification (NCBI taxonomy): domain Eukaryota; kingdom Metazoa; phylum Chordata; class Lepidosauria; order Squamata; family Elapidae; genus Naja; species Naja naja. Next base: position 233,381,627 of record CM019149.1, on the reverse strand, counting down.
AATTACAGGTGGTGCTCGACTTACAACCTACCCAAAAAAGGGGACTTACAACCCAGATCTGAAGTTCCGATAGCCAGTTTCCCCCCACCATGGTTACATGACTGCACTTCAGGCGCTCGGCAATGTGGTCACATTTATGGCCATTTGCAGCATCCCGCAGGCACATGACCACATTTTATGAATTTTGTTGAAAACCCGCACGGGATCGTATTTATGATTGTGGCATTTGCTTAACGACAATAGTGTCCACGCTTATGACTGGCTGCACTAATGACCCCTGCAAAAAAAGTTATAAAGTTGTGTCAAACACATGATCGACCTGTTTTACAACATACAATCATAATGGGCAGGCTCTATTATAGTTGTATGTCAAGGACATTACACATTTACGGAAAGCAATAGATGCATGTTACATTGTAGAACATTACTAAAATATATTGAAAGAGAATTTATTTCAGTAGACCTTTGTAAGGCTGCCTTAAAGGTACATGAAAAGGAATTATAATGCTAGTTAGCTCATTCACATAGTAGGCTCATTGTATACACATACAGAATATTATTACAACAGCAAAACCACATATGTTTTGAAAGAGGACTGATAGGATTATGATCAGTTGTCAAATCTTAGATTTACTTATCAAGCTTCTGAGATCTTGCTTCCAACAGGAAAATGGACTGCATGCAAAAACAATGGAAATGGTTCTATATTTTCTATCCACTTCTCTAGTAACTGGGAAAATAAGCAATTTACTACTGTTCATGCAATCAAGTTTACTACTCTTCAACTATAAAACAGTGTATATGGTAACCTGCTTCTAGTTTCTGAATATACCCACCCCTCCACAAAAAGGATATGAAGGTACTAAAAGATCTAATGATTAAGAAGTGCATCTCAGCCTTGTGACAAGCAACTTTTGTAAAACTGGGCTTAATTACAGGGCTCTTTAAAATAAATCTTTTTTTCAATATTTTTTCCTAGACGTATAAATATGATGACATTTTAAAAAGTTATCCCACATAACCATATAACATTGTACCTGGACATTTTGGGTTATGGTAACATTTATGTACTCCTAGGATGCAACGCTGATAGTTTAAAGGGCCTTGGTGGCGCAGGCTGTTAATAGCCTAGCACTTAGTTCCAGCTGCCTGTAATTATTGCAGGCTCGAATCCCACCAGGCTCAAGGTTGACTCAGCCTTCCATCCTCTCGAGGTAGGCAAACTGAGGACCCAAGATTGTTGGGGGCAATAACCTGACTTTGTAAAAATGCCGCTTAGTAATAAGCAGGCGTATACAATGGAAGGAAGGCTATTGCTGAGCGCATTGGGTTGTATCCCAAAAATTGTAAGCTGCCCTGAGTCTCCGGAGAAGGGCGGGATATAAATATGAATTAAAAATAACAATAATACAACATTAAGCAACTCTGTGGTATCTTTAACTAATTAAGACACAATTTTATATATTATTATATGCTACCTTTATGGTGGCATAAGATAAGATCCTATTTATTTTTCACTGTAATAGAAATATATAATGAGCAATTAATTAACTACTGAAACTATATTCCAAGAAAATAAAGCTATTTTTAAATGCAAAGCTAGCAAATAGTATGCTATGACCAAGCATTATATAAGATTGTTTTAAATTCTTTTATATAATCATTTGCATTGGATACTAAATAAATCTTAGCAAAAAAAAAGTTTTCCCTCAAATGCCAAATATCAGTTTTTAACATGTTATACTTTTATGTTCTTCCACAGAATATCCCATGATGGGAGATTATTAGTAAATTCCTAATACTTAGGGAATACCCAGTGTAAAATATTTTTTTCCATGCTGGATCTTAATAAACTCTACATACTATGATTATTTAAGGGCCTTTACATTGTCATCAAAGAATCATACTGTTTACACAACAAGCAGACTCTCTCACCTATCCTTGCACTCTGCCTACATGGAGGTGGATTTATATGCAATTTTTCCCCTTGGCTGTCAAAGCATATTTCTATGCATACCAACTTAAAAGGAAGTGTCTTCAGAAAAATTAATTCAATGCTATCCTGAAATAACTAAACCAAACCAAGTACAATATAGCCTTGAACTTTCTGTCCAAGAATATTTGGGATATAACAAAGGCTTACTTATTCCCAATTTATCTGGAGAAAATTCTTTTTTTTTAATGAGGGAATTCATATTGCCAAGGTAAAGAAGGCATTGATTTATTTAGCAGAACTGCATTTGCAAATTAAATTGAATTAAATAAATCCGGGGTCTCCAACTTTTGGTAAAATACCACATGTGTGTGTCCACATCTGTATGTGTGTATAGATATGTGAGAGAAACAGCTTAGGGTTTGAAAGAAAAATTATGCATGCAGTCTACCATAAAAAACAATGCCTCCTAATTTAACACTTGTAATTTAACACTTGTTTGCCCTTCCCATTATTATCTGAAGAATCACAAACCAAGTAAGATCGTATAGAGCAACAATGGACTACTTTGGAACAAAGGCTAAAATATGAAATTACACAGCAATTGATGGTGAGGGAAGAGGGAGGAAGAGACTTGAATGCCTGCTTTTGAGGTAGGGCTGGCTGAGATTACCAACGATCATTGGGTAAGCCCTTTTTCTCCCTGGAGGGAGAGGACCCTTAGGGACATGCTGGGATCGGGAATGGGGGTGCAATTTTATTGCGGTCCATGACTCCCTTTGTTCCCCTCCAGTCAGCAAAGTAGGGAGGACAGCTAAGAAAGAGGAGTGATTTCTGGCACTCCCTACCAGCTTCTCACAAGCAATATCAATGGGGAAGTCAGTAGGAAGTCAAAAATTGTTCCCATTTCCATTGCTATTTTGCCCGCCCATTTCTATTTCTCTGTTCAGATGGGATGATGACCCGATGAGTCATAGGTTAATAGAATTTTCCTCTGTTAAGTATTCTCCTACCATGAGAAAGGGACAGCACTTGGTCAATTCTGCCTGAGTTCAAAACTAGGTGGAACTGGGCTTGATCAGAACTTTAAGCAATGAGAAACATCAGAGTGCAGCCTAAACTAGGAACTAGAAGGAGGAAACAGCAAAACATGTTCATGCTACTGCCAAGAAAACAGCATGGTTATGTCCATGATATCACCAAAGATCAAGCCTCACTTTAAAAAAAGATTTTACTTCTGGGTGCGTCTAAGGAAATGAGCCTAAAAGTTTCATTATCATTTAAGACAGATGAAATACCCTGGTTCTCAAATCAACAAGAGTTGATTTGTTAAGTGTACATTTTGTCCAAATTTGATTCCTTAATTTCCTCTCCGGCACAGTGGGTCATTTTCCTTTTCATCTGCAGAATAGTTTTTTGTTGGAATGCATGTCCACCAATTCTTGTCACTTCTTTGCAGAACCTCTTTGATTACAGCAAAAGGACATTCCTGGAGTGCCATAGTTTTTGAGCTGCCCAGCATGATGCCAACCAGTCTTTTCATAAACTTCAGAATAAACAAACAAGAAAAATATATTATGGGGCAATGCCAACAGGCCTGAAGACTCTGGGAAGGGCTGAACTAGTGGGATAATTCACTTATTGTTAACATTCCTCTGCCTATTAGTTTCTTCCACTCTTAGTTTTGTTTTTATCATTTTTAATTCTTTTTAATAATGATTACATAACAGTTTTAAACAATGACTGCTTTATATTTCTACTGCTTTGTTGGATTCGTGTATGCCAATCAGAATCATTTTCTATGAGATGGTGGTCATATAAATTTGATAAATAAATAAATAAGAATTAAGACATAGAGGACTATTAGGGCAAGCTACTTATGAAGATCTACTTGAGACATTATTCAGACAAGCATTTACTAAAAAGCAAGGAACACGTTTTGTTGAAGTTCTGGATGAATCCTCTGGATTTTATAAGTTGTAGGAATGAACCAGATTGCTCAGACACATATCTATTTAGTAACATGCCAACTGAAATCCTATTAAATGCCATCCAACAAACAGAATAAAACAATTCTTGGTTAAACATGTGGAATTATTAAGAGCATTAAAAGCTTTTGTATTTAAAGAATCCATATGAATAATCAAACTCATGTTTCAGCAGAAAGGAATGATACCTAAATATAGAAATAAAGTTTCTTTATTTATTCATGACCAAGACTTTTTTCCAGAGGAAGTCTTTATATAATTAACTGTAGTAGGAATAATTGGTGAGTGCAGCCAGCAAAAGGTATTCAATGTGCAAAATACATTTCTCAAGCAAACAATTTACAAATAAGGACATGCTTCTTTTTCAACAGCAGCATTTCACCTCATCTTTCTTAATATTATGTGGCTAATTTAATAGCAGTGGATATCAGAATAAAAATACAATTTAAAGAATTATAAAAAAATCATAATCATGCCCAAAGCATAAAACACTAAAGCACTATACTACAATACTTTTTGCCAGGAAGTGACCTACTGATTGTAATTGCTATGACGAAGGTATTTAAAAAGTAAAATATATTCATATTTTATATACTGATCCTGTGTGTTTTTCCATGACTACAGGGAAACAAACAATGATAAAAAAATAAAAAGCTAAAATCTCAACTTCAGCATTACCAATTGAAACTAAGTACTACAAGATAGGATTATAAAAATCATAATCATGCCCATAAAACACTAAAGATTAAACCTACTGATTGTAATTGCTATGATGAAGGTACATATTTTATATACTGATCCTGTGTGTTTTTCCATGACTACAGGGAAACAAACAATGATAAAAAAATAAAAAGCTAAAATCTCAACTTCAGCATTACCAATTGAAACTAAGTACTACAAGATAGGATATGATTAAACACAAAAACACGCTCTGTGATTTGAGATAGGAATCTAACACCTCCTTTAGCTGGCTTTCACCCAATCTAGAACATACATGAATATTCAAAGCTACTTTATTGTTAGTTCAAACTAAATCACTTACTCCAAAAGGCAATGATTCTTCAATGATTCAAGCACTAATTCAAACTGAATCTGAATTCAGAAAACAGGTGTTCTGTCACTAAGGAAACGCTCCTTCCCCAAATGGCTAGAACAGTTGAGAAAATGACTGATGATCATAAGCATGGAATGTTACAATACATGATTAAAGTGATATTTTAGTTTCCATGTATAGGGAGAAAAGATTAAATAACAATGGCCTATTCAAAGGAGAACCAATTACTATCAATGGCGAATGTTTCCCCACTGGATATTCATTAAATCCAGTGGTGGGATTCAAAAATGTTTACTATCAGTTCTGTGGGTGTGGCTTGTTGGGCATGGTAGGGGAAGGATACTGTAAAATCTCCAGTCAAAGGTGCTATTTGCCAGTTCTCCAAACTACTCAAAATTTCCGCTACCAGTTCTCCAGAACTGGTCAGAACCTGCTGAATACCACCTCTGATTAAATCTAATACTGTATATGATTCTCTTGCTTCCTAGGTTGGAGCTGACCATGTAGTCAGCAATGTCCTCTGTAAATATTCTTTCCATTCCACTGTTTTGCACAATCTCATACCATGAACACCAACTATGGGTATATACTATACCACCATCCTTATCCTGAATACTATTATGTGCTTAGGTGAACCTACTCCGATTTGTCTACGCCCGCTAGCATCCAATTTAGTGCACTTCATTTCTGCTAGGAGAGTTTCAAGTTTTCTGTGGTGTATATTTTTTATATTCCAAGGTCCAATTGCATTTCTCTTTGTAAAACGAAGAAATCATTTTTCTACATTGTCACTTATAATATCAGACTTCTTTGTAGTTTTGTCTGGCTCCTGATTTACTCATAAATGTTCAATTTTCCTCCCCTGCAACCAGTAAAGTGCCTTTTGATTTAGGTAGTCTCATTAACTGACATTCAAGCTGGTCTGAATGTTTTAGCCATCTCCATGAAATTTGCTTGGCAACAATACAGAACTGGTTTGTCACTGTTTTTTTTCTACTTTTGAGTTTCTAGGTAGATTTCTTTCCACGTGTTACAAAACCCTTTCTATCCTCACTTCCATCATGTGTTATTTATTCTCTGCTTAACTAGTCACTACCAGCAGCTTCTGGTCCTTTCAGAGATCTTCATTAATTGCCCCCTGAAAATCTTGGGTCCTCAATTTACCTACCCGAGAGATGGAAGGCTGAGTCAACCTTGAGCCTGGTGGGATTCGAGCCTACAGTATAGACAGCTGGATCTTAAGAGCAGGCATTTACAGCCTGAGCCACCAAAGCTCTTTCCATGATTTAGGTAGTCTTAACTGACATTCAAGCTGGTCTGAAATCTCCATGAAATTTGCTTGGCAACAATACAGAACTGGTTTGTCACTGGAGTTTCTAGGTAGATTTCTTTCCACATGTTACAAAACCCTTTCTATCCTCACTTCCATCATGTGTTATTTATTCTCTGCTTAACTAGTCACTACCAGCAGCTTCTGGTCCTTTCAGAGATCTTCATGGTTATTGCACCTCCTGAAATATTCCTCTATATCAAGATGGCTTAATAACAGAAGTATATGATAGGCCATGGTTTTCTTCTTAACAGAACATCGAAAAAAATATCTGTGCTCACAGAGAAACTGGAGGAGACTCCCATACTCCCAGCCCTTTTTGTAATGAAAATATTGTTTATGAAAATCCACACAGCCCTTGAAATATGCCCAATTAAAGCCATTTCAACCTTGCAGCCTTAATTCAGAAAAGCAAAACTTACCTGTCGTGTTGAACAGAGGCCCCACAATTTATTTATTTATTTATTTATTAATTCGACTTATATGCCGCCCCCTCTCCCGAAGGACTGGGCTTACAAAATAAAAACTATACAACAATAAGTTAGATAAAACCAGATTAAACAAATCAAGCCGAATTAATACTAAAATCGCAGCATTAAAACTCTAAAAAGAACCACCCCACCCCAGGGTCACAGCCCGGGTTGATTAAACAACCAGGTCTTCAGGTCGCGACAGAAAGTGCGGAGGTCAGGGGCCAGGCGAGCTCCAGGGAAGTTGATTCCAGAGGTCAGGGGCCGCGACAGAGTAGGCCGTCGTGGGGACCGCCAGCCGGCACTGTCTGGCTGACGGGACCCCAAGGAGCCCCTGTCTGTGAGATCGCACAGGGCGGTTAGTGCTTGATGTCGGCAACAGTCGCTCCCTTAAATAATAGGGACCCATGTCATGAAGGACTTTGTATGTTAAAGTTAGAACCTTGAACCTCACCCGGAGCGCAACCGGCAACCAATGCACTAATGTTTTCACAAAACATTCATAAGGAATTAATTTCTGCAGAGACAATTCTTAATTTCTATTGGTTAAATGAAATGATTTTATCTCTGAGTAAAATATATGATATACCTATATGCATATATACATGATATGCAGAAGCTTTTGAGAAGAAAACTGACTTTCCCAGTATATTTACAGAAAATAGTGTGTGGGGAGGGAAAGAAATTATAAGCTGAATCTGTCTTTATGAATCTGTGTAAGACTATGAGACATATAAACACCGAATATAGATAGTATCCTTTCCTCATTGTATGAATTTTATACACCATGAAATTAAACAAGCAAAATATACAATGGTACAGTCATGAGCTAAGGAATGACTCATATGTTTTCCATAAATCTAAATAAACAAGGAAACATAGACTGAATTAAAACTGCTCTTTGCTAAGAACAGGTCCTGCTTTTAGGCCTTTAGGGCAAAATATACAGTCCAAATAGGTAGAACAGATAATGTATCTGCGTACATCTTTTAAGAGCTGGTTCTTCCAGATGGAGGGCTAGTAAGCATTTCCAAACATTACCCGTAATTTTGCAAATGGAATTTCCATTGACTATCTTCCATTTGGAAAGCTTTTTAGATATAATTTAATCTAGCAGTCAATGGAATTTTCCCCAAATCTCATCCAGCACTTGTGACATTCACTTTTGTGATCATGTTTGTAAAACACTGCTTTTTTCCTAATAAATTTCATAATCTCTCTTTCATTTTTCTTATCAATGTCACAATTTGTTTGGCAAAAGGCATAATTCATTAAAATTCTGTCCTATAATTTACAGGGAATTTTAAGATTGGCACCAGATCTTTTGTATTTTGATTCAGAAGGAAATGCTGCTGGGTTCTATAAAGTCTCTTCCTCTTTGTAAATTCAGGATATGAAAAGGAACTAACTTGCAGCACATTAAGTTGTACACACCTCTTTTTCTTAGAACAATATTTCATTCTATGCCAGAAATTCAGCTTTTTCTGTCCATACCAGCTGAAATATTGCATGTTTATACCACATATTTTATTCGTACCTAAGGATAATTTTGAATTTAGAAAAAATATTAAATGGAAAAATATAGGCTGTCAGTATTTGTTATTTGGAAACAATCCTGATGACATAATGGAATGGGTTGGATCTGAACTTACTTCTACTTATATTGGCCTACACCAAACTCCACACATTCTACCCTTCCCCCACTCTGCCAACACCTAATTTTAGAATTAACTTTGAGGAAAACAGAGACACGTTGGAAGAAAAAGTTTCTGAGACCGAATTCATTTTTCTCTCCCTCAGAGTAATTCAATTTAGTTATGATTTCTTGTGCCATCCATCTTTAGTAATGTTATTGTTACAACCAAACAGATTTTACAGATTTCTCAAATGTTTCAAAGAATTTCCAACACTTTTGACCATGGCATGTAGTACTTTTTCATCATGATAGAGAAACTGATGTAAGAATTAAGAGAGCCTACGGACATCAAAAGTGCTCAGATTGCTTTCCAATCTCAGCGGGTCCTATTCTTCAAAGAAATCTAATATAAATCTAATGCTCAGGAGCAAAATATTAGTCCGTGTTAATAGAACTTGTATGCAGTACGATCAGGGCAGGACACACATAACTGAATGGCTCTCAGTGTAGTAGCTAAGGAATCAGGCTACAAAATAGGAGACTGTGTGTTCTAGTCAAACCTTAGGCACAAAGCCAGATGGGTGACCTTGGGCTTTATTTCACTCCTAGGAAGGAGGCAATGGCTAATCATTTCTGAAAAATCTTGCTAAGAAAACTGCAGAGACTTATCCAGGTAGTATCCAAGAGTTGAACACGATTGAACAGAAGAAAAAAAAGGCAACTAACAGGAATCATGCAATTAAAACATCTGAATAACTAAACTCCATGAATAAGGAATTTATTCTGTTCTGGGCACAAGCTGACATTTTAAAAAAATGTTCTGTAGGTTCCTTGGCAGAAAGAAACACATAGCTATATATGTCCAATATAAACATTACAAGAGTTTCTCCATCAGATGCTCTCTGAAACCATTTTAATATTAGCTAACATTTATAGCAGGAGTTCCCCAACCCCCAGTGTGTTGGCCAGCAGCAGTCTGTGGCATGCCAGAAACCAGACCGCACGAATAAGCGAAGCGCCATCTCCAGGATGTAGGCAGCACATGGAACCACGCCCCCTCTGGTCCGCAGAAAAAGCTCTCTCCACAGAACCAATCCCTGGTGCCCAATTAGTTGGGGCTGCTAACTTACAGTACCTCTACTATTGGTAGACCTTGTTTAACACTCACTGGTTCAACAACCATTCAAAGTTATAACAGCCCCCATTGCAATGTCTCCACAATCACGTGATTGTAATTCAGGCACTAGGTGACCAGCACACGGTTACAACATGATAGAAAACTAAGAAGCAAATGGGATTTTCTACAATACTTCCGTGAATTTTTAAAATATTTTGTAATAAACCACATTTCTCCCCTCCCACTCTAAATGTGAGAGTATTGTAACATCTTTTTAAAATGAATATAAATGAGTAGATACAAGACAATGCATGTGCTTCTTACAGAAGGAGCTCCTCGAATAAAGCACAGGTACACATTGTAAAGCATAGTGCTCCACAAAGGTTAAATATCTACTTTTCTGCTCCTGGCAAAACAGAGTTAAACTAACTCAACAACAGAATCATGATAAAAAGCCTGATGATTAAAAATTTCTCCCTATTTAATCAGATGTAGTTCAGTATGATACAATGGTGAGGAATATTTTTCTAATGTTTATTATTTATAATAAAGACAGGTTGTATAAAATTATAATTTGCAACGTGAGTCTCAAATAAAAAGTCATAGTCAGCATATACTGATGTAATAAAGAATCAAATAAACACCTGGAAACTCTTTTTAAAAACTTTTATCAAATAATAAACAGTGGTTTCTTTCTTTAAGAATCAATTATCCGGCAAGATTTTTAACAAAATAATCTTTAAAAAACATGATAACAGGTTAAAAAATGTTTGACAACCTTATGCAAAGTTTTCACAATTATATATAGGTAAGTATCAATTAGAAGTTTTCTCTGAACTGGGCAAACACTCGTAAATATTTGATTTTTTAAGAATATTTTTTAAACAGCAGGTGTTAAGATACGTTAATAATTAGCACTTTCTGAGAATTGCTAAATAGATGATATATTTATGAAATTATATTTCACACATTACTACTGTGAAATCCCAGCAAACAAAGTATATACTTTCATGACATACAGCACCTATCTTAACTATGTGGTCTTTTACTTTATTGCTTAATTTAATATTATTAAATTAGAATGCTATTTTTCCTACATGATATAAATTGCAAAGAACTTAATAAACTTTCCTCTTTTTCAAATTTTTTCAGCACTGTATTACAGTATTTTATTATATTACCTATGTTTATGTTGCTATTGCACTTCCCAGGGAACATATTTTAAATAACATAATTTTAAAGAATTTTTCATAAGTAATAAGAGAATCATTTGAGCTATTTGTAAAGAAAAAATAAATCTTTACAAAAGATTCCCTTCTTTGGGTTAAAGATTAGTTCTGCTAATTATAATAGACTGGCAATGCACAAGGGATAATCTAGTTTCTCTTTGATAAAAGGTGGGACTTTTATCCTGGACCTGCCTTATAACAGGTAAACAGATTCAGTTAGACAAAAGGGGAAGTAGGTGTTCCAATTATGATCTCTTTGCATGCAAGAGAAACTACAATAAGAAAGTGCAAGTTCGTTTCATAGAAGATATACTGCTTTACAGCTGGGTTATATATTGAATTAACTACAGATAAGAATCAAAGCCATTATAAATTAATCCTTTCAATTTTTCAATAAGGATAGGAATATGCAAACAAGTATAGAACTCATAAAAGATTTACTTTGACACAATCATTTTCATAACTATTTGAAATACTAGAAATAACATCTTGCCTAAGATTAACCTTTTTGCCATAATTTCAAATATTTGAGAATTCACAAAACAGATTAAAAAATAAAAAGAAGTGAACTAAATAATGTAGTGTTGAGTTTATATCACACACTGTGTTGTCAGCGGAGTGCAAACATTTTCAGGCCAAGGAGCACAACTGGTTTTTGGATGACGTGATAGGAGAAAACATTATGTAAATGTGTTTAATTATATTAGGTTAAAAACTAAATATATTTAATATTATTTTCTCATACACTTTAGTTTTATTTTATCATATGTCAACTCTTATTGATGGCTGCAAAGTTCCCACCTCATATTCACAGATAGCCAATCAGAATCTGTTTATCACATTCCCAAAGAAAAACGCTGTCTCTAAATGGCAAATCTCCCCAAGTGTTCATCTTAAAAATGTTGCCTTTTTGGAATCAAATAAGAGACACTGAATATTAGGTAAAATACCTAGTACTTTACTGAGATTAAGTAGAGGACAAAAGTAACATTGTCCTAAATTCTGGATTAAAGGCTATTATCCAGAAGACTCTGGAAAATTCCAGAGAAGCCAGAAGACCTGTTTTAGCAATTCACTTGCTCCAAGCAATAGGTAAATTACACCAGCCAATATTAACTTTTACATTTTTGTTTGAACTGCTACTTAAGCTTTGTCTCTAGTATTTATGTTCATTGTATAAACTCAACAACTGAGTTTTACATAACTGACAATTGTTTTAGAGCAATGTCCTAGATCAGTAGGAAAGAAATATATTGAGATGTCTATTCAGAGATGTACATTTTCCTTTTCTTTATATAAATGTTTTCTATGGAACTACTTGGGAATTTATTGAAGTTGCAATTCCCTATTTTTATATCCTTTGCTAGTGAATGTTTTATATGTGACTGGTGAAAGCTAAAATTGAGATTTTTATTTTTATAAAAATTGTTTGACTTTATCTCTCACACAAATTGGGCCTTTCTTCCAAAGGAAGGGAGAAAAAATGAGTTGATTCTCCTAACCCCACATCTCAAAAAAACAAGGCTAGAAGATGATGCTACGGAATTTAGTTATTTTTTTTCCTTTTAATTTGCAGGAACAACACAGGTTGTGGAAGTTCTCTCACATGCCAGGGTTGTGATGAGAAGCTTTCTGTAAGCAGGAGGTGGAATTAAGGTGTGTAGAGCCAGAGGACTTCTGAGACAGAGGGGTTTCAGACCTTTAAACTTTACTTAATAGGCAGTAAACTCTACTGCTACACATTGTGCATTTTGCATTAGGCAACATTGATTATGATCATCTAAGAGATTAAATCATAAGCAAAAAAGTTACATTTTTTGTAAGGTTAGAGAAATATCTTCTGCAGATAATTGGTACATCTATTGTTAAAATCTATGTATATAAAAGCGAAATACCACTCCCACATCATCACAAAATCTCCAGAACCATAAAGCCTACAAACTTGAAATTTGGCAAGTATGTTCCTCTTGGCTTCTAGGTGCTCACTAAGAAAGGATTTTTCGAAATGACCATCACAGAATTAGTATTTCCTATATTATTATTAACACGCTCTGATGCTAAGGAGTTCTACTCCTCTCCCAACCTGAAAATAAATATGTTCCAAATACAAAACACAAGCAGAGGAGTTTCAGTTTCAGTTTTACTTTCACAGCACCAAGCAGCTTTACTACAGAACAGTTGAGCTAAGCCACGCCCAGGCTCCTTGCTGTTTCCTTCTTGCTCACATAGCAAATACTGTTTCACTTTCCAAACAGCCCTCAACTCTCTCACACACTGACAGGACTCTAGCCAGATGAATACAGATGGATACTGGTAGGCAGTCAGAATCCCCCCCCACCTTATCTTCCTCCATAAACTAAAATCTGAAAAGGTTAAACAACTATACAAGGCTTTGTTAATTCAATAGCAAGAAAAGGTAGGGATACCAACATTTTGCTTCGGATACCCGCATTTAAGATTTTACCGACACATCTTTTGTTAACCCTCTTTGGAATAATTATGAACAGCTATATTTGTATTGTACTATCAGTAATAATCTGCTCACCAACGAACCAAATGTATTGCCAATTTTTTACTTCAAAACCACACTTGCTCTTTTTACTGTGTATTTGAAAACTCTGAGCATTCAAATGTTGGGGAGGAAAATAATAATAATTTCAGATAATACAAAGCCATATTCATTCTATGTTGTTACTATTAAATTGTTAGTACAGTTCAACTGTTATTGCAGATAAAAGAAAAAAGTAATCAATACATATTTATGAGCTGCAATCGCATCTCATAAAATCACAAAACAAATGAATTTATATTTTTCACTGTGCTGGTATCTGCAACAGGATCTAGTAATGCTAGTTATAGCTTTGCCAGAAACAAATTATAAAATAGTAACACAGAAAAGCACACACTGTTCCATTCCCACATATATTCAGTGTTTGAGGAAACTAATTTAAAAAGGTCTCAGTTCAAACTTGTTAAACACGATGGTGGAAGATTTCTATTTCTCTTAAGAAATTGGACTAGTATAGAGGTGGTATTACACAAATTGATACTGAGAGCGGTATAACTTGTTTAAAAATATAGACAATTTCATAGAGTTAATACCATGCACAGCAAGTACTATTCTTAGAGACAGCCCCATGCATCCATCTCACAAACAATTTAAAAATCTGAAATTTTATTTTGAAATAACCTGAATTTTGCATGTACTCATATGCTGTATGCCTCATAAATAGGAAATCACACATAGCATTAGAAATCATCTTATAAAATTACGAAATAAATCCATTGTTACATAAGGTTTTCTTTAAATTTAGATTTAAGGTCTATTTCATAGGCAGAACCTAAACGAAAATAAAGTAATAACCAGGAATTTACGAATCCAAATTACAGAGATTAAACCATTTAGAGCTTTTAAGTATCCATAACAATAGCAAGGCTCTACCATTAAGAAAAACATTAACAAAAATCCCAACAGGCTACCAAAGCAAATACAATTTTTATTAAGTTCAGTTCAAAATCTTAAAATAAATATATCCATATATCCAGCAATACAGGCCTATCTGAAGCTGATATGAATGCAAATTTATAACTTACAATGACAAACTGCACCCATTTCAGGTAGGCAGTTCGAGACAATGTTCCTTAAAATCTTGAGAGAAACCTAACGCTAATGAGATACTAACTTTCCAGTAGCTCCTATTCATGAAACTACTTAAGAAAAAATAAACAGATTCATTCAAGTATGTTTGAGATTCCTCAAACACTGATGAATACAGTAGTCCTCGAGTTATGACTGCAATTGAGCCCAAAATGCATGTTGCTAAGGGAAACATCTGTTAAGTGAGTTTGCCCCATTTTATGACTTTTCTTGCCACAGCTGTTCTGTGAATCATTTCTTAAGTTAGTAACATAGTTGTTAAGTGAATCTGGCTTCCCCACTGATTTTTTTTTTTAATTACATTTATATGCCGCCCTTCTCCGAAGATTCAGGGCGGCTTACAATTTTTTGGAGCACAACCCAATGCGCTCAGCAATAGCCTTCATTCCATTGTATATGCCTGCTTATTACTAAGCGGCATTTTTACAAAGTCAGCTTATTGCCCCCAACAATCTTGGGTCCTCAATTTACCTACCCCGAGAGGATGGAAGGCTGAGTCAACCTTGAGCCTGGTGGGATTCGAGCCTGCACTAATTGTAGGCAGCTGGAACTTAAATGCAGGCATTTAAGAGCCTGAGCCACCAAGGCTCAATGATTTTGCCTGTTAGAAGGTCGCAAAAGGAGATCTCATGACCCCAAGACATTGCAACCATCATAAATGTGAACCAGCTACCAAGCATCTGAATTTTGATCATGTGACCATGGGGAGTCTGCAATGGTCGCAAGTGTGAAAAATGATCATAAGTCACTTTCTCTAGATAGAATAATAAATATCATCAAGAATAAGAACATATAGGTAGTCTTTGACTTATGACAGTACTTGAGCCACCAATTTATAATTAGTAGTTGTAAAGTGGGTTGCAATATGACTATGCCTAATTTTACAACCTTTTTGCAATGGTCATTAAGTGAATACAGTGGTCATTAAGTGAACCATGGGTTTTGCCAGAAAATGCTAACCAGCAAAAATATAAATCATGGTTTCATGACCAAGAGACACTAGAAACAACATAAATGGGAATAGTTACCAAGCACCCAAAGCGTGTGACTGTGATTTGTGTATGAACATCAGAATTTCAATTCCAAGTTGCAAGTCCCATTTTCAGAATAATTTTTATGAAAATTATTTTCATAATTTCAAATGGTTAAGAAATTGGTTATAACTCCATTCCTTACTGGAATGGACTTCTGGTACAACTAAACAACAGAAATATGGTGCATATATATATATAGAGAGAGAGAGAGCGAGAGCTTGAAAATGGGAGAATACTTGGAATAAAGGTTTAACATTTTAAATATTTCTGCCTCACAGGGTAGCAAGGCTCGTAGCTAGTGAAAAAATGAGGTTACAGCATGAACAAGCTGAAATTTAGGGGGTGGGGAGGGTTAATGGAGAATGTGGAGTCAGAAGGAAAACAAGTGCATTCAATCTTGCTGTACATGTTTGTCCCTTATTTTAAAAGGCACTGAGAAAAATCATGATCTATCATTTTTGCTACTAAATGTTCCTGGTACATACTGCAAGTACTCAGGGCCCATGACTAGAGGTTGCTCATCCTGATTTTAAAGCCAAAATTAGACATCATTTCCTTAAACTCATCAGTTCATGTATACTTTCACATCTTTCTCACTGACATGCTTACTATTTCCTCTCTTCTTTGAAAAACATAATTCTATTTCTGGAGGCTGGCCAGACATGTCCTTTATGTATTAAAAAAAAACCTCATATGGTAGCTTAGAGTTAACCAGAAAGTTACCATTTATCATTTCTTCTTAAATTTTTGCTTCTACAATTATGTTTAACTTAGAATCCTAAGTTTGACTAGACTTCTCAAACTTTTTCCTTATCAAGCTACTTATCTGGAAGTCCTTCTTACCCAATCTAGGTAAAACACCTTAAGTCAATTTAAATGTTCTCATTATGATTGAGTAATGATGTTGTCTGTTATTAACTAAAGAAAAACCACTTTTACCCAGTTTTGAGTAATTTATCCAGGTTTGGAAAGCACTGACTTAAGGAGACAACATTCTCTCCATTCTACTTGAATTTATCTTACTCGTGAAAAAATAAACTGTAAGTCTTATATCGAAAATAATTCAAGCTGATCAGATATATCTAGAGCAAATGCTACAATGGAAAACCTACAGCCCAAAAATTAATGTTGAGATCATTGTTCCACACCTTGGCAAACAATGTTATCATATGGAAACAAAATTAAGCAAAGCTTAGAACAGAGATAGAAAAAAAAACATTCCTGTGAAGTGTGACTCTTTTATGCAAAATGTAACTCAACCTGTGCCGTTGATAGTTACCAATTGTTACCAATTAGTAACTATCAACCACACAGGTTGAGTTACGTTGGCAATTGGGACTGGAATTTCTGTCATTAAGTGATGCAGATATAAATTGTAACATCATATGACTTAACAACGGCAAGTCCTGCTTGCCGTTGTTAACCATATCCGACTGATTGTTAGCAAAGGACCGGCCTTGATCCAAGCCACTCTGGTCTCAGTCCCTCCCATCCCAAAGCATTGGTAAGGTAAGGGAGTATCTTGTCTACAACTGACCCCACCTGCACCCCCACATCTGTGCTCTTTTGGCTGGCTTGCACTTCTGCTGACCTTGTCACCCTACCCTCCACTCACCCTGGCCTGTCGCCCCTGCCTGCCTTGCTGGCTTTGCCACTCTGTGCTCACTGGCCCTGCCCCCTGCCAGCCTTGCCATACGATGCTCACTGACCCTATTGCCCCTGCCAGCTTTGCCACCCCTCCAATCCTTGCTACCTCCAGCTGATTTTCACCATCATCTTCCTGCAACTGCTGAAAAAGCCTATCCTGCCGGGATCTCAAGAGACAGCTGCTGGTTGCGTCAGGCTTTCTTCCTCGGGCTGTGCCCACCCCTTATCCAAATTGTGATGGCCTTGTCTGAATTGCAGGTGCTGCTCTTGTGAGATTTCTGGAAGCTTCAGAAGCCTTTCAAAGGTCATATGGGGAGCAGCAAAGTAGGCAGGGATGGAAGGCCAAATTGAATGCAAAGCCGTCCAAAGGGCAGAGATGAGGGCAGATAGGCAAGGCGAAGTGGGGGGAGGGAAGCTAAAGTGCTTCTGTAGTTTTAAGTGCAGGAGGTTGCCAAGCACTGAATTGGGATCACATGACCACAACGGTACTGCAACAGCTGTTAACTTTGAGGACCAAGAATAACTACTCTTTGCTGCTGTAATGGACATAACCTGAGGACTATCTACAATTGTGGAATCAGAGCTGATGGCTGTACAGGATTACATACTCTGACACCCACCCTTTCTCTCTCTCTGTCACATACAACTGATAAAATATGTGATTCCCAGAATAACTGTTCAGAAGGTAAGACTGGACATGCAACTTTTAAAGAGACAGAGCAGTGCTTGAAACTACACAAAATTAGGCTGGAACGAATTTTTCATGGCCATTTCAAAGTATTAAATATTTGTATTTTACAAAGTTCTGTATCCTCTGCCTTTCTTTCATTACTTTAAAAAAATGCAGGTGCAATCAAACATTCACTGAAAAGAACTGACTTGCAATAAAAATAAAAGCTAAACTTTTCATCTAGTTATGGTGAATACTGAAATAGTACAACTTGGCAGGGGGAAAAACCTTCAATAAACAGCAACATTCACCAATAAAAACTTTTTTCTAATGTATATGTAAGTAAAGACAGCTGAGTTTAATATAAGTGATCCTCAAATAAGCACACATACAATCGCAACTGGAATGACATGTGTTCACTCAAAATTACATCTCAAGACATGGGAAAAGACTCATTCAAGCACATAGCATATAAATAATCAATCTGCAGCTGTCTCAGAAAAGTCCCAGAAAAGTGAGTTTCTGAATAAGCATATTTGGTATTACCTTGGGTTTTAGATTTTCTAATTATGATCCACTGCTTGGGACACATTACTGAAAATGCTAGCTCAGTACAGAACACTCTAATCCAGGGGAAAATGGCAAGAAGAGAGGGTGACTAGTAAGACCAGGTTAGGAATCAAAGATTGCCGTGGAGAAATTTTACATGCCAAGAGTCAACATCTGCTCGAATGGCACATAATCAGCGGATCGAATTTGATCCTATTGAAAATGCCAGTTAATTAGGCTTGCTAATTGCTATTGTTTTATTAAGAACATTGGAAAATGAGCTTGCAAATAAAACAAAATGTTAACAGTGTATATTTTTCTTTAAAACCTCTAGAAATACCTATTTGGAATCATGATGATAAAATGTCAATAGCGTTATTTCATTAATCTATTAGCCGGGATAATATAAAAGCATAAATTGAAGAAAACTGAAAAAATATACAAAATGTAAGGTTACATCTAGCAAAAATTATATAAAACATATCATTTTTTTCTGAAACATATGCAATTTAACAGATGAAAGCAAAAATAGATTTTGTGTCCATCATCAAAGTTAGACAATCATTGAGTTGATGTTTGTGTGCAATGCTGCCTATCTAGTGCCACAATTGGTAGCCGCATAAAAACAGATTCAGCAGAAACACCAGGAAAAAAAAAGAAAAAAGTCACATAACATAGTAAAAATAAAGGTTACTAAAATACCACATTTTCAAGTTTCTTGAAAAAAAAAACATTTTTTGTTACAAATTCTGAACACTTTCCAGAATTTTAAAATAAATGTTTTAATCTTTTGATTTATTTTATGACAAGCAACATGATAGTAGAACAGCAGTACTACTATACAGTAGTAATACATTGCCCTTCAAAAGGTACCCTTTTTTCAGAATATGTTTTTTATGGATATATCCTACCACGAAAGTTTAACTGACAAACTCCATTGATGAAAAAACTTGCAGGATATACAGGTAATCCTCAAAGTATGACCGTAATCCAGCCCAAAATTTCTGTTGTTAAGTGAAACATTTGTTAAGTAAGTTTTGCCCCATTTTACAACCTTTGTTGCAGGGGTGGGATTCTTCCAGTTCGGACCAGTTCTATAAACCGGTTGTTACGATTCTGTCAGTTTGGAGAACTGGCAAATTGTGCCCTTGGCTGGCCCTTCCCCACCTGTCGGATTTCTTGCTTTCTAGCTAATCTAAATCGCTGTTGTACTGCTTTGCCTTCACCCAGGCGGCTTCCCTGAGGCCCAGTCAGGGGTGGTATTCAGGGTGTTGGGGGAGAAGTGGCCTGAGAGCAGAGCTGAACCTTCCTTAGGACTGAAGCTTCTATTTTTCAGTGCAGACTCAGGCAGCAGATTGCAGAAAGGTAGATCTATGAGTGAATCTGTGATTCTGCAAGCAACTCAATCTGCTTTGCCTGATTTTGGGCTCTTTTATATATATATTCAATATTTCAATATTGAATTCAATATTTACATAAATTATTTACAATATTTACATACAAGCCATGCCCAGCCAGTCACGTGACCACCAAGCCATGCCCAGTCAGCAAGCCACACCCACCCAGTCACATGACCAAGCCACACCCACAAATTAGGCCACACCTACAGAACTGGTTAAGAAATTTGAATCCCACCCCTGCTTTCTTGCCACAGTTGTTGATCAGGGCACTTGTTAAATTAGTAACACAGTTGTTAAGTGAATCTGGCTATCCCATTGGCTTTGTTTATCAAAAAGTTGAAAAATGTGATCACTGCATCTGTCATAAACACGAGTCAGTTCCC
Source organism: Naja naja (assembly GCA_009733165.1). Classification (NCBI taxonomy): domain Eukaryota; kingdom Metazoa; phylum Chordata; class Lepidosauria; order Squamata; family Elapidae; genus Naja; species Naja naja. Next base: position 233,361,529 of record CM019149.1, on the reverse strand, counting down.
AGCATCTGAATTTTTATCACATGATCATGGGATGCTGTAATGGTCATAAGTATGAAAGTCACTTTTTTCAGTGTTGTTGTAACTTTGAACAGTCACTAAATGAACTGTTATAAATCAAGGACTATCTGAACAGCAACTTGCAAACTAACCGAAGTACAGAGAAGAGCAACTAAGACGATTAGGGGACCAGAGACTAAAACATACAATGAACAGTTGCAAGTATGGCTAGTCTAGTGAAGAGAAGGACCAGGGGAGACTTGATAGTAGTGTTCCAGTATTTGAGGGGTTGCCACAGACAGAAGGGGTCAAGCTATTTTCCAAAGCATCTGAAGGCCAGACAAGGAATAATGGATGGAAACTGACCAAGGAGAGATTCAACCTAGAAATAAGGAGAAATTTTCTGACAATGAGAACAATCAACCAATGGAACAGCTTGCCTTCAGAAGTTGTGGGAACCTCATCACTGGAAACTTTCAAGAAGATATTGGATTGTCATTTGTCAGAAATGATATAGGGTCTCCTGCTTGGGCGGGGATTTGAACTAGAAGACCTACAAGGTCCCTTTCAACTCTGTTAATCTGTCAAATCTGTTAAGAAAATGGAAAAGTTAGGTAAGGGGACTGAGACTTTATCTACCCATTTTCTGCCTATCAGTATTATAACTGAATAGAGTAGGACAAAGTACAGAATACAGTACAGTACAGTACAGAGGGAGATACTGTCAAAAGAAAATGAAGGTTTCAAAATAAACAAAATCTTGTTGGAAGCTATGGAGAAAAAATCCTGAAAAATTCCTACAGCGCATCTCTACAGGGGAGGCAGGTGGAAAGCATCTCAGAACATTGATGACTTCTAAGCACTTGTTACTGGTCATGTGACCCAGAATGGATTACTGTACTACAGTATAGTAATCTGCTCTATGCTTACCTATACACACAGAGATGCAACATAAAAGAAAAACAAAATACAGAAAAATTGAACACATTATTCATTATGCAGAATAAAATACAGTGCCTCCTTTGGTCTTTGGAAAAGTTTGGAAAGAACTTCAGAATTCATGCTCTGCATACTTTACCTACTTTGTTTTATAAGACGTAAATTGTTTTGCACAGCTATTGACTGAAATAAGTATTTTCTATCCAGAAGATTCATATGCAGCATCACACAATAGATAATGCAAAGCATTTTTAGCAGATACAAAATGAGTATAATAGAAGAAATATACCAATTGTTTTTGGCAGTGCTTGTATTTTCATAACATCTTCAGTGATTGTAGGAAAATAATTGTCAGCTCTAATCCTATGCACTCTTAAAGGAACTTATTCCTGGGTAAACATGTAAAGGATTATACTGGAATGCATGAAAGTAATTTCTAAATCCATGGATGAACTGTTAATGGTAAAGAAATAAGTGCATTCTCAAGTATTGGTGAAATTAAAAAATGAAAGCAATCCATTGGAAAAGCTAATTTTTGCCTACATCTTATAAGTCAGTGTACAAATAGTTTATTACAGCTCTCTATTTATCATTTTGATTTGTAAAAAGATTAAAAGATAGCTGCATTGACCTTTAATATTTTTGTTAAGTCACTACCCAAAGAAACCCAGGCATAGTTCTTCCAATTATGCAATGGAAAAAGAGAGGGAAGTCACTCAAACCTCACTACTGAGCATTAATGTGGGGGGGAGGGGGACCAGATTGCAAGGATTCAGACTTATGATGCATTCAAAAATCTTACATTCCAATTTAGTAAACAAGTCTTGCAAGCATTAAGAAATACTAAGATCCTTACTGCAAATTAATATAAGAATCAAATGTCTAGTAGATTTTCACTATCTATTGCAACTGATTAGGACAGTGAGAACTGAAGTCCTAAATATCTAGAGAATTTCTCCTCCAGCATAGTTCTTCAACATAAGGATTGTTTTTGTTTTGGTATTTGATTTTTGTTTTTCACAACTTAAAAAAGCTGAATAGAAATTATAGATAACTCGTTGCATACCCATTAAGTAATTAGTATAACTTTAAGCTACCATTTTATATTATGAGCGTGAATCTAGCCCAGTGATGGCTAACCTTTTCGCCGTCGCATGCCGAAAGTGAGCACACACGTGCGTGCATGCCTGCACCCATAATGCAATATGCGCACAACACCCCCCTCCTGTGCATGTGTGCATAACCCCCCACATGTGCCCCCCCTGTGCATGCACATGCATCTTCCGCATGCATCCCACCCCCCACGCATGCATGGCAGATACCCGACAATCAGCTGGCTGGCGGGAGGCGCACATGCATGCACAGTAGATTAGTTCTGGGGGACGGCTCGTGTGCCGGCAGAAATGGCTCTGCCTGCTACTTCCAGCACACGTGCCAGAGGTTCACCATCACGGGTCTAGCCCCTTCCTAGGTTCACACATTCCCAGTCCTTGTTTCAAGTCTAGATGAATTGTTTTGTGTAATCATGGATCTGCTTAATGTCTAGAAGATGAACAATATCTTAACATGTTATCTATTAGTATTTGTATACCATATTGTTTATTTCACTAATATTATTAACATCAATACATTTTAGCTAGGTTGAGGCATGGAACAGTACCAAGACCAAAACATAGTGAACCTAAGAAGTAAAAACCTCTGAATTACTAATAGTTATGGATTGCTGGACTCCTGGGAAGGTTAAATGAATTTGTATGGGCTAACCTGTGGCTTAATATTATACCTTTGATAAAATAATTAAATCTTTCATCTCTGAATGTTTTATATTTTGATATGAAATAGCTAGGCAGTTAATGCAGGTATCTAACCCAACATCTAGAAAAATTGGAGCAATGGAAGGAGAATTAATAGCATCCATCTTTGTTCCCATTTTTTCACCTAAGTTTCTGCTTAATGGAGAAATGTTATTACTCAAAGGTATGCAGAGCAAATACACAAAGGTGTGTTTGCATATAGTGAAATAAAAACTCACCTGCAATAGCTAGAATTCAGCACTAGCTATTGGTTCCAGGAAGCAATGTTATTTTAGGTAAACAATCTTGTGATAATGCAATACAATCTTCATATATTGAGCAAAAAACTTCCTTTAAGAACAGAACATTTGCATATCAAAGTATGTTTATATTAGTTTTTCATCAATTCAGGGCATTTTTAAACCCAACCTTGTGAAACTGATATCCCTCCTTTAGTCCAGAAAAATCACCTGAATGTTTCAATCCTAAATTCCTTTACACAGTAGAATAATTTCTAATTCTCCTCCCAATCATCCATTTCAGATAACAGATTCAGTTATATTTTATATCTTATGAATTCCAGCAAAAGGACTAGCGGTTATTTTGTAAATATATTTATTTTGTAAATATATTTATGCCGTTTAGATTCTGGTGCCCTTTCAATTATAAGCAGTTGCTCCCTGCTCCCCGCAGTCAACAAAATTTAACAGCTAAGTCCTGATCTTGATCCTGTCCTTAAAACTCAATGGGATTTCCAAGTTAGCACATTCTACTACTGGAACAAAGCACAAACACGGGGAGTAATTAATCCCTTTACAAGTTTTAGAAAAGATTCCTGACCTTCTTACAAGCTTGAAAAAACCAGAAAGAACCAACACCATGCATAACAGGCACCGGCCTAGCCTTAAACAGAAGTCTAACTGTTGCTCTTCTCCATAACAGGATGCTCAATTACCAGAAGGCGAAACTTGAAGGGGTTGTGGGGAAAGGACATTAAACGCTCGGATTCTTTCAGGCAGCCAACCCAGCTCGTGTCCTTCTCCCGTTTAAGGACGCCTACAGAATCTGCACCGAGTACTTTTTTTCCTGAGCTTCTTTTTTTGGGGGAGACAGCGAGGGGGGAAGGGAAGAGGGGGTATTGTTATACAATCGTGCCGTTGGTATAAGCCGGGCAATGGCTGTTCCAGGACATTTCTTCGACTTTTTTTTTTGTTTGTTTGTGTATAAAATCACCCATCGCAACAACTTCCCCAAGCCGGGGACTCGTCCACCTCCGGCGACAACCGAACCGGCCGTGCCCGTCCCCTCAACTGGCCACTTTGAAAAGCGCGGCGAGCGATAGGCGACCAGCCCCACACACCCTGAGGTGCTGAACGGGAAGAACCTCGACCGTCGCCCCTTCCCCATTTCCTACCTTTTATTGGTCGGGAGTTGCGTGAAGGTGTTTTTTTTGGGGGGGAGGGGGTGTATCGTTCGGCGAAGGCTATGAATGAAAGACAACAACCTCCCCTCCACCTGTTCGGGAAAGCCAGGGCTGGAGCTGGCCAAGGGTGCAAGAGCCCTTTCGACCACCGCCGCGGCTGAAGCCATGTCTCCCCTTCGCCACGCAACCTCCACCTTCACCAATGAGCCTCCCTTCTCCTTGGCGCCAACCCGTGTCCCCCAACCCCCCCCCACTCCTCCTCTCCTCACCACGCAGCTCCCCAGCAGGCCAGGCTCGGGCTCCGTGGGCAGCTCGGAGAAAGGCCTCCTCCTCCTCTTCCTCCGGCAGCCGAAGTCTCCCGCACACCCACCTCCAGCGGTCGAGAAAGCGGGCTTTGCTTTGCCGCAGGCGACGAGGTTCCAAAAGCCGAGCCGGACTCCAAGGCAATCCGGCGCGGGAGGGACTAAGCTGCGGCGGCGGCGGTGGCAAGAGCCAATTGCCTGGCGCTCTCGAGCTCGGCTCAGCCCGGGGCGTCCGCGCTCCTGCCCCAGTTGCGCCTCTGCGCCGCAGGGCAGCAGCGCCTCCCGACGGGCACGCGACCGGTTTGGTCGCCAGGTTGCAGCACTCGCCGCTTCCTCCTCCTCCTCTTCCTCCTCCTCCCAATGCAAAGTCCCGAACCGGGCTTCCCTTTTTTTTCCTCCGGCCCTGTTATGGGGAGAAATCTCCTCCTCGTAGAAGCCAGAGCCGCCCGCCTGCCCGCCTCCTCGAAGCTCAGTGCAAAAAGCCTCGGCGGGCCTCGTGCTCTTTTCCTCCTTCCAGCTCCCAAGCTGGGCTGGAGGAGGAGGGAGAGGGGGAAGGGAAGGAAGGAAAAGCCAGAAGCCAGCGACCCAAAACTAAGCGGCTGTCTTAGGCCCTCCCGTGGCCCGGCAGCCGCACCGAGGCTCTTCCTCGTTCCTCCCCCCCCCGCGCCCCCCTCTTCACTTTCCTTGGCGTCGCCCTTCGGTTCTCGTCCTCTCTCGGCTCCCCGTCTTTCACGCGCCAGGGGTTTACCTGGGAGGTCCCACCGGGCTCTCTCCGACCGTGGCCTGTCAGTTTGATCCGGCTTCGGGTTGAGGAAATTGTTGGGTCCAACTTGATTTCTGCTCTCCGCGCAGTCTCGGAGGTGGACTCTGCGCTCTCCGATGATTGCTTGCTTGTAAAATCCACAATGGTATCTTGAAGGCAAGCAAAATGTGCGATGCCTCAACCTTTGGTCCATTTCTTCCAGTGTATCTTTTCATATCTCTCTCTCTCTCTCTCTCACACACACACACACACACACACACACACACACACACACTGCTGCTCTTTGAACAGAATCAAATCTTGCAAATCTGGGATGAAGCAAATATTAAAGAGCAATGCCCTTTTAGGAACACCAAAGATAACAATTGTGATCTTTTATATGATTTATTTTATCTGCCACATTTTTTCAATGCTTTAATAATGGCTTGCTCAAGACCTAAACATCCTATAAACAATCTGGATTTTGGTACTGCAATGGAAGCCATAGCTATCATAAAAACGGTAATAAAAAAGACACCTCTAAAATCTAGCAAACAGGAAGGATAATGTACAAGGTTGGTCATATGGTTTGGTTAACTTTTGCACCTGAACAGGTAAATCACAATCCATGACCTATATTGTCTTTAGATCACTTGGTCTGTGTGGCAAAAATTTGGTGGCAAACTATTCTTTTGCTACCAAAAGATGCAAAAGCCTTAAGCCTTAAACCACCTGTAAAATGCTAAGAGATTGCGACTTGTACCTTGTTTTCCTTTTGCATAGACTATATGCTTTGAATTGTGAATATTCACTATTTAATCATTTTGAAAACAATTTTTATAAATATTCAGAAGTGATACCATCTAAATAGGTTGCATTAAAGTAAGAGATGCTTACAATGGTTATTCTGAATTTCAATTCCAAGCATCAATAAATGCATTTTAAAGCACTGTAGCAAGGCTTTGAGCAATTCCTCTCTCAATGTAATGATTTGGGTTGGGGCATGCTATGAACCCTGCATACTATGAACCCTGCTAGGCCACTTATAAGCCATGGTTTAAAATTCACCATAATGATTTCAGTATAGCATAATTCCAAAGTATTGTGTGAAGTCCTAGTATCAGGTACACACACACAGGGGGAGACAGATATACAGATATATAGATATAAATATACAGTAGCTTCAGGAAAGTAGAAGAGGGACCTCTTAGTTTTAGTTTTGAAGACAGAACTGCTCCTATTGATCTTGCTTTGGAGTAAAATACTATAAAGCATAATTATAACGCAAAATACTAATTGAGCAATTTTATGCAGCATTTGCAGATCCTTACTGTATCAGAATAACAGAACCTGAAAGCTAAGAAGTAAGTAGTGATTTGTACTAAATAAGTATGCATGTTTGGATTTAAATGCCATATATGCTCCTTAAGGTACCTCTTGAAGCAAGCTTGCATTAACATTGATTCCACAAGGGTATTTGTTGTTTAGTAATTATTTCTAGTGATCAGACTCTGGTAATTCTAATAAGCTTTACTCGATAGGTTTGTGCTTCTTATCATAATTGGACTTTGTTCTTGCTGTCATAGAGCTGAGGAAAAGCAATTAAAGATAAGTACAAGAGGAAGTTCTAAATAGAATAGAAATTGTTCTTTTTAGCTTAGTTTCCTTTATCCACTTTGATCCCAAGAGGCTCCTTGCCTTACATATATGGATTTTTATAAATTAATATATGGTTTTATAGACAAAACACACCATTGTAGAAGATAATTTCTCTTTTTGACACAGTTCTGTACGCTTCCATCGATAGCCATTTGTTACATTAGTTGTTAGGAAGACAACCTTTTTTTATTGAGAGACTCAGACAAATGCCCTGCATCTTGCCAACATTTTCTTTAGTTCAGTTGATTACAAAGGGCACTTCAAAACACAGCCTATAAAACTGGCACTTTGATCTATAACACTCTTTGAGGTACAATCACTTATTTTGATGAGAAAGCTTTGGAAAGAAACAATTTGTGGATTGGATCTAAAACAGTTTGCAATATTTTTGTTTATTTCATCAAAGCAGTTCCTTTCATTAGACTTTCAACTGGAAAGTTTTTGATGTCACTAAGATTTACAGCAGATAGGAGAGCAGTGACCATTTATATTTCTGTAAATAGAAATGTCCTAGAATGGGTGTGTTAAAAAATTAATGTAGTAGCAATATTCTTCATAAACTTCCTTTTTGGTTGGAAATGTTTTGTTAATTTGGTTAACCATGTGAGGTTATAGTAGGCCAGGAAAAAAAATTGTAACAGATTCTCCTTATAATATTAGAATACTCATGTTGTCACAGCAGCGTCCTGTGATGTGTCACAACTTTTTCCCCCTTCGCTAAACTGGGTGTGGGTGGGGCCAGCGTGTGATGCATCCAGCCCACAGGCCATGCATTAGCCCTGCATTAGCATCTTTATTTTATTTATTTATTTATTTTGTCAAGTGATTATAAGATAAACATAGTTATGAATACATGAAATGGATACATGTAAGAAAAATAAAAAGAAACAATAGGACAGGGACGGTAGGCACGTTGGTGCGCTTATGCACGCCCCCTAATCTATGCCTAATCTTGCCTAATCTATGCTCCACCTGTGGTCCCAACACATCTTGACGGTGTCAGATTAAGAAAGCAAAAGCTGCCCCAAAAAACTGGAATACAGTCCTAGGCTGCATTAACAGAGCAATGGATCAAGATCAGATAACAGGTTAGTACCACTTTATAATGCCTTAGTAAGACCACATTTGGAATATTGCCTCCAGTTTTGGTCACAACAATATATAAAATAAATATAAAAAAGATATTGAGACTCTAGGAAGAGTGCAGAGAAGAACAACAAAGATTGGAGGCTAAAACATATGAAGAACAGTTGAAGGGATTGGATAGTCTGGTTTAATGAAAAGAAATATTAGGAGTGACATAATAGCAGTCTTCCAATATCTAAGGGGCTTTCACAAAGAAGGAGTCAACTTAGTCTCCAAGTGCCTGAAGGCAGAACAAGAAGCAATTGATGGGAGCTAATCAAGGAAAGAACCAACCTAGAACTAAGGAGAAATTTCCTGACAGTGGTAAAACTTGCCTCCAGTAGTTGTGGGTGGTTCCATCACTGGAAATTTTTAGGAAGAGATTGGACAACCATTTGTCTGAAGTGGTATAGGGTCTTCTGCTTGAGCAGGGGGTTGGACTAGAAGACCTCCAAGGTCCCTTCCAACTTTGTTTTTTAATGTAGAACAGGGGTATGCAACCTTTGGCCTGCCAGGATTGCATTGAGTGAAGAGAAATTGTCGTGGGCCACATATAAAATATATAATATAATTAATCTATATGAAAATCACATAATATTAAAAGTTTGTCATCTTGTGGGGTCATATTACTAGCTGCCCAGGGCTGCAACTGGCCCTGAAAATGCCAAGTGCTGAAGGTAGATGATAAAGCATAATGCAGAGCTTACCCAATATTCATATTCTACTTCTGGGCCTAATATTAATCAAACATTCACAGTTTAACTTAACCATTACTTTAGAGTCTAGTATGTTATATAAAGCTGGAAAATTGGATTAATTGAGTGAGCCACTGTTTGGTTAACTATAGGTGAGTGTAATTTGTCAGCATGGCCCCAGTGTGGAGCCAAATAGTATTTCTAGTGAACATTTTAATGGTCCTATCCAGGGGAGGGATTAAAAATTTTTAACAACCGGTTCTGTGGGTGTGACTTAGTTGGTGGGCATGGCTTGGTCATGTGACTGGCTGGGTGTGGCCAACTCAACATCACTCACATTGAGGCACGCATCTCCTTGCCTGGCCTCTCATGACTGTGGGGATGCTGCAACAGTAAGTGTGAAAAATGGTCATAAGTCACTTTTTTCAGTGTCATTGTAACTTTGAATGGTCACTCAACACAAGCAAAGTACCAGCAAAGGAGGAAAAAAAAACCTCCAGAGAAGTTCCTGAGACAGGAAGTCTAGTCCTGCCAAGAATGTAATAAGGGTTAACAGAGAGGCAGTTTCTGTAAGCAACACCAGAATGTTTCCTTCCTGCCTTCCTTACAGAATTAGGCCAGTAATTTCTTCTAACAACCGGTTCTCCAAACTGCTTAGAATGTTAACAACCGGTTCTAGAGAATAGGTGCGAAGCTGTAGAATCCCACCCCTGGTCCTATCAATGTGACTTAAGTATGGCACAATTTTTTTTCATATCTTCTGCTTTTAAGTGAATATTAAATATTGCTTGCCATAGTAACAACTGGATAATATTTTTACTAAATTCATTTTACTAATGAGTGCAATTAATTTCCCAATAGCATAAAGATATAAATATAATATGGAACATAAATTACAGAAACTATATACTTATAACATGAAGAACGGTGTAGGTGAATGATATGTTCCAAATTTGTTATAATCTCATCTTTAGTTTAGGATTATAGGCAATAATATCTGGAGGACATTCTAAAATTTACCTAGAGAGGACCATTCCAGAAACATCTGAGCTGCCCAAAGTCACAAAGTGAAACACCATTAACTAAGACAGATGGAATTAAAATTTAATTTAACCCATGGACCTTGCGATGCATATGTAAGTATTCCAAATGCTTATGTTATTATATTCATATCTTTGTGGGGCATTCTACATGTTTAATACGTTGCTGCTAAACCTGAAATACTTTCTTGATGGCCAAGAGCATTTTGCTACAAACACCACAATTCCTTGCAAGTGAAAGGATCTTCCTGAAAAGTAAAGAGCTGGAGAGGAGGCTTCCCTCAAGCTATGGAGTAGATTGTAAAACCACAGCTCTCATGATAAAATCTGTACGCAATGGGGGAAAAGGATCTAAATGACAGAAGAGGAACTGAAATAAATGCCTGTTAGAGAAGGATTTTTAGCACTGGAATCCCACTTAAAAGAAACAGTTTTTCTCATATTTGTTATCTCTTGCATTCCTAATACCAAGATCAAGCAGGTTTGAGCATAATCACATAAACCAAGTCTTTCTCCAATTTCTATTTTATATCCAAAAAACTTTGACATATGCCCTGTCCTGTGAAACCCTGTGGGTCAGAAGTCTTTCCTTAAACTGATTAAATCCAGTCTCAGCAAATGCAGAAATCATTCTTTCCACAAAACTCAGAAGCTGGAGATCAGGTTTATTGGACCTTCCCTGTAATTGCACAGATCATCTTGCTGCCTTTTATCTGCAGCTCCTAGCCACACTGCAAATACATCTAATTTTCTACAATTGTCTCTTGAAATGGTCCTCTTTGAGCACGTCTAGTCTCATCACTCCCACATCTCACTTAGAAGGAATGAGGAAGAAGCTGAAACATAATTTAGACTCTTAGGCAGGGGAACAGTCTGGAATATTTATTTATTGGAAAGGATGCCTGAACATTGCCTTTTCTTGGGAGGTGGCAGGTGACATTGATGTGCCTCCTTTAGTTTGGTAGCCCCAGTGGCAATACAGTAACAGAAGCCTAAATTTGCCATGCAACTGGGCCTTGGCACTTGAAGGGGACATGAGAAATGGAAAACACCCACATTCTTTATAATCTATATAAATGACTTTTGCAATCACCTTGTAAGCAACTGCGTCCTCTTTGTGGATGATGTAAAACTATTCAACACCACCGACAATGCTACTGTCCTTCAAAGCGACCTTGATTATGTGTCTGAATGGTCAAACAATTGGCAACTCCAAATCTCGACCAACAAATGTTCTGTCCTACACATTGGTAAAAAAAATTAGTACACCAAATACAAACTAGGCGGATATGACCTCGTTGATGACCCTCACTCTGTCAAGGACCTTGGAGTACTCATATCAAATGACCTAAGCGCCAGAGCTCACTGTAACAGCATTGCCAAAAAGGCATTAAGAGTTGTAAATCTAATGTTAAGAAGCTTCTCCTCCAGTAATATTGAATTGCTAGCTAGGTATACAAAACCTTTGCTAGACCAATACTTGAATACAGCTCATCTGTCTGGAATCTGCACTGTATATTGGACATTAATAAATTGAGTGAGTCCAGAAGTATTTCACGAGAAGACTACTACACTCCTCTGCTCGCAACAGAATACCCTATATCACCAGGCTTAAAATTTTGGGCTTGGACAACCTTGAACTATGCTGTCTACGGTTGGACTTAAGTGTAGTACACAAAATTATCTGCTACAATGTCCTATCAGTCAATGACTACTTCAGCTTCAACCGCAACAATACAAGAGCAGACAACAGATACAAACTCAATGTAAACTGCTCCAAACTGCTGAAGTCATACTTTGCACAAAGTATGAATTCAGCAACAGAGTGGTCAATGCCTGGAATGCACTACCTGACTCTGTTGCTACATCCTCTAACCCTTGAACCTCAAACTATCCACTATTGACCTAAACCCATTCCTAAGAGATCTGTAAGGGGCGTGCATAAGTACACAATCTTGCCTACCGTCCCTGTCCTATTGTCCCCATTTATTCGAACCTATTTCCTGTATTCTTACTCCTGTATGTATTATCTTGTAAGCGATTGACAAATCAAATCAAATGAATAAAATAAATAAATAAGGAGAATATGGTGATGTAGAAGAGAGGGAAAGATCTACCTCTTTCTACAGGGTCCAAAGGAGAAATAAGGGAATCTGAAACTTCAGAGATCTTGCAAAGTTCAGATCAAGAAGTGATGGAAATCCACCCTCCTTCCTGCTGTACTCAGAAAAAAATGGAGCAGAGGGGGGAGATCTCATCAACCCTATTTGACAAAGAAATGGAAATGAAGGGGCACTTGCCTTCAAGCTCCTCAGAACCAGAAGGAGAAAGAAGAAGAAAACAGGGGAAAGAAACCAGAAATGTCCAGTTTTGGCAGAAGCAGTTAAAATTAGAGAAGAATATGTTGTAAAAACTGAAATTGGCAAGGCAGCCAACAGTGACTTCCAGGCTAATGCCACATGCCTCTGTAACATCACAATGTGATGGAATGCGCACCTGCAGCAGCAGAGGGCAAGGAACTTGCCAACTCAGAGCTTTCCCGGAAGAGAAGAGATCCGGATCAAGAGATTGCACATTCCCGAGCTGGATGGGCGAGGGAGGGGGAAGAGAATCAGGGTAACCACACCCTAGAATTCCTCAGAATATAGTTAGTAGCTTAGAAAGTTATAGTTTTAGTTTGAGAAGATTCTATCTACCGGTATCAGGTATAAGCAAAGGTTTGTCTCATCTCTGGGCTGGGCCTGTCACTCCTACAATAGCTACACTGGATTCCACTAGACTTCTGGGTGCAATTCAAACGGCAGGTGCTCACCTTTAAAGCCCTACATCGTATGAGGCCAAGTTACTTCTTGAATCTTCTGTTGCTGATGGCTTCTACCTGTCCCATTTGATCAGGCAAAGATGTGCTTGTCCCCTTGGCGAAATAGTGTCAGTTGGCTTCAGACCTTTGCCTTCTCTGTTATGGTGCTTGCCTCTTGGAACAGCTTTTACCGGAAGGCATGAATGGCCTTGATTATTTTGGCTTTAAGGAAAGCAGTGAAGGCGTGGTTTTTCTTTCAAGCACTGGGCAAGAATGTTGGTGGAGTTCACATGGTGTGACAGGTTTATGAATGAGAGTTTTATCAGGGTCTCAATATTGTTTTTCATTTTAAATGTTTTTTAAGTAATTATATTTTTATTTTTGTTCGTCACCCATAGCATTTTCTGATAGATGGGTGGCCATATAAATTTCTTTTAAAAAATAAGAATAAAGGGGGGGGGAAAACCTAGAGTTTACGATCTGGAACACAGCCCTATATAAAAGCTTTAACTTTACATCACTGCAGATGGAAAATAATCTACATATAAGGCTTTATTTTTCTCTGAAAAGCCCAGTTTTTTAAAAATGTGTTTGAAAATCTTCTGCCAGCTAAGCAAATACTTGAAAATGGTACTAAATGTTTGGAAATTCTATCTAGACCGTTTGCTGAGGTTTGGCGTGAAATCTGACTGACATCAATCTGCTTAACCTTGATCTAGAGAGCAATTGTCTGTTCAGGAGTATGAATTGGGAGGATAGGATAGGATAGGATAGGATAGGATAGGATCAGGGGTGGGATTCTACCAGTTCGCACCTATTCGCTAGAATCGGATGTTAACATTCTAAGCAGTTTGGAGAACCGGTTGTTAGAAGAAATTACTGGCCTAATCCTGTAAGGACGACAGGAAGGAAACATTCTGGTGTTGCTTACAGAAACTGCCTCTCCGTTAACCCTTATTACATTCTTGGCAGGACTAGACTTCCTGTCTCAGGAACTTGTCTGGAGTTATTTTTCCCTCCTTTGCTGGTACTTCGCTTGTGTGGAATGACCATTCAAAGTTACAATGGCACTGAAAAAAAGTGTCTTATGACCATTTTTCACACTTACGACTGTTGCAGCATCCCCACAGTCATGAGAGGCCAGGCGAGGAGATGCATGTTTCGATGTGAGTGATATTGAGTTGGCCACGCCCAGCCAATAACATGACCACCAAGCCATGTCCACCCAGTCACATGACCACCAAGCCACGCCCACCACCTAAGCCACGCCCACCACCTAAGCCACGCCCACAGAACCGGTTGTTAAAAAATATTGAATCCCACCTCTGTATAGGATAGGATAGGATAACAGAGACATTAACAAAAGACCTTGGAGGTCTTTTAGTCCAACTCCTTGCTCAGGCAGGAAACCCTATATAATTTCAGACAACCCATTGTCCAATTTCTTCTTAAAAATTTCGTGTGTTGGAGAATTCACAATTTCTGGAGGCAAGTTGTTCCACTTCTAACTGTCAGGAAATTTCTCCTTAGTTCCAGGTTGCTTCTCTCCTTGATTAGTTTCCACCCATTGCTTCTTGCCCTGCCCTTGGAGAATAACTTGACTCCCTCTTCTTTGTGGCAACCCTGAGATAACAGAACACTGCTATCATGTTACCTCTAGCCCTTCTTTTCATTGAACTAGACTACCCAATTCCTGCAGAGATATTACCAATTTTGGGGGGAGGGAAATGCTATTTTATCACCAATGCTGAAATAAAGTTCAGGTAGCAGTCCAACTGGTTTCTGTAATTCTCTTTTTGGGACATTGTCGCCAGTAAGTTTTCCCTGCCCCTGCCTGAGAGGGGCTGTTTTTGCATGTTACATTAAACCACACTGGCAGGATATGTTTAATGTTGTGCAAAGTCAGCCCTTGGGAGTTTAATGATGAATGAATTCAGCAAATCAGTTTAGGAAAGCCAATTATGGTTGTTTACTATAAGTGTTTTGGCTGAATAAAGTCAGTATATAAATGAGTTAGGAATCCAAAAGTATAGTAACAAAAGATGATTACTGGGACAATGAACAGTTTCTTCTCTAAATCTAGGCCTGGTTTACAAAGCCATAACTTGTTCAACTATAGCTTATTGAAGGAATTAAATGGAGTAAATTTATATAATGCACTCTATACATTAGAACAGGGGTGTCCAATTCAAGGCCCGCAGCCGGATCTCGCCCCTTGGGGTGCTTAGATCTGGCCCACAGGGCTGCTCTGGAAACAGCAAAGGACCAGCCTGCCGTGACTCTGCCAGTGAAAACGGAGCTTGGGGATGCTGCGCGCAGGCTGCCTAGGCTCCAGTTTCAGCCTCGAAGGCCTCCTGCAGCCCTCTGCCAGTGAAAATGGACCCTGGGCATGGCCTCCCCGGGCTCCACTTCCCCTGACAGAGGGCTGCAGGAGGCTGTTGTGACTAAAAACAGAGCCTCAATGAGTGATGGTGAGCTGGCCACACCCACCCTGGCCACGCTCCCTCAGCCCCCAGGTCAAACATAACCCTGGTGCAGCCCCCAATGCAGAGGTGGTATTCAGCAGGTTCTGACCAGTTCTGGAGAACTGGTAGCAGAAATTTTGAGTAGTTCAGAGAACCAGCAAATACCACCTCTGACTGGATATTTTACAGTATCCTTCCCCTGCCACACTCACTAAGCCACGCCCACAGAACCGGTAGTAAGAAAAATTGAATCCCACCACTGCCCCAATGAAATCTACGGTAGTTTGACACCTCTGCACTAGAGTTTATAAAAGTACATGGAGTTGATTCATATACTGGAGGCTTAATGAAACAACACCACGTTTTACAGCATCTGCATCTTTATATTGCTCCTATTGTGTATTCATGCCTATTTGACTCTAAGTCACTTTTTAAAAAGTCTGTTTGGACTGAGACATTTTGGCAACTGTTTGCAAGAGATTCAGTTTGACCTGCCACCCTCCTGTCCTTGGGCCTTCCCATCTCTCTCTCCGAGAAAAGTAACCTGCAACTGATTAATGTAGCCTTACAGGTCAGTCTTCATCTTATGACCACAACTGGGACTGACATTTCCATTGCTAGGCAAGATGATTGAGTGAGTCACAATTGATTTTAGGATATTTTTTCCATGGTTGTTAAGCAAATTATTGCAATTGTTAAGTGAATCATGCAGTTGTTAAACAAATCTGGGTACCAACAGTAACTGCATATTTTGAGGACCAGTCATGAATCACATTTTCAGTGCTATTGTAACTTTGAACAGTTGCTAACAGTTGTTGGTTTGTGGTTGTAAATACATCTTTATGTGTGCATAGTACTCTCTCTCACACACACGTATGTATACAAACCAATGGTGGGATTCAAATTTCTTTACTACCAGTTCTGTGGGCATGGCAGGGGAAGGATACTGTAAAATCTCCAGTCAGAGGTGGGATTTACCGGTTCTTTGAACTACTCAAAATTTCCGCTACCAGTTCTCCAGAACTGGTCAGAACCTGCTGAATACCCCCTCTGATACAAACACACAGACATATGCATGCAGAGATATAAGGTTGTAACAAAAGTCATGTCCCATAGACATGTAATTATATAAATTATGTGGTTGAATTGGTTGCCATTTTCTTCTAAACATTCATTTGATTATGACTTTTAAGTATTCTGAAATACAATAATATTTTCTATGAAAAAAGATTAATTGATATATTGCAATTGGCCTATGGGGTATGGATTTTGGTATAGTACATTCATTATATACACACATTTAGAAATGCCTATAAAGTTTAATTTATATAGACCAAACAAAAACATCAGGGTGTACATACTTAAAGGCACAAAAATTCCTTCATTACTAGCTGGTCTCTAATGTATCTGGACCTACCATTTCTTGGGATGCTATGCAGTAGTAGTAACACTTAGTTTAAAAATAAAAAAGTGCTTGTTCAGTTTTGAATTTTTGAGTTGATCTTTAAATTACTATATTTCTTTGCCTGACCTATTTCTCTTACCCTGAGCTTTTGTTTTGTAATGGTTTTGTAGTGGTTTTGCTGTGTAAATTCAAGCTTGTTGGTGTGTAGGTCAGAGAAAGGCAAGTAGGAATTAAAAAAAATATTCTCCTGGATTTCAAATGGGCATTTACAATTTAAGCGTTATAATTTTTATTTACAATGCAAGCGTTATAATTATTCCTGACTCACTGAGAGTGAATTGGGCTGCCATATAAATGCTCTTAAATAAATAAATACCTTATTACAGCATTTCTGATCAAAAATAATTTTAGAAGATATTGGGGACCATAGTAATCAGTGACACGGTTGAGGTTACACCAAGGGGATATGATTCTAAACTGTCCAATGAATTCCTGGAATTCACTTATACATGAAGATATGCTCCTGATTATGCCCTGCAGTTTTCTTGGCAGAATCTTTCAGAAGTGGTTGGTTATTGCCTTCTTCTTAGGGCTGAGAGAATAACTGGCTCAAAGACACCAACTGGCTTTATGACTAAGATAGGACTAAAACCCAAGTCTACTGGTTTCTACCATGGTGCCTTAATCATTTTGTATACCAAATTGGCTTTCAGCCATGAAAAGAGTGAGGGACAATTTAAAAAATTATCTGTTCTGGATACTAGTGAGTAGCTATGTATACAACTATTGAGGAGACATCATTGGTTCCAACTACAGCTTGCTTAATTACTGTAAACCATTTCAGATACCCCTCAACTCAAAGCAAGGCAGTTATTAAATGAGTTTTACTTCATTTTATGACCTTTTCACCACAGTTGTTCAGCCAATCACAGCAGTTATTAAAGTGAAGTTGGCTTTCCCCACTGACTTGCTTGTTGGAAGACAGCTGGGAAGGTTACAAGTGGTGATCATATGATCCTAGGTAAATGTGACTGTCATAAATACATGCCAGTTTCCAAGTGCCCAAATTTTGATCAGGTGACCATGGGGATGCGGCAATACTTGTAAGTGTGAAACATGGTGTAAGTCCCTTTTTTCAGTGCCATTGTAACTGCACATGGTCACTAAATGAATGGTTGTAAATCAAGGACTACCTGTATTCCATGAACTGAAGAAAGCTCAGACAGGTCATGATTTATTAAGCTAAGCTTCTTGTCATGTCCAGGATATTTCTATGATTGTCTTGGTGGAAGAAGAATGGAAGAAAAATGGAACTTCATCTTTAGCACATCCCGACCAACTTCACCGGCCTATGGATCTGCAGGAGAAAATTCACAGAATACCTTATGTGCAATATATTCATATCTGACAGAAAATCCTATCTGTTTTCCTAGTAGCTGAATTTTTCTTTCTCCTGTTTGATTATACATTAGACATATTTTTTGTTGAATAACTGTTTTCTTCTTCCAGAAATCCAGTTGACTAGAGATGCCATTTCCACAAAGTAAAAATAAATAAATAAATCCAGGCCTATCATTATCTTCCGTCATGTAGTAAATTCAATTTTCTCCTTTGTTGTCCCCAACAAGTCTAAGCCAGATTTCTTTTCAGAAAAAGAAGGCTCTTCCTCTCACAATGGGGCTCTTAAAAAAATACAAAATGTTTAGATTCTTGCTATGAATACATATCTAGGAAGCTTTTTTAAAATTTTCTTTCAGCATTATATTCTTATCTAATATCTAACTCTTAGTTCTAGCTCCAAAGAGCTGTCCCATTTATGATGTTCACCTTGATACAGAGCATAAATTTTCTCCTTACAGTCATATTCTAGGTTAATATTTAATATATGCTATTGCTGCCTTTTTGAGTTTCTAAAGGCCAATGACCTTTAGAGCAGAATTACGCTTGACTAATATGCCTTTTTATTTTTATTTATTTATTTACTAGAGAAAGCAAATTGGAGAGAATCTGTATTCTCTGAAAAAGACCCAAAACGGTAAAATGTGTATGTAGGTGAATCTGTGTATTTGGAAGGAAAGCCTTAAATGTGATAAGTGATACTGTAACACAGTAATGTTATTCATGATAACAAGGAAAAGACAAGTATGTTTTGCTCTTGAGGCCAAGTTAGTGGGGGTTTCCCCCCCAATCTGTTATGTTTCTTGTTGTATAATTGATGGTGGGACATTCGTTTAGTTATGTTAGGTTGCACTTGAATCTACTTAACATTAGGTTTATTTACTCCCAAAAACATTCTTGTGTCATAGACTGTTGTTTAATATCAGGTGATCCTTTTCCCATGGTTTTATCATTTTTTTGACAACTGCCTTTTGTTGCTTTTCTTCTGACATTGTTTCAATAGTTCAAAAGGTTGTGTCTATTTCATGTTACAAGTGTCGTTTTTACTTTTGTGAATTGCAAGATAACTGCTTATAGCTGAAGAGAACCAAAATATTGTCACTGAAACCATATTAGGCCCATATTTAATCAATGTATTGGTAGAAATGGAGAATATAGTATTGGCAGCAACAACAAATTGCTGCAGTGCATGACTGTAATTTTGCTTGGTGACACTGAAATGCAGTAATGGCATTTGCTTCTAAAATAGTAGTAAAATTAACCTAGTAGGTCTCCTTTACAAAGAATTCAAAATGATGGAATCCATGATTTAAAAAAAAACAACCAAATTTATTCATAGAATAGAATCCTGTATTCATTTTTTTACATATTAATTAAGATTAAAATTTGAGGAAAGCAAGTAATTGTGTGTGAGTGTGTGTGTTATACATTTTAATATATATGACATTAGAATGAAATGTATTATCAAATAGACAGAAGAACAGTATCTTTCTTTCAGATATGCTGATTCTATTCCTCATCCACCCCAAGCATTGACCTAAAAATACAGGTGGTTAAGGAAATCAGGATAGGTGAGATTAACTTATCAAAAAAGAAAAAGACAGAGTTACAATGAGAAAAAGCTAGAAGGCCAGATGGATTTGTTTTCACCATCTGTTTGAGAATTTCACCCACACAGCTTACAAATTCTGAATTCTCCTTGATTTGAGTAGGAGTGACCTGCTTCATCGGGCTATTCTCTGTAACCTGAAGGGTGAACTACATTATTTCCAAAAGCTTTTATCAACTCTTTTATTAGAAATCTGAATTTGGGACTTCAGAACCAAAAGCTATGCAGGAATAGGAAGAAAACTGAAGGGAGAAGGTAAGAAATATATATATATTTATAATCCTTATTGTGCAGAATTTGAGATAAATATGGTAACAGACATAATTACTGGCATGTGCATGCTTACATTTCAAACATATAATTAAAGAGCTCAAGTTATGTTTGGAGCACAGCCACACCTGTACATCCTGTGACAATGCATATTCATCTCTATTATCTTTACAAATTAAGTTCTCTGTATGTTGGCCATGCTGTGTTTAATGTTTTATTTATGTGCTTCTTTAGCAGAAAGAAATTTGCAGACTATTAGGAGCAAAAAAAACTAGTTTCACATATCATGCAAAGCAAACTTCATATTAAGTTTACAGTAAACTTACAACCGTCCCCTGATGATGTGTTTGTAAATATTTGGCACATTCCTATAATTGAAAGCATAAGATGTTCATAACTCTAGAAAATGTAGGCCGTACAATATTCCAATCGATTGTAGCTGCTAGGGCTGTGCAACATTGCAGGTTTGATCACTAAAAGGAGCCTCTTCAAAATCTTTGGGTGCCCAACCCAGCAAATATATAAAATCTGGGTCCCATGAAAATAGAAATAAAAGTCTGCTGGCTTTGAAAGGCAGACATTGGTAGTCATTCTATGGTTATCTTTAATTATAGATTTTAACAATGCACAACATTGCAATCATGCTATTGATGGTTTATACTGCTCTAATTATAAAATAATATATGAGAGATAATGGTCTTTAAGAGTCATCTATACAGAGGTCAAAAGAGTCCAAATGGTAGCCACAACCACAGGCTTGAAGCTCTCCCCCCTGCTTTTAAAGTGTGTTGTTTGCTTCTGACATGCCCTCAGGACGAACATCTCAACTTCTTCTTTGATTGTCTGCTAGAGTCATTCCTGGGCTGAAATAGAATTTGCTGCTATGAAAGCAGCTTCCCCTTTATCCAAGGCTTTATCCAAAACACAAGGAAGAGAAAGAAAGCTAAGTAGAAAGCTAAAATATTATTTTATTTTGGCTCCTAAGCTCAAGCCATGGGAAAGTCTCTTCCAGGAAACACACAGCTGATTTGCTTACTTCCCTTTCCTCCATAGATTTGAATGGAGACCAACCTTCACTTTACCACTGTAATCTTTCCAAATTCAGGGAGGGAAACTGTGTACCAGCTGCAAAACATCTGTGCACCATCACCAGTACACTTGCAGAAAGGATGCCTCTCGTATGTATCAACTGCATCTCCAATATCTTGTTATCTTCATAATCAAGATTATGAAGCAAATGGGAAAAGCAAATGAGGGGAAATCTTCACAAAAGCTCTTGACTTAGGAACAATCATTTAGCAACCATTCAAAGTTACAACAGGCCTCCCAGGGCTTCTTACAACCCAGATTCCAAGTTGTGACACTTCACAACTTGCAGGTATTTATGACGGTTGGAGTGTCCTGGTCTCAAGTGGTCACCTTTTGACAAGCAAAGTTAATAGGGAAACCAGATTTCACCTTTTGACAAGCAAAGTTAATGAGGAAGCCAGATTTCACTTATCAACCATATTGCTAAGTTAACAACTGCATTGCTTCACTTTAGCACTGTGGCCAAAAGGTCATAAGATGGGGCAAAGCCCGTTTAACAATGGTCTTACTCAGCAACAGAAATTTTGGGCTCTGTTGTGTTCATGAGAGAGAGGGAAGAGAGAATATAGTCGGCTCCTGGGCAAGCTACATACATAGCCAGTTGGATGGGTAGATTTTGCAGTCACTGATCTTTGTCCTGTGGGCTTCCCAACTGCAATAAAACCAATTTTAGCTCTCAGAACTTTGTCTATGTCTTACGCTGTTGAGTTTTTAGAGAGAGTTTTAGTGCTGTCCCTGGGTTGCTCCCTGATAACAAAAATCACATGTATAAAAGCTGGCTGAGAACTAAAAAGTTATGAATGGGGATTATCCTGCTAAATCATCCTGCCACAAAGCTTTCTTAACAGCCATGAGGAATCATTATCCAAGGGTTGAGGCACAAGTTTGGAGGAAAACTCCTATTTTCATTATTGCACAACTCCAGAAATGAAGGAAGTTTGTAAGAGTGCACTCAGTAAAAAAACAAACAAAGGCAAACCTACATAGCTGTCTTTATTCTAATGGGTCTATTAAGAAAACAGGGATTTATTTCCTCAGGAGATATTCTCTCACCAAGACAGATCATTGTGATAGACTAACCTTAAAGACCACAAATCACATGGGAGCCCTTGAAAACAATTAGCCCTCCATCCATTTCCCCTTAATGTTTAGACATGGAAATGCAGGCGAAGCCATTTACATCCTTTGTACATCCATCATATCGCTGCAGCACTAGGAACCAGAATTAATCCCCACATTGACATATTTGGCACAAGGTTCCAGAGTCTTTTTGTGCCTTTTGTTTCAGACATGCCAGAATAAAAAAAAAAGAAGAGCATTTCTATAAATCAGTGTTTCTCAACTTTGAGGACTTTTCAGATGCGTGGACTTCAACTCCTAGAATTTTCCAGCTCACAGGCTCACTGGAGAATTCTGGGAGTTGAAGTCCACACATCTGAAAGTTGCCAAGGGTGAGAAAAGTTGCTATAAGTAATACCTTTTAGCATAATCAGCTGGATTCTATAGCTTGTTTTTTCTTACCTTCAGTTTTCAAATTATATTGGTATTTAAAACTTATCTGTTGCCCTATGGGATTGATTGAAGCACATTTTAATGCAAGAGTGGATTGGGTAGCACGGCGTGATCAGCTTGCAAACGCAACTTGCAAAACTTGAAATGCTTAAAAGATTGCCAGCAGATTCCTGGTGCTTAGCAATACAAATGGAATTGTGGATATCCTAATTAACATCACTATTCCAAGCATGACTAAGTCTTGGTAATGGGATAAAATAATCTCTCCGTAGTGAGCAATCACATTCAGAACATCAGTGTGTGCCATAACTCTTTACAGTCAACATGACTGCTAAATAATTAATACAGCCCTGCCCACAAAATGTCTACAGCTCAGAGGCAAACATAATAATAATAAGAAAAAAATACAAAAAAACAAAAACAAGGTTGACCTCAATGAATCAGAAGGGAAGACATTTCCTGGCAGAGACAGACATTCATAGAAAAAGGAAAAGTGCTGTTATCTCTCAGATGGAACAGTTTGTGATAGGTTCTCCATTTTAAAGCCTGCTCACACTTGGCAACTGAAGTGGCCCCCGTGGCAGCTTGTTCTAAGCTGCTTGAAGGAAATTGCTCTGGTCTGGGAGTGGGACACTTTGGCAACATCTGGCAAGGTATTACATCTACATAGCAGGCTGCCATGTTCTCCTGTTGGACAATTCCTCTATTCTTGTGTCCTTCCACCAGGAAAACAAATATTAATTGCTTCCCTTCCAGTGGAAGGATCTTCCTAGAAATAAATTTTACATATGTATAAAATCCATCTATATTAAAATATGTGTGTGTGTGTGTGTGTGTGTGTATTTAAAGGACAAAAAACACATATATGCAGTGATATACAACATCTGCATTTAAAATAAATATTTTATTGTCAGCCCTTTTGTACTCTGATAATTTCTAAATCTTTTCTTTAGTGTGAATGCTAAAATAGCACAATGACTAAGAGTTTTACTCTGTAGCTATGAAGTGGCTGGTTCATAAACCAGAAAAACTTTTTTTCTAAATTATTATTTTTCAACCACCTAGTTGCATTTATTTTTCTCAAAAAAAAGTCCCAATTAGCTGTGGAAAGATTGCTAGATAAAAGAAACAATAATTTAAAAATATTTTGTAGGAGGAAAAGTACAGCAGTAAAAAAAAAAGCTGGAAATATCTGGCAGGACCTGGTTGAACTAATAAACTTTATTTATAGTTCATGAAGCTTATGGCTTTTAATAAAATTTGTTACTCTGAAAAGATCCTACGATAGTTCTCAACTTGATTTTATAATGTAAATTATAAATGGGTTTTTAGCTTAATTTGGCTTGGTTAATTTAATTCTATTTTAGATAATTAATTTATTGTGTTGGTTTTAATTGTGAGCTGCCCAGAGTCCTTTTTGGAGAGGGGGCGGCATACAAGTCAAATAAACAAACAAACAAACAAACTTACAAACTTTAGTTTAGTGATCAAAGTTTACAATGGTACTGAAAAAAGTGATTTATGACTTTTTTTTTACACTTTTGACCTTTGCCTCATCGCCAGGTTGTGATCAAAATTCAGGGGTGTGCCAACTGGCATGTATTTGTATGAGAGTCTCAATGTCCCAAGGTTATGTGATCACCTTTTGTGACATTCTAACAAGCAAAGTCAATGGGGAGACCAGATTCATTTAACATCCAAGTTACTCACTTAATAACTGCAGGGATTCACCTAACAACTATAGGAAGAAAGGGGCAAAATTCACTTAATAAATGTCATGCTTAACAACAGAAATTCTGTTGTAGTCATATTTCAAGGACTACCTGCACCAGATTTCTCTTCATTTAAATTATACACATGTGAGAAGGAAAATATAGGCAGGGCATTGAATCGGCAACCTTTTACAAAGCATGTTTTTTATACTGATTATTAAAGGGAAATATTAGAAATTCTTTCTGGGTTCAGGAATTATTCCTCCCTCTCTTAAGTACAGGTGGTCTTTGACTTACAGCAGTTCATTTAGTGATTGTTCAAAGTTAAAATTGCATTGAAAAAGGTGACTTATGCCCATTTTTCACACTTACGGTCATGGCAGCATTTCCATGGTCACGTGATTAAAATTAAGGCAACTGACTCCTACTTATGACAGTTGCAGTGTCTCGGGGTCATGTGATTCCCTTTTGTGACGTGACAAGCAAAGCCAATGAGAAAGCCACGTTCACTTAACAACCTTGTTACTAATTGAACAACTGCAGTGGCAAGGTAGCTCAGGCTGTTAAATGCCTGCATTTAAGTTCCAGCTGCCTACAATTACTGTAGGCTCGAATCCCACCAGGCTCAAGGTTGACTCAGCCTTCCATCCTCTCGGGGTAGGTAAATTGAGGACCCAAGATTGTTGGGGGCAATAAGCTGACTTTGTAAAAAATGCCACTTAGTAATAAGCAGGCATATACAATGGAATGAAGGCTACTGCTGAGCACACTGGGTTGTATCCCAAAAATTGTAAGCTGCCCTGAGTCTTCAGAGAAGGGCGGCATATAAATGTAATTAAAAAAAAAAGAAAGATTATGAACTAATTCGCTAACAACTAATAATAACAGATAATCAGAGTTGGAAGGGACCTTGTAGGTCATCTAGTCAACCCCCTGCCCAAACAGGAGACTCTACACCATTTCTGACAGATGGGAGTCCAATCTTGCTTAAGAACAGAAATTCTGGGCTCAGTTGTGGTCATAAATCGAGGACTACTGGCTGTAACGAACTCCTGGAATGGGTCGCAAAGAAGTGAAGCCCTCTTGCTGAACTAGAGAAGAGCATTTGAAACAACTTAAGCGAGAAAGCCAACTTTCAAACCACAGTGGGGAAATGCGCTGGGGATCAAATCTGTGACGGAAGGGACATGAGTAAAAACTGATTTCATCTGTTTTTGCTCTGCAGAAATTATTGGTGTTCCATCCTGAGCATGAGGCAATTACGCAGTGAAGATAATCCCTTAAGACTGCACACCTTAGAAGCGTTCAAATTCACAGACTGCCAAATCCTATGGTGTTTTGCTTGTCCGTGGCTTGTCAGTGGCTCAAATGGACGTCTTATCATCCGTTGCCAGCCTTTTCCACCAAATCTAGAAGAGGGAAAGCAAGGCTTCAACTGTAGTCCCAAAGGTTTTTTTTTCAAGAGGCAACTGGACTTTCTGGTTTTTCTTTGAAGACATTTCACTTCTCATCCAAGAAGCTTCTTCAGCTTCTTGTGAAATGTCTTTTTTATATCACAGAGCAAGGGTATCAAATCTTGGCAACTTTGACTGTTGGGGACTTCACGTCAGGGAGTAAAAAATCAGCTTCCAAACATCCCTGCTAATTAGAGGTAGATCGTGCCTTTCTTTGCTGTCAACCTTGATTAAATAAAACCCGGAAAGTAATCTAAGAAACATATTTTTATTTACAAAAATAATAAAACCTAATGGACTACATACCGGCAGCTTAATCTCACACCAAAGGCATATACAAGAATACAAAGGAAATTACAGGAAGTGAATAAAAAACTTTTGAAGCATGCGCAGTAAATCAGAAATCACAAGACATCCTTATCTTATTACTATGGAGACAAGATAACAATTCTAGCAAGCTCTGGCTAGCTGCCCTGCCTGCAAATCTTAGCTTAGGAGCTTGGCAGACAAATCAAAAAGAACGTAGTGACACTTCAACTCCCAGAATTCCCCAGCCAGCATAGCATAGCTAGTTTGAACACCCCTGGCCTAAGCCAAGTGAAACATGGCTTGCTTTCTCACCCCCTTGCCCACAATATTGCAAAGCTTTTCTCTCTCCCCACCCCCCCAATATTTAAGTAACAACATGTTGGGCTGAAACTATGAAGTAGCAGTGAATGGTACTTTGCCTCTGGGAAGCTGAGCCATCAGGTTTTCCTTACGGCAGACTTTCAGTGGAGCACAGATATGAAGGAACGTCCTGTTCCCTTTGCTTTGATCATTGTAGCATCAGAGCAACAATAGCACAATAAGGGGAAAAAGAAAGAGCCTACGTTGAATGTTGAAGGGGAGAACAGTACAGGTAGTCCTCAACTTACAACCAGAATTAAGCCCAAAACTTCCATTGCTAAGCAAGGTGGTTTTTAAGTGACTTTTGCCCCATTTTATAACCTTTTTTTCCACTTTGTTAAGTGAATCATGCAGTTGTTCAGTGAATCTGGCTTCCCCCATTGACTTTGCTTGTCAGAACCAGGTTGGGAAGATTACAAGTTGTGATCACATGATCCCAGGACAGTATCACTGTCATAAATACTTGCCAGTTGCTAAGTGCCCAAATTTTGATCACATGACTACGGAGATCCTGGAACAGTTGTGCAAAAACCAATCGTGTCTCTTTTTTCAGTGTCATTGCAACTTTAAATGGTAACTAAACAATGTAAGTCGAGAACTGCCTGTATGAATGTGTCCCAATCATTTGGGAAAGCAAGGGAACTAAAAAAAGAATGGGACCTAATGTGCTCAGAAAGGAACCGTGAGAGATTCGAATCAGGCCCAGTCAGCAAGCCTTACCTGCAGGGATGGGAAGGGCAAGGAATAGAAAGTGACCAACTAGGGTCCAGACTGAAACACTAACACAGCCCGGGTACAAATTGACTGTAATCTGAACTGGAATGTTTAAAGCTAGCTTCCAAACAGCTGGAAGCAGTGTAGGAGAAAATCAGTTTAGGTTGCTATGCCTATTGCATAATTGCCCTTGATTTATCTCAATTTCCCTAATAGCCATAACCGTTTCCTCCATAGCCACTGAAATTCTAACATTTTCTGACTCTTAGCCAAGTATGCTACAGCCCACTTTTAAAAGATCCCAGAGTTCCTTGCTACATTTCCATGGGATCCTCCCAGGGATGGGATTCAAAAATCCCAGCAACCGGTTTGCTGCCCAGCTGCTGGGTGGGTGTGGCCATGGTGGGTGTGGCCTGCCAGAACTTCTGGGATGGCTGTTTTTCACCTTCCCAAGGGTCCAGAGGCTTCCCTTGGGCCTGTGAGAGGGCAAAAATGGCCTCCCCCTGGCTGTGAAGGATCTCAGGAAGCCGGAAGCAGGCCTGTTTTGCAACTTCCGGTACTTCCGGTAGGGCCATTTTTCGCCTTCCCAAGGGTCTGGAGGCTTCCCTCAGGCCTCTGAGAGGGCGAAAACAGCCTCTTTCAGGCTCTGGAGGCCCCTCGGAAGACAGAAACAAGCCTGCTTCTGGACTTCCAGAAGGCCCATTTTTCCCCTTCCCAGAGCCTCCATGTGGACCCTGCACTTACCTGCATTTAAAATGGGCCATGGCAGGGATGGGGTGGGCGGAGCCAGCCAGTTGGTTCAAATACCAGTTTGGTGAACCAAATGCAAATTTAACATCCGGTTCACCGAACCGGTCTGAACTGGTAGAATCCCATCCCTGGATCCTCCATTAGAAGCAGCAGGTTGAAGATAACAGCTCATTTACCTTGCACTTCTTCAGTGTGCAGCCAGCATCTGTTTTGAATGAAAAGAATCTTCTTCATTCAGAGCCTTGGTGGTGCAGGCTGTTAAATGCCTAGCACTTAAGTTCCAGCTGCCTGCAATTAGTGCAGGCTCAAATCCCACCATGCTCAAGGTTGACTCAGCCTTCCATCCTCTCGGGGTAGGTAAATTGAGGACCCAAGATTGTTGGGGGCAATAAGCTGACTTTGTAAAAATGCCACTTAGTAATAAGCAGGCATATACAATGGAAGGAAGGCTATTGCTGAGCACATTGGGTTGTGCTCCAAACATTGTAAGCTGCCCTGAGTCTCCGGAGAAGGGCGGATATAAATATGAATTAAAAAAATACATTTGGATTTTCTTGGTATGTCACAGGTAAATGAATACCTTTAGCTTATTCGAGAAGGGAAAGGTGCAGTGGAAGACTTGGGTTGCTTGAAAATCTGCAACTGTGCTCTGAAAGAGAACGGATGGACAGCCTTCTCACTTTATTGGGACATGGTAGGGACAGGGCTTGTTCTTCTGAAACCTTACATGTGGTGGTGAGATCTCTTGAAAGAGGGCTAAACCCATGGTCAAAAGGTGGCAGCACCCTACAATCTACCAAACGGAACCACAAAGTTGGAAGGGACCTTGGAGGTCATCTAGTCCAACCCCCTGCTCAGGCAGGAAGCCCTATACCATTTCAGACAAATGGTTGTCCAATCTCTTCTTAAAAACTTCCAGGGTTGGAGCATCCTCAACTTCTGGAGGCAGGTTGTTTCCACTGATTAATTGTTCTGTCAGGAAATTTCTCCTTAGGTCTAGGCTGATTTTCTCCTTGATTAGCTTCCACCCATTGCTTCTTGTCCTGCCTTCAGGTGCTTTGGAAAATGGGTTGATCCCTTCTTCTTTGTGGCAGCCCCCTACGGTAGATATTGGAACACTGCTGTCATGTCCCCCCTAGCCCTTTTCATCAGACTAGACATATCCAGTTCCAGCAACCATTCTTTATATGTTTTGGCCTTCGGTCCCCTAATCATCTTTGTTGAGTCTTCTGTTGAGTAAACAGTTGTGTCTTCTTAGATTTTGAAAAAAAAAAATTGGCTCTGCTTTACTGTACTGTTCTCCTGTCTGCCAAATAGCTGTTGGGTGAGTTGCAGATTGATGTTGGGTACATCTGGGGGGGGAAATGGCTGCAGGAGACATGCTACAGCTGGAAATAGTCAATGGACACCTGGCTGTTCTACCATTTGAGTCCCATCATCACAGAACAGTCAGTGAATCACACACACCCCTCCCATTTTGCACACTGATCTGGATTGCTGAAGGTTTAAGGGGAGGATTGGAACAAAAAGTATAATTAAAGCCTTTCCATTCCTGGGCAGGGGATAGGCTGCAGGTGATATCATGGGGTAGAGAGCACAGAGAATGATCTGGAAGGACTTATGTCTCTCTTATATGATCATTGCCTTGAGCTGCGCTCAAGGCAATGATCATATAAGAGGGACATAAGTCTGGGCCAATAAAGTAACTTTGAGAAAATGCCTCTGATAAGCCTTTCCCTATCACACCATGATAAAATGAGCATGAAAGCTGACTGAGTGACTTTGGACCGGTCACTCTCTCTCAGCCCAACTCACCTCAGAGGGTGGTTGAGGGGAAAATAGGAGAAGGAAAGTGTGTTGGATATGTTTGCCACCTTGAGTTACTTATAAAGTATTAAAGTTAGGATAAAAAAATCTAATCAGTAAAAATAAAACAATTCAGATACATCGTCATAAGTCATTTGTCAGCAAGATCTGACAAAAATAAAACTTATTTGGTGATAGTAGGTAAATAACTAT
Organism: Naja naja; assembly: GCA_009733165.1. NCBI lineage: Eukaryota > Metazoa > Chordata > Lepidosauria > Squamata > Elapidae > Naja > Naja naja. Next base: position 233,331,948 of record CM019149.1, on the reverse strand, counting down.
CACTTCAGTCTGAAAGCCTTAACAGATGTTCCTTAATGTTCAAAAAAAATAGAGAAGGGAGAAATTAGGTGAACCTCTGATGGGGAACATCTGGCGGTTCCCCGACGACGAGCCTATTCTATAGCGGCCCCTGACCTCTGGAACCAACTTCCCTGGAGCTCCGTCTGGCCCTGACCTCGCACCTTCCGCCATGACCTGAAGACCTGGTTGTTTAACCAATCCGGGTTGTGATTTTTTTGGGATGGGATGATTTTTATGGGATAGTTTTTTATAGGATAATTTTTATGGGTTAAATTTGTAGTTGTAATGGGGCTTATTTGAGTTTAATTTGCTTTTAAATTATTTATTGTTGTTGTTGTTTTATTTGTAAGCCGCCCCGAGTCTTCGGAGATGGGGCAACATATAAGTCCCATAAGTAGTAGTAGTAGTAGTAGTAGATTTGGGTGCTGAAATGTTGAGCCATTTCACATCTTTTTGAAGTCAACCCAAATGAGCGTTTACAGTCCAGGGGTGTCACACTTGGGGCCCGTGGGCCAGGTGTGTCACGTGCTGGCCATGCCCACCTCCGGTTTAGCAAAGGGGGACATGACACCATGAGTTTGATACCTGTGTTTACACCATTATTGCTCCATCTATCACAGCTTAAACACTTGTAGCAGAGATCGAAAAGCAATGTAAACTTAGTTAGCAAAGGGAATTACGCAGGAACAGCTTGTTGTTTGATTGTTCTATTTGAATCCAAAGTCTTCAGAAGAATGGATATTCCTGGCCTTTTGAATTGAGAATTAATTTTAAAATTAACACATTTCCTAAGGGTTTATCTTGATATATTTGAAAAACAAAGCAGAACTGGAATCATCTTTTAGATCCACCCATTTTATTAAAGGCATATAGCCTTTTGTGAGCATAGTCCACTTCAATCAAAAGCAATGGGTGGGTTAATGTGTTGTAGGATTTAGATTGGGATGAAGTGGAGAGAAAGAGGAAAATTGACAAACTGGTTGTATCAATTGGGTTACCTGTGAAACAGATTACGAGCGTCTTATCAATTAACCATTGTAATGTTTGCAGAATCAATTGTGTTCCTAGTAACTTCAAACAGAGTTGGAGAATTTACTGACTGAAAAGTATGGAGATACACGAAAATTTGTATAGCTCATAACTGCCACTAGATGGTATTATTGCTGTAGGGATGCTGGTTGCTGCAGAAAAGTCACAATAAAAGGTTCAAAATCCTCAGGGTAAGGTTCCTACCCAGTTTATTTGTATTTATTTTAACAGTACTTCTCCACATCATTTAGTTTACATTTTTCTTGACAGCCCTCAACCTCTTTCCAAATCAATAATTCCATATTCCTTGTGAGCTACCTGACACAGGGAGTTTGAAAAGTTCAGACACAAAATTAGTAGTGCAGAGCAAGAACACATTTCTTCTCGTGACAAATAACTCCATTTGGGCATCTCTAGCAGTAATTTGAAATGACTTATGTATACTTCCACACCTTGCCACTTTACTACATAATGAGGTATATTTATCAATTCAGGAGGCAAAAGTACTAAATATAGTAGAATCCCTCTGGCTATTGTATTAAGAGAAATACAATTTAGTGGATGCAGACAAGGCTTACTGTAATTTTCTGGAGTTTAAGGAGCTTAACTGTGCTTTGCTCTAAACCCTATACTGGTATTCCTCAACTTACGACCACAATTGAGCCCCACATTTTTGTTGCTAAATGAGACAGTTGTTAAGTGAGTTTTACCCAGGGGTGGGATTCTACCAGTTTGGACCAGTTCTATAGAACCGGTTGTTACGATTCTGCACAGTTAGGAGAACCGGCAAATCACACCACTGGCTGGCCCCTCCCCTCCCCACCCACCCTACCCAGGAGGCTTCCCTGAGGCCCAGTCAGGGGTGGTATTCGGGTTGGGGAGGGAGAAGTGGCCTGAGAGCAGAGCTGAACCTTCCTTAGGATTGAACCTTCTATTTTTCAGTGCAGACTCAGGCAGCAGATTGCAGAAAGGTAGATCTGGGAGTGAAGCTGTGATTCTGCAAGCAGCTCAATCTGCCTGCCTGCTTTGCCTGATTTTGGGTAAAAGTTGCTCTTCTTTTAAAATAAAAAATTCAATCTTTACATATGTATTTACAATATCTACATACAAGCCACGCCCAGCCAGTCACATGACCACCAAGCCACACCCACAAATTAGGCCATGTCCACAGAACCAGTTGTTAGGAAATTTGAATCCCATCCCTTGTTTTACCCCATTTTATGACCTTTCTTGCCACAGTTGCAATTATTAAGTTAGTAACATGGTTGCTAAGTGAATCTGGCTTCCCCATTGACCTTGTTTGTCAGAAGGTCGCAAAAGGTGATCACAAGACTCCGGGACACTGCAACTGCCATAAATATGAGGCAGTTGCCAAGCATCTGAATTTTGATCATGTGACCATGGGGATGCTGCAACAGTTGTAAATGTGAAAAATGGCCATAAGTCACTTTTTTCAGTGCTGTTGTAACTTCGAACAGTCACTAAATGAACTATTGTAAGTTAGAGCTCAGAGCTCAGGAGCCCGTTTTCGCTGGCAGAGTGCTCAGGCCACCACAGGTGCCCCCTGACACAAATGATGTCGAGCTGGCCATGCTCACCCTGGCCACGCCCACCCCGGTCCCCCAAGGTCAAACACAACCCTGATGCGGCCCTCAATGAACTCGAGTTTGACACCTCTGCTGCTTTAGGTGGCTAACAAATTAAAGACACCCCCCACTCTCCAAAACAGCTTTATGTAATCTTGAATTTTACCACATACTAGGCTAAAATTTGGCTGTCAGGCTGTGGCTCTGTATGTCCTGCTAACACAGTAAGCAGCTTTGTTTTTCATTTGCCACATGGTAGCTTTGATATGACAAAGGATTGTAATTGTTTGGGTGTTTCACTGTTATTTACAATATTTTCAGAAGTTAAAAGTGTCACTGCTTTTACATTTCAGTTAATCAACTGTGATTGCTGTTGATAACTGACCTGCCTGGAGGAGAATGAGGATAGTTTAAAGCTGGTTTAATAGATTAACCAGTCTATAATATTTACCAAGAATTCCTGAACTTCTCAGAACATTTTTGTGCTATCTAGGTATGTCTGCCAACAGATACATTGGCTAAAATCCTGATCAAAACTTGACACTAATTGAAACCTGCATAACCACAGTACCTTGTTTCTTTCACTATTAAACAATTAGCACCATAACTTTCCAGGTGCTTCTTTGCTGACCCTATAGTCACACAAACTCTGTATTGGTTTTCCCAAGTTATAATGTACTGAGAATTAAAACATGTCCCAAGAATACAATTGCTCCATCAAAACAGATAAGGTGGAAGTTGCTGATAGTTGCTTATAGTCTAATGTAGTCTGGATTCTGACTCTGCAAGAAAGAGTTTTAAAAAGTGGTTTTATGGGGTCCTTGGAGTCTCTGAGCTTGGGTATCTTCTTGCAATGTTTCATTGCCCAACTTGGTAACATTAGTATTAAATCTACTGGGACTAATGCTCTGGAATCTGGGTATGTTATCGAGCCTGACAGAGTAGATCTGGCACTGATGATGTTACCTAGTTGGGTAATGAAACATTTTCAAGAAAACAACCAAGCTCAGAGAGCACCAAGGACCCCACAGTTCAGTCCTGGGCTACAAATATTTTATTTTAAATCAGGGGTGTCGAACTGGTGGCTCGTGGGCTGGATGTGTCACTTGTAGGCCACACCCATCCCAGCTCCATGAAGGGGAAAACAGTGAAACATCATGTGATGGCAGCATGACACCACGAGTTTGACACCCGTGTTCTAAATGGTTTTATGTAGGAAACCTAGATTTTGTAGAACAAGACAGATGACTTAGAGTAGAGCAAGCATGTAATAGAAGTTCTATCTTCTTAAAACCAATAGCATCTTCCACACTTTGTAGATGTTGCAGAACAGAAAATATTTCTTCAAGGATTATGATAATTGAATCGCTTTCCTAATTATGATATTGATGGGGAACAGTTACAAGTGAGATGGTAAAACCTCTAGTAAATGATAATAGGTAGGCTTTGGTAATAGTAGTAGTAGTAGTCGCAATGGGTCGTGTTATGTATGTAGGTTTAAATGTTATTGGTTTATTTTGAACTGTTCTTGTAAAATGTCAAATGGATTGGTTTAAATAGTGCGGGAAAAACCCTGCACTCCCATTGGCTGGCAACTACGGCTGCTGGCTATAAGAAGCAGCCATAGCCCAGCCAAGTCGGGTCCATTCGAGCTGTAGTCACTTAATAAACTCTTCACTGAAGCTCTTCGCGTCTGACTCTTCATGCAAACTTAACACTGGCGACGAGGATGGGATTGCCCTGAAGAAGAGACAACACGGAAGACAAGCAGAAGAGCGAGATGGCTGCACTGAACACCCCCCCAGCCCCGTTCGATCTGGCGGCGGAAGACTGGGAATCGTATGCGGATCGCTTCCAGATGTACTTGGAAGGAAACGACCTCGCTGATATCCCCGAGAAGCGGAAGAGGGCGGTATTTCTCACGCACTGCGGTCCGGCAGTCTTCAAGATGGCGAAGGTGTTGGCGGGAGCTGCAGACTTGAAGGTAATGGAATGGCCTGATTTGGAAAAGCTTTTAAGAGCCCATTACGCCCCACAAGTATCGTGCCTCATTAAGAGACATGAGTTTTACCGTCGGGATCAGGGGAAAGCGAAAATTGTTAACGACTTCTGCCTAAGTTTAGAAAAAGGGACATAGCAAGAGTCTGCAAATCATGAACTCCACCTAGTAGGAAGAAATTCCTGAGAAGGATTTTAAGCCTCAACAATTTTCATTAAAAAGATGGGGCGCAACTCAGAAGCAAATGGAAAGAATGAAACTCATCAAACAATCACGCTATTGGTCATTCTTCATTTTAGAAGCAGAAAAAGTACATGTGAAGGTATTCATTGAAGGAAGGCCACCAAATGGAAGTGGACTCAGGCTCTTATTTACTATGGTGTCATGGGACACTATTCACAGGCTACTTCCCAACATCTTAGAAGAAACATTTCCAGAAGCAAGCACTGACTCTTAAAGACTACCAAGGGAACAAGATTCCAGTAGTTGGAGCAAGAGATTTCAACGTGAAGTTTAAAGGCCACACCAAACGCTCCCCTGACCATCGTGGACAAGGATTGCCCAAGCTTGCTGGGACTTGAGTGGTTCAAGCCACTAGGCATCGAGGTGACTGGCATCAATCACGTGAGCAACTCTGAATGGGAGGAGGCCTTGAAGTCTGAGTTTCCAGAGGTCTTCAGCTAAGGATTGGGCAAGTATATGGGACCCCTATCACTTTCAACCTAGATCCCAAGGTGCCCCCAATTCGTTTAAAGCCCAGGAGGGTTCCATTTGCTTTAAAGGAAAAAATTGATGCACAATTAGACAATTACTGCTCAAGGGGTTTTAGAGCCCACTGACCACTCCAGATGGGAGACACCCATAGTCACACCAGTCAAGGCTGATGGGTCAGTAAGAATTGTGGAGACTATAAGGGGACACTGAACCATGCTGCAGCAGAGCGATATCCAGTTCCAGTTGTGCATCATCTGTTACATTCACTTGGCAACAGTCTTTGCCAAATGGACTTGGCCCAGGCATATCAACAACTAACAGTTGATGATGCCACTGCAGAGGCCCAAACCATTGTGACTCATAGAGGTGCCTTCAAATGTAAAAGGTTACAATTTGAGTAAGCGTGGCACCAGGCATCTTTCAAAGCCTTATGGAAAGAATGCTCCAAGGACTGCCAGGTAGTGCCTACTTTGATGATGTTAATCTCTGAAAAATGACACTCAGCTACAAGAAAGACTCAGAGAAGTCCTTACCAGATTCAGGAAAGCGGGTTAAAAGTCAAGGAAGAAAATGCACACTTAAGACTGACAGGTTGAGTTCCTGGCTACATGATTGACAAGCATGGCATCCACCCTACTGATGCCAAGGTTAAAGCAATCAAAGAAGCCCCTAAACCTAAATGCAAACAGATTTGCAAGCTTTCCCTGGACTTATTAACTTTTATCACATGTTTCTACCTCAAAAGGCAAACCATTGCTGAACCTTGCACAGATTACTTGGATAAAAAGTCTGTTTGGGTCTGGGGGCAGGAAGGAACAATCAGCATTTAACAGTAGAGAGAGACTAAT
>CM019149.1:233242156-233324751 GCA_009733165.1 Naja naja | reverse complement strand
TAGATCCCAAGGTGCCCCCAATTCGTTTAAAGCCCAGAGGATTCCTTTGCTTTTAAAGAAAAAATTGATGCACAATTAGACAGTTAATTGCTCAAGGGTTTTAGAGCCCACTGACCACTCCAGATGGGAGACACCCATAGTCACACCAGTCAAGGCTGATGGGTCAGTAAGATTTGTGGAGACTATAAGGGGACACGAAACCATGCGCTGCAGCAGAAGCATATCCAGTTCCAGTTGTGCATCATCTGTTACATTCACTTGGCCGGTACAGTCCTTGCCAAATGGGACTTGGCCAGGCATATCAACAACTAACTTGATGATGCCACTGCAGAGGCCCAAACCATTGTGACTCATATAGTTGCCTTCAAATGTAAAATGTTACAATGTGGAGTAAGCGTGGCACCAGGCATCTTTCAAAGCCTTATGGAAAGAATGCTCCAAGGACTGCCAGGGGTAGTACCTTACTTTGATGATGTGTTAATCTCTGCTGAAAATGACACTCAGCTACAAGAAAGACTCAGAGAAGTCCTTACCATTCAGGAAAGCAGGGTTAAAAGTCAAGGAAGAAAAATGCACACTTAAAACAGACAGGGTTGAGTTCCTGGGCTACATGATTGACAAGCATGGCATCCACCCTACTGATGCCAAGGTTAAAGCAATCAAAGAAGCCCCTAAACCTAAATGCAAAACAGATTTGCAAGCTTTCCTTGGACTTATTAACTTTTATCACATGTTTCTACCTCAAAAAGGCAACCATTGCTGAACCATTGCACAGATTACTTGATAAGAAGTCTGTTTGGGTCTGGGGGCAGGAAGGAACAATCAGCATTTAACAGTATTAAGAGACTAATCACGTCTGATGCTGCACTGATACAGTTCTCTGAGAATTTGCCTGTTGTACTGACTTGTGATGCATCCCCTTTTGGAGTGGGGTTTTTTGAGCCACAGGCTTCCCAGCGGGAGAGAAGCCCCTATTGCATTTTACTCTCGCACTTTGACCAAAGCAGAGAGGAATTACAAAGAGGCATTGGCAGTTGTTGCAGCTGTTAAGAAATTTCATGAATATCTGTATGGGAGAACATTCACCATTATTACAGATCACAAACCTTTGTGATGGCAGGAGACAAGCCTACACCTACTATCCTGTCACCAAGAATGCTGAGGTGGACTGAATTTCTTGCAGCTTATTCATACAAACTGATTCACAAGCCTGGCAAGGACATTGGACATGCGGATGCACTAAGTCGTTGCTCACTTCCTTGCCACAAGGAGGCCCTTGAACCTGACACACACACCTTTTTCCTGGAAACTGTTGCCAAGCTTCCAGTTCATGCTGCTGAAATTGCCAGAGAGACTGCCAAAGACACTGTGTTGGCTCCTGTTATAGGCTGGATTAAGAAAGGTTGGCCTTTTCAAGATATACCTCACCTTGCCCAACCTTTTAAGTCCAGGCAAACTGAATTATCTGTATTAAGAGGATGTATTTTGTGGGGTAACAGGGTGGTTATTCCTGCAAAACTGCAAAGAGAGGTTTTGGAAATGTTACATTAGGGTCATCCTGGTATTGTAAGGATGAAGAGATTGCCAGGAGTTATGTATGTGGCCAGGTATTGACAAAATGGTTGAAACGGGTGCATCTTGTCCCAATTGCCAGGTAGTCAGGCCTGCCCACCTCACGCCCCCCACAGGAATGGGAATGTCCTAGGCCCATGGTCTAAGATCACATTGATTTCATAGGTCCTACTAGAGGGCACACTTTTCTTATTATAGTAGTGCATATTCCAAATGGCTAGAGGTGTTTCCCATGACATCCACCACAACTGATGCTGTCATCAAGCAGCTCAGAAAACTGTTTGTAACCCACGGGTTACCTGATGTTCTTGTCTCTGACAATGGCCCTCAATTTACATCCAACCTTTTGAATCCTATCTAGCACAACAGGGTTTCAGACATGCCCTTACTGCCCCTGGGCACCCTTCGCTAATGGCCGGCTGAACGCATGTATGTTTTACCAAAGAGAAGCTTCAGCACTTGGGTCCTGGGGACATCACTGAGAAGGTTGAAAAACTTCTTAGTGTTCAGCAATCACTCCTAGCCCATCAATAACTTATCCCCAGCAGAGTTGTTGATGGGTAGGAAACTTAGGTCTTCCCTTGACCACCTTTCATCCCACTTACGCACCAACGCACCACTGGATTCCACTTCCAAAGTTCGTACATTCAGTGTGGTGATTCTGTTTATGCTAAGAACCTCATAGGTGAACCTTTGTGGATTCCTGCTGAGATAACTCGATCACAGGCCCTTGTTCTTACAGGGTACAAACAGAGGATGGACTCTCTGGAGCAGGCACATTGATCAACTTAAATCCAGATTCTCTCAGGAACATCACCCTTGTCTCTCTCTAGTTCCCTCACCTGATGTCAATTCTAAGGGGAAGGGGAGGAACAGGAGGAAAATCAGCAAGCAAGAATCAACCCATGTGTAACAAGCCATTACGACAGGAACCATCCTCAACCTGTCACATGCCAAAATCCATCCTTAGAAGTGGAAGATTGTCATCACTCTCTGACTTGGTGCTGACATTGGGCTGGAGATGGGTTGGGAGGAGAGACCGATTCTAACAGTCAAACAGGGTCTTCTTTCACAGAAGTCCCAGTGAGGAAATGTCAGCAGACACATTCCTCTCTCACTGGGTGAGAATGTAAAAACTCCTGAACCACGAATGTATCAACGTACACGCAAGAGCCCCACCTATTTAAAAGAATACATTAGATAGGTTGGAGTTTGGTATGGACTGAACCTAGTGGGGAGGGGTGTTATGTATGTAGGTTTAAATGTTATTGTTTATTTTGAACTGTTCTTGTAAAATGTCAAATGGGATTGGTTTAAATAGTGCGGGAAAAACCCTGCACTCCCATTGGCTGGCAACTACGGCTGCTGGCTATAAGAAGCAGCCGTAGCCCAGCCAAGTTGGGTCCATTTGAGCTGTAGTCACTTAATAAACTCTTCACTGAAGCTCTTTGCGTCTGACTCTTCATGCAAACTTAACAGGTCGGACATGACTTTGCAAGTAACAACAACAAAAAGGCTTTGACAGAATTTCCCGTGGCATTGTAAGTGTTTTGAAAACATGCATCTCAATACTGCAGCCATTAAGGGCAGCCAAAGAAAATTGTATCTTTCCAAAATACAAGTTGCACGTCAACAGCATATATTTCAAGGAATCACAGTCTGGATTAAGAGGTGTTATTTCCAGGCATGCTAAAAATATAGTTTTAAAAAATTATGTTCTGGCAGATAGCTCCCTCCTTTGAAGTAAACAAGGGTTTTTGGTTTTTCCCAAAAGGATCAATCAGAACTTAAAGAAGTGTCTCACACTTGCTGAACCTGGAGCACGTCAGCAATTGCACAACGATTATGAGCGTCAAACCCATTTGAGTGGAACAACCTGTTGACTGTTCCAAGCTGGGTTTCTGAGAAAGAATTGCTTCCTAGAGCAACTTTTACATAGTTGTATCTCCTTGGCAAGACCATTGTGCAGCAGTAATTCATTATTAATTAACCAATTTCCTCCCTTTGATTCTCATTAAGGATAATTTTTTTCCTGGTTTTCAATATGAGAATGCAGCCAGCTCACTCATGCTAAAAAATATCTTTGTATATGTGGCCTGAATGGCTGATGGGCAACAGTTTTAAGCAGAAACCTATCCTCTCGCAGCTTCTCTTCTGCTACAGCACAGCTTATATACCAAATGGTTTATTTAACCATGTTTATTGAATAAACCACAGTTGGCTGGCTTTACACATAGTGCTAAGCCATAAACTATGTTTTGCAAATTATTACTGATTTTATACAATGCATTAAGCCATAGTCAAACCACATTATGAACACTGTTACATTAGTAAATGTAATAATTGTCTGTTTAAAATATATTACTCTTGCTTCTTTTCATGTTTCCTTTAAACATTTATACTGTATAGCCTCATTTTCAGTTAAATTTATAGGTACCGAGTCTTGAATCATTGGATTTAAGAGCTTCATTAAACATCTGTAACTTAATGCTGATGTTGGATTGAAACTTCTAATTAAGATTTAAACTTAACAAAACTATGGTTTATATTAAAAGTGCTTTGACCGTTCTGAAATGAAAGCACATGAATGGCTTAGACATAAGGCTACAGAGGAGAAAAAAGAATATAAAGACTAATCTGTTACAATATTGTAAATTACAATATTTTGATTTTTGTATTGTAAATTACAAAAATTATAATATTGTAAAAATTATGTATAAGATACAGCTAGTATGATAAAAGTGGATCCAAGGTCTGGAAAAGCCAAATTCCATAAGCTTATCTTTCCCCAACTTCTTCCAAATTGGAGGAAAATTCCATTAGAATCATAGTACAGATAGATAATTGTTAAGTTTGCATGAAGAGACAGACGCAGAGTGCTTCAAGCTCTTAGTTTATTAGTGATTACAGCTCAGAACGGACCCAATTTGGCTGGGCTGCGGCTGCTACTTATAGCCAGCAGCCGCAGTTGCCAGCCAATCAGAGTGCAGGGTTTTCCCGCACTTTTTAAACCAATCATTTCCAACATTTTACAAGAACAGTTCAAACTAAACCAATGACTTCAAACCTACATACATAACAATAATGGCTTTAGATGCTTCACAATGAGGCCTTTAAAATAAGTTTGAGCCTCTTTTAATGGATTTGTGTAAATACCCAATTAAATATATTATTTTTATGCACTCAAGAGGTTCCACATTGCTTTATTAGCTTTCCAGTTAAGAGACTGGCTATAAAATAAGTAAATTAGTCCTTTTATGTGTTTGCAGCCAGTGTTCACTCTTTGATTAGCCATAATCGGACCCTTTAGAATTTACATCAGAGAGTGATATCCACAGAAAACTAAAAACAGGAAAGGGCTTCAATCTTGTATACAAAATAATGAAAAAAGAAACCCACAATTTTCTTGAATCACTCATCTTTTCTTCCTCTCAAACCTCAGTCCATTTTTGCTATTTAATAAAATAAAAAACCTACTTCTGTAAATGAGGAGTGGATTTGACCTTCTAATCAGGGGTTGGCTGTAGTGAGTGCTTAAAAAAAGTTAAGACTATGGCTTTGCTCACGTGGTCATACCTATCATTTGAGGTTTTTGGACATCTCCTGCATCCAGTGGTGTTAAACAATGGCTGGCCATATGTTCTTGGAATTTTGAGAAATATTGAATACTCTCTATTTTAAGATTTGGGTTGTTGGTGAGCAGATAATTTTTCTTTTGGTTAAGTTGGGCTGGTTTGAGGAGGTGGAGTTTCCATGTCAGATTTCTTTTATGAGTATCATTTGGGGCACTAACATTTCTTTATGAAAAAAATATTGTGGACATCTCCCAAATACAAAGATTTCTTCATCCTAGAATAGATTCCAAGTGCTTCATACATACCCCAAAAAGCATACACTGTACATCCCTAAAAAGCAATGATTATTCAAAAGCTGTACCAATGATTTGGCACTAATAGTACCCATATAATATGAGTTAATATTCCAGTGCCTATATTGCACCATCAGCAACTACAGAATGGCAACCAACTCTTATTAAACATTTTTGAGGTATCCACTAAACATGCAACAATCATTGCAGTGGTGGGATTCAGCTAGTTCACACCACTTCGGGAGAACCGGTTGTTAACTTTCTGAGCAGTTTGGTGAACTGGTTGTTGGAAGCAATCATTAGTGCAGAGAACTGGTTGTTAAATTATTTGAATCCCACCACTGAATCATTGCTGTTTCATTACCATCATTTTAAGGTTAAAAACCTAATTTCACATTTTTAAAGTAGCTTCCTACTGATTTCCAAGGAGAGGACATTCAAATTAATTATTCCAAAGACCACATAAATAATTAACATAAGTGTCATCTACTCATTTCCGCTTCTTATAAAAACAGAGTATTGGCTTCGTAACTATAGTTAATGCTTCTAAGGCATCAGTCAAAAGCCAAGTAAATTATTCCTGATGAGTTGAATAAACTTCCAAGTGTATGAGAAAGACATTCTGAATAACGTCACACCAAGTCTGATTGATATAAGATGGGACAGAAAGAAACGTTGAGAAGTTTTCAAGGCTGTTATTATACCCTACAGCAAGGCTGTCAAACTCCTGGCCCATGGGCTGGATGCATCATGTGCTGGCCATGCCCACGCCTGGTTTAGTGAAGGGGAAAAAAAAGTCCCAATACACCACGTGATGCAGCCGTGACGACATGAATTTGACATCCCTGCCCAACAGCAATAAATTAACACCACTGCAATTCTTGTGGCATCTGTTTTCTGAGCTGGCCTAGTTTGAAGGGCTGACAATAGTAGATCTGACACATATTTTTATCTGCTCAAAGCCTCCCATTAGCCTGAATATTTTCCTATTGAGTTCCTTTTCAGATGCTGTTTGCATTTTGAACACCTCTTTATTTTTACTTCCTTTGCCACTGGAGACTTTACATATGACAAAGCTGAAAAGGAATGTTTACATTCTCTTTCTTCTTTTTAATAACGTTTGATTCTGTGGTTATCTTGGGAGTTTGATCTACTTCCCTACCAAGGACAAAAGGAAAAAACTGGAATTCTTGGTTTCTCTGGAGTCCTTGGTGCTCTCTGAGCTTGTGTTTGCTTGCTGGCGTTTCATTATCCAACCAGGTCAATTAATCAATCAATCAAAATAGGCCCAGAAGGGACCTTTGAGGTTTTCTAGTCCAACCCCCTCCTCAAGCAGAAACCCTACATCATTTCAGATAAGTGACTGTCCAGTCTCTTCTTAAAAACTCCAGTGTTGACGCACCCACAGCTTCTGATAGCAAGCTGTTCCACTGGTTAATTGTTCTCACTGTCAGGAAGTTTCTCCTTAATTCCAGCTTGCTGCTCTCCTTGATTAGTTTCCATCCATTTTTTCTTGTCTTGCCCTTTGGTACTTTGGAAAATATCATCAATGCAATCTGATGATCATCTCCCTTCTGTTTCATTAATCTTTGCTCAGGTTAAATTCCAGGTACATTCTCACATAAGCAGAATCTTCCAACATGGCCCTGTGTGTAACTGTTATCAAAGCTATTTTAACGCTTTAGTTGCCTTCCAGAAAAGTACTAGACCTGTGTTCAGATATAGCCCACCTGACAACTCATAGGCACGAGGAAAGGTTGTAAAGAGCATTGGGAAAGCTCCTTCTTGATCCACCTCATAACCTTTTGCAGCACATGCATCTATCCGGTGGTAACAGGCAGGGGTAGGATCCGACTGGGTTAACTACCGGTTCGTGTTGATTTGCGATGTCTGGTGATTTACAATGTGCTTCTCTGCACGTTGCGTGCGTGCTTTGTCAGCAGCATTTGAAACGACACTTTTTTCCTGCTTTTCCACCGCAGCTGTGCATCACACGGCAGCTGAAGTTGAAAAAGCAGGAAATAAAGATCAGGTAAGAGCGCGGGCGGGCAGGTGGGCCAAAACAGCAGCAGACATAGAACCGGTTCTATGTCTGCTGCTCTTCAGAGCTACCGGTTCTACAGACCCGGACAGAACTGGTAGAAACCCACCCCTGGTAACAGGCCTAGTGGAAGGACATGGGGTGAAGTCAGAGAAAGTAATGGATAGGTCTGTGATGGTGAACCTATGGTACGCATGCCACAAGTGGCACGCATAACCATTTGTGCTGGCACCCAAGCTGCAGGCAAACTTACCTCAGTGCGCAAGCCTGCGCCTCACAGCTGATTTTTTCAGTTGGTTTGAGGCCTTTTTCGGCCTCCTAGAGGCTTGGAAAAAGCCTCTGCAAGGCTTCTCAGGCTGAATTATAGGACCTAACGTGACGAAACGGGCCTATAATTCCCCCTGAGAAGCCTTGTAGAGGCTTTTTCCAAGCCTCTGGGAAGCCGAAAAAGACCTCAAACTAGATGAAAAATCAGCTGTGAGGTGCACTGCAGGTAAGGGGGTGGGGGTGGGGATTGTGTGCACATGTGCAGGGGCTGTGGGGAGGGGGCACGCGCATTGCATTCTGGGTGCTGGCACGCAAGTACAGGTGTGCCAGTGCGCTCGCAATTTTTAGCACAGGAGCCCAAAAAGTTTAGCCACCACTGGGATAGCTGTTGCAAGAGAATAGCAGTGCTGGCTATGAGTGGGCAAAATGTTGCCACCTCCCCAAAGCACAAGTGATATTCAGCAGGTTCTGACCAGTTCTGGAGAACCGGTAGTGGAAATTTTGAGTAGCTCGGAGAACTGGCAAATACTAATTCTGACTGGAGATTTTACAATATCCTTCCTCTGTCACGCCTCCCAAACCATGCCTACGGAACTGGTAGTAAAAAAAAATTGAATTCCCCCACTGCCCCAAAATAATACAAGCAAGCAACTATGTGGCATCTCTTTCTATTAGCAGCAATGGAAAACCTATAATGCACTTATTTAGGACAGAACCAACAACATGCAACTGATGGAACATGGCTTTTAATTTAATTATCTCCATGCAGCCCACAAAATGCAGCTCCCAAGAGTTGCATTTCAAATCACATTGATCATTCAGAAGTATGTTAAACCTGTGTTTTAAAAATAGGCCTAGAATACTTTCAGAACCTGGTTTACACGGTGTGATGAGAAATTCACATAATGCATAAGCAACGCTTTCAAAAACATTGGCCATCCCTTCTATAATGCTGCAAATGCTTCTGCATAAACTGAGTGAAAATGAGAACAAAATACAAAAAGTCACTTCCACAAAGCGGACTGCGGACCACAGCCATTTCAAAATATAATTTCAAGGCCAAAGGGCTAAAACAAGCAGATGTTTAATTAGGCTCTAGAAAGAAAATGTTGGAGATGAAAGGAACTGCAGTCAAATATTCAGAGACTCTTTAGTGGTAAACCTCAGAGAAGGGAGATGCATTTCCACAGCAGGTATGCTTAGAGTATATCATTAATTAGCTTGATAAGGAAAACAGGAGGAAATCTGTTAAACTTTGACGTTTCCTCTCATGACCCAGGTTGCTTGCTTCAGAAAAGCATTTCCTCTTTTGGGTTTTTCCTTTGAACTTCCTTTCTGTAATTTGGAAAGAATATTATGCAGGATTGATGTTTTTCCCCTCTTCATATAAGCATTGTCTGAAACAAATCATTTTTCCTGGCAAAGTAGCTGAAGTGTACCAGCTGTCCAGAAAGGGAGGCGGGGGGTGGGGAGCAAAGCTAGAATATCTAACTGATATTCAGCAAGGTTAGTCCTTCATTTATTAAAACTTCCATAAAGGGAACTCACCAGTCTTGCTGAGCTTGTTCTGGAATTCAAACCAGATGTAAACGGGAGACTTGAAGGCACTACTTTATCCTTGAGGGCTTAATATATCAAATGTTAATAGCAGCTTTAATAGTATCAATTATTAATAGCAAATGTGAACGAAGAAGATTGAAGCCTTCAAACGTTATAAGCTCAGGATCTGCTTTAATTCCCCCCACTCCCCGAGATAATCTGGGACTGAGACTCATTTTGGGACTGAAGTCCATTTTCTATGGAGTTAATCCTAGCCTCTAAATAGGCTGGGAACAAATCCATTGGTTGACGAACAGTGGGATTTTTCCTGAGTAATATACCAGGACATATATTTCTGGTGGAAAGATGGCATAATAATATAAACAATATAGAGATAATGGTACAAATGCAAAATATGGTTAGCACTGAACCTTGAGCATTTAAGGTTTTTAACTTTTGTAAAATGGCATAATAACGTCGCCAAGTAGAGTAGATTCTCTTCACCAAGGATGGGATGCCTGTTAGACCAGAAGCTGAAAAAGGGCATTTATGGTCCTGCAGGCTACAGCTGCTAGTCCATGCCTCTCAGGAAAAATAACAACAACAAAGGTGTCTTTTCCTTGTGTGTAGAGTGGCCATACAATCCCAGGAAAACATGCATTTGAGTCAAAAGTCACTGACAGGGGACAATTTGATGCTAGTTGTCTAGTGGGTGGAGTCTAGGACAACTAGTTTAGGACAACTAGTGGGTGGGGTCTAGGACAATTCACCACAGCCAATTCACCACGGCCAACTTGCCGCAGGACAATACAATGATGTATTTATGCTGTAGTTTCATCAGTTGGCCATGGTGAGTTGGCCATGTCAGGTTGTCCCATTCTGGAGTGGGCATGGGCATGCTGTTGGCAGTTCCTTAATTGAAAACTGCATTTTGTTGGGATTGCACAGATGCTGTGTGCTAGAACAGAGCCAATGTCTTCAAGGAAGTGCCCGTAAATGTGACACATAGCACCAAGCCCCATTTGGTTTCAGAAACGCAAAGCTTATCGCTTCCTTCAATCAGCATGTTAACATGTTAGCATTTTTTGGATTATCCAGATCTCTAAGGTAAATGTTAATGCAACCCCTGATTCTGAATAAATCAATTCACTCGATGCATGAATTTAAACAAATAATAAACAATGAAGTTGCAGCTAATCTAAACTGAAAAACACCAACCATTAATCATTCAAAACCAGTTGGCGTCTAGTCAAATAAGATGCTGAATCCCTATTTGTATTAAAGTAATTCTGAAAATATTTACTTTAAAAATTATTTTTATTAGGAAAGGATGTATTCAAGTATTATCAAGTTACAAGAATGCCATAGTTACAAGAAAACCCAGACTAGGATATGTTCAGTTGTTGATAAACATGTAAATGTGTGCTTTGGTTATGACCTGAAGCAAAGAATATGATAGATAAATCACAATTTGTCAAATGACAGTTGTTCCATATTTTTGGAGTAAATTTCGTAAGTACCAGCACATATTTAAACTATATTGATAAATAAACATATTAGAACAGGGGAGGGGACCATATCATATGTATAGCTGTTACTTCATTCATTTTCCATTTTCCATTTCATGATGTAACAGTCAACTTTTGGTACGTCCAATAAACATAAGAAAGAATCCTAAATGTGCTTTTTCAAAAGACAAGTGGACTTTCTTTGTTTTGCCTGAAGACAATTCGCTTCTCATCCTTGAAGAACAGAGGAAGCTTCTTGGATGAGAAGCAAAACACTTTCAAGAAAGTCCAGTTGCATTTTGAAATAAGAAACATACAATATACTTTTAAAGATCTTAGCCATTGACTTTTTTTAATGTGGGATAGTATTGAGAGCCATTTTGGTGTAGTAGTTTATTAATTTGTGAGATTTATATGATGGTACATCTAGTAACTCTGGGCAGCTGGTATTTAAAAACCACACTGTTCCATTGATTCTATAAAAATACTGTGTATCTATTTGGTTCTGATAGTAATTTAGGAATTTTCAATGTTGCTAATGTGCCTGGACTAAATAATAATATCAAAAGATGTTTCAATTGAACATCAAACCACTTCATATAAAACTGGAAAGGCTTTAAAACTTGATTGGCAATAGAATTGACATAACATGATCTAACTTTCATGATTTCATTCATAAATACTTCCATGCTGGGATTATCCTAGCAGGCAAGTTTATCATGAGAATAAGAATCAAAATTATGCATATATCTTAAAGTCTTCCAAATGTGACAAAGAAATCCCATAGTTGAGAAATCCCATACAGTTGAGGAAGTCCAGAAATATTTCACAAGAAGAGTTCTCCACTCCTCTACTCATTGCAGAATACCTTATGCCACCAGACTTGAAATTCTAGACCTAGAAAACCTAAAACTTCACTGCCTTTGGTCCGATCTAAGTATAGTATATAAAATTATACATTGTAATGTCCTACCTGTCAATGAATACTTCAGCTTCAACCATAACAATACAAGAGCACACAATAGATACAAACTCATGGTTAACCACACCAAACTTGATTGCAGGAAATACGACTTCAGCAACAGAGTGGTCAATGTCTGGAATACTCTACCTGACTCTGTGGTTTCTTCTCCAAACCCCCAAAACTTTAACTTTAGATTGTCTACTATTGACCTCACCCCTTTCCTAAGAGGTCTGTAGGGGGTGTGCATAAGTGCACCAATGTGCCCACTGTCCCCTGTCCTATTGTTTCTTTTTATTTTTCTTACATGTATCCATTTCATGTATTCATAACTATGTTTATACTTATACCTATTATCTTGTAATTGCTTAATAAATAAAATAAATAAAACTTCCTAATTATACACAAAGACCTTGGTGCTCTCCGAGTATGGTTATTTGTATTTGTACGTGTAATTGTAACCTGACTAGGTAACTAGTGAATATGAAGTTTGCTTCTTGTTTATATACAATGACTTGTCCTGCCAGTGTTGGGTGTGGTTTTATTCTTGGTACTTCTGTCATTAAAGTGTTGTTTTCTGCCTGATCATTTGCTTAGTGTTAATCTCTGCTTAACTGGATATTAATTGCCAGGGAGTAACTGTTCTGGTCTTCTTGTTTCCTTCTTAGCCTTTTTATGATCTCATTAATGGTGCAAAGATATGGTTTATCTCTATATGTCTATTGATGGCTTGAATGCCAAACGCCCAGGAATTCTCTTCCATTTTTGAATTTTAATAGAGTTTCCCAGTTGAAATTGAGTAACAAGGTACATCCATGAATGACAATTAGCAGTCAGTAAACACAGTGAAAACTATACCAAGTCAAGTAATGAAATATCAGCAAGCAAACAGCAAACCATGGGGAGCAGGGATTGAGTGTAATATAAATTTTCCCCGCCCATTTTTGCAATCTAATTGTATGTTCATTGACAGTATTCTAATATTATTTGGAAGTTTCTTAAATATAACAATAGAAGTCACTGGAAAGACACCAGGGAAGGGAAAGTTGTACAGTACTACAAGCTACTTACAGACCAATGACCTATGTTCAGAATAGAATAGAATAGAATAGAATAGAATAGAATAGAATGGAATGGAATGGAATGGAATGGAATGGAATGGAGTAGAATAGAATAGAATGGAATGGAATGGAATGGAATGGAATGGAATGGAATGGAATGGAATAGAATAGAATAGAATAGAATAGAATAGAATAGAATAGAATAGAATAGAATAGAATAGAATAACAGAGTTGGAAAGGACCTTGGCAGGTCACTTCAGACTCCAGTTCCACAACTTCTGGAGGCAAGTTGCATTAATTGGTCAGGAAATTTCTCCTTAGTTCTAAGTTGCTTATCTCCTTGATTAGCTTCCACCCATTGCTTCTTGTCCTGCCCTCAGGTGCTTTGGAGAATAGCTTGACTCCCTCTTCTTTATGATAGCCTTGAGATATTGGAACACTGCTATCATGTCACCTCTAGTCCTTCTTTTCATCAGACTAGCCATACCCAGTTCCTGCAACTGTTCTTTATATATTTTAGCCTCCAGTCCCCTAATCATCTTTGTTGCTCTTCTCTGCACTCTTTCCAGAGTCTCAACATCTTTTTTACATCGTGGCGACCAAAACTGGATGCAGCATTTCAAGCGTGGCCTTACCAAGGCATTATAAAGTGGTATTAACATCCAGGTTGGGGAGAGACACTGATTAATTTGCATTTTAATTAGCATAATGACCAAACCCCTTGTTTGATTATGTTAGCATTTTGAAACTGCTAGATTATGCTTTGATAGGACCAACTTTCTTCCACTACCATCCCTATCAAAATAGGGTCATAGAAGGATGCTAGGTAGACATTTCCTACAAAGCTATTAATACTATTCAATGCTGGCCATCTATTTTAGCAAGATGAGTCACCACAAGGAAGGACTATATCTTACCCTTCAAAGATCACACACCTCTCACACTCCCATGGAGCTCAGCAGGTTGCTAGGCAACCCTGGATGCCTCCTATGTCACCCGATTATATTCTGTCTAATCACGTTTCCCATTGGGCTGTGTTTTCTGCATGACCTAATGGCTGGCAATTAAAATATGTCCGTAAGTGCAATGGCAATATTTTCCCAAGTATCAATGAGTGCAAGGTGTGCTCAGCACCTCCATGATTGCTGTAGGTTTTGTGTGTTTGTGTGGAGGTTGATAAGCTCTGCAGATAATATGGCAATAATCTTTATTGCAGTCATCTTGTTCAATTGAGGCCTCTGATTTAGCCAGGGATCTTATCAGCAAATGTGAAGGCTGTAAAAGGCTGGGAAGGCCAAATGAACAGGGGAAGACAAAATAAAGGAAAGGGAAAGTTTAAGATGGAAATATTTATTGTGCAACTGTAGGGAGAAAGGCCAGTGTTTTTGAACTTGCTGTTTTGAATGGGCATGGATTGGAAGTACAGCCCTTATTTGCAAGAGGTAGAACTTTTGAGTGGCACCAGTGTGGCAGATCAGCTGGCATGGCTGCAGCAGGCTTTATAAAATTCAGAAACAAAATTGTACAATTGCATTTTAAAGACATTAGTAGTTGTTATAAAAAGGAACTTTGCAGGCAAGCTGTCTGAGCCTTTTTTATTTGCTGCAAATTTTAAAATAAATCTAGTCATTTATATATGTATCTATTCCCTCTGCCTCCGTCTCTATCTATGTCTCTGTCTCTGTCTCTTTGTGTCTCATAGGCATTACTCACTGCCATCAGAAATTTTAGTGCCAAAATGTCTAAATATATACCTATAAGATTTTTTCTGAAAAATAGTATATTGCAGAAAAGGTATAAATGCTCGTATAAAATCACCCTTTTAGAGGCAGAATTTAACATATGACAAATGGGTTTGTGTGCTTTTAGCAACTTTTTAACAACTGAATTGTATTCATTATGGTAATTGCCTTGACTTTTAGCATCCACACATAAAATTCTTTGACTGTTGCTATTATACCCAGAATTAGACCCCAATTTTCCTACAATACTTAAATTTAGATAAAGCCGAATTCTTTATTTTGGTCTAAATGACCTTCCAGCAACTATTTCATTTATATCCATCTATTCAGTTTATAGGTTTGAGACTTCCATATTGATGGCTTGCTGAAGCAACACAGCAGGTGTGATAAAGACAAATGGCTGATGTTAAAAATCTTATGAGGAAAAGTGGATTTGCCTCAGGGGTGGGATTCAAATTTTTTAACAACCGGTTATGTGGGTGTGGCTTAGGTGGTGGGTGTGGCTTGGTGGTTATGTGACAGGGTGGACATGGCTTGGTGGTCATGTTATTGGCTGGGTGTGGCCAACTCAACATCACTCACATCAAGGCATGCATCTCCTCTCCTGGCCTCTCATGACTGTGGGGATGCTGCAACAATTGTAAGTGTGTCATAAGTCACTTTTTTCAATGGTCACTCCACACAAGCAAAGTACCAACAAAGGAGGGGGAAAAAAACTCCAGAGACGTTTCTGAGACAGGAAGTCTAGTCCTGCCAAGAATATAATAAGGGTTAACGGAGAGGCAGTTTCTGTAAGCAACACCAGAATGTTTCCTTCCTGCCTTCCTTACAGGATTAGGCCAGTAATTTTTTCTAACAATCGGTTCTCCAAACTGCTTAGAATGTTAACAACCGGTTCTAGAGAATAGGTGCAAACTGGTAGAATCCCACCCCTGGTTTGCCTGGAGTAAAAGAAATCGCTCTCTGTAGACAGGCCAACCATTTCAAGGCCTGAATGGAAGCTGCTTTCAGCCCTGCCTTGTAAGGTAGTCTGCTTTCATGAAAAGGAGATATTTAATGAGGTTCAAAGCACTTTTGCGGAATCCTATCTCAAGAATGTATAACTCTACTGCAGGGGTGGGCTGCTAGGGGTTCACAGGGTTCAGGAGAGCCCCTAGCTAAGATTCTGTGCAGTTCAGAGAATGCCCAAATCTCACTCCTGGATGGCCCCGCCCACCTTGCCCCTCCCTCCAGGAGTCCCCACGTGGCCCATTTTAGATGCAGGTAAGTGCAGGACGTGTGCAGAGGCTTGGGGAGGGCAAAAATGGGTCTCCTGGAAGTTTGGGAAGGCCAGAAATGGGCCTGTTTCTGGCTTCCAGAGAGCCTCTGGAGCCCAGGGAGGCCATTTTCACCCTCCCGGATGCTTGAGGAAAGCCTTCAGAGCCTGGGGAGGGCAAAAACAACCCCTGCCGTGGTGCAGGAGGCTGACTAGGCCAGGCCACCATGGCCACGCCCACCCGGGAACCGGGCAGAGAACCCATTACTAAAATTTTTGAAAGCTACCCCTGCCCTACTGGTTACCACAGGCTTCTATTGATATTGTGCTTCTCAATCTTGGCAGCTTTAGGACATATGGACTTCAACTCCCAGAATTGGGAGCTGATGCCCATACATCTTTAAATTGCCAAGATTGAGAAAAACACTGCATTCAGGTATATTTAAAAAATCCAAAACAAGTGGCATCAGTATTAGTTCCAGCTGTTTAATAAGGGGAAAGGTACTGTCAAAGTGTTTCCATTGGTCAGGCAACACTCATAAACATAATCTCCAAGTAATTTCATTACTTGAGGGAAGAACAGCCAGTCCCTGGCAAAAGTTCAATGTCCTCCTTAGGAAAATCAAATCCTCACATTAACCGCTGAACACATCCTTGGAGATATTCATGCTGTTTTACTGCATATGGTAAAGCTGAAAGCAATGGCCATCACTCCCTTGTTGATGGTGTTATACATTGTGCTGGCCAAAATGCAGGATAAAGCCTGCAGGCCTCAACATTAAAAGATGAAAAAAAATTATGTGAAGCAGCGGGTCAAGGACCTAGGAGTACTCATCTCAAACAATCTAAGCCCCAGAGCTCACTGTAACAGCATTGCCAAAAAGGCATTAAGAGTTGTTAACCTTATTTTGCAAAGCTTCTTCTCTGGTAACATTGAATTGCTAACTAGGGCACACAAAACCTTTGCCAGACCATTTCTCAAATACAGCTCGTCCGCCTGGAACCCACACTGTATATCGGACATTAACACGATTGAGTGGGTTCAAAGGCATTTCTCTAGTAAAGTACTCCATTCCTCTACTCACAATAGTATTCCCTATGCCTCCAGGCTTGAAATTTTGGGCTTGGACAATCTGGAACTGCACTGCCTGTGGTCTGATCTAAGCATAGTTCACAAAATTGTCTGCTATAACATCTTGCCCATCAATGACTTCTTTCAGCTTCAATCACAATAATACACAGGCAAACAACCGATACAAACTCAAGGTAAACCGCTTCAAACTTGATTGCAGAAAATAGGACTTCAGCAACAGAGTGGTCAATGCCTGGAACACCCTACCCGACTCCGTTGTTACAGCCTCAACCCCTCACAGCTTCAACCTCAAACTGTCTGCCGTGGACCTCACCCATTCTTAAGAGGTCCTTAAAGGGAGAGTACATAAGCGCACCAGCGTGCCTACCATCCCTGTCTTACTTTCCCCATTTATCTCTGTATTTACTTCCTTTGTTCCTGTTGATGTTCATACCTATACTTGTTATCTTGTACATGTTTGACAAATAAATAAATAAATTTAATCATGGGTTACTGAATAAAACACAAAATGGTAATCACCCAGCAAGCTAAACCCAACCAAACCAATCGCACAATGATTTAAATGCATGTGGGAACTCAGCCAATCCAGGTGTGACTGTTTTGAGATCCAAATGGGGTTAAGAGCTATAGATAATCCTTGAACTCCATGGAGAACAAAGAAATCAATCATCAGTGCTTTGCAAAAACCACTCTCTGTAATAATATTTCTCACAACTGGCATGCTGCAGCCCATCATGGGATTTTTTTTTAGCAGTACTGAGTTGTGAAAAAAAAACAGGTTTATGAAAAGGACATAAGCACCAGTCTTACACAAATATTTTTAAAAACATACTTAGTCACACACATTGCCCCACCAAGCTGCAACATAGGCTAAATTAGTGTTGGTTTATAGTGTTGAACCACTGTCATATTTTTAGTGCTCGAAATATAAACAGTATATTAAAGAATCAGAATTTGTTAGAGATTTGAACTGGAGGTTGACAGTGATTAATCTGTACATCCTAAATAGCCAACAGAATTGGTGAGATGGAATAATGAATGTTTTAAGAGGTTTTATGGAGGGTTTCATCATTGTTTGTTAGATCCATTTTGCTTTGCTTAATGACTGTATAGAGTGTATCCCCCAATTATTATTTTGTGCACCAGAACTGAAAAAGTATTCTTCTGAAACTGGGAAGCAATAAGCCCTTGGGAACCACCAAAACTATCACAGATGGATTGATGGTTTAAGAAAGTACTGTTCAGACTTCATTTAATTATTTAAAACATTTATATGGCCACCCATCTTGTGTGTAACCTGGGGCGGGTTTGTAACCAATAGATAAAATCACAGCTATGTAGAATAAAAATACTAAAATCCAATAACCTATCTAAATTGAACTCACCCTGTCCCAGCGGAATGGGACAACTCGCTGCAGCCAAGTCACCATAGTCAACTTGCAATGGCCAATTTGGCATGGCCAACTGCAGGCCAACTCACCATGGTCAAGTCACTGCAGGACAATTCAACAATTCAATTACGTAAAATAATTTTAAAATATTTTAAAAATTATCATTCACATTTCATTTTATCCCTCCTTTGGCATCCTTTCTTTTATGATTCTATTTCACTATTTCTTCAGCATTAGTGTAACTCTTGTCCCACAGCGAGTTGTTCTGTGGCAAGTTGGCCATAGTGAGTTGGCTGCAACAAGTTGGCTGTGGCAAGTTGTCATAGAGGCCTATCCCAGTGCTGGAGGGGGTAGGGGAAAGCAGGTCTTGAATGCTGCTTGGATGGTTAAAAGGATGGGTAGCAGCTGAATTTCAGGGCAAGGGTATTTTATAGAATAGGAGCTATCACACAAAAGGCCTGCTTTTCATGGATTCCATAAGACAGCAACATTTAAGGGAAGTACTAGGAGTGTGCAGACGTCCTGAGGGAGAGGCAGTCCTGCAAATAACCAAGCCATGGGACATATATGGCTTTAAAAGTAATAACCAGCTTCTTAAATTGCACCAGAGGAAAACTGGGAACCAATGCAGCTCATCCAACAGAGGTATAATGTGGGGAACCCATCACTGTGTGCACTGCCACATTCTGGAACAGTTGTAACTTCCAGGTAGTCTTCAAGGACAGCCCTATGTAGTAATCCAAGCAGGAAGTAACTCAGACTGAGAAATGCTAAGAAAAACTGGTATTAATGTTTCTGTTTCTGTCTTCCAGTTTAGAATTTGAAAGCTAGGACACAAAATGGATATTTTGGGTGGGGACCAATGCTTAGAAATAACGTTCTCTTTGTAACTCAGTAATAAGGTTCTAACCAAGGAAGAAAGAAGTAAATTTGAGCCAGTCTGATCTAAATGTTAAGGCATCAGGCTAGAAAGCAGGAAGACCGTGACTTCAAGTCCTGTCTTAGTCATGAAAGCCAGTTAGATGATCTTGAGCCAGTCATTCTCTTTCAACCCAACCCACTTCACAGGGTGGTTGTTGTGGGGAAAATAGGAGGAGGAAGTTGTGTTGGATGTGTTTGCTGCTTTGAGTTATTTTTTAAAATAATAAAAGCGGGATACAAATAAATACATTTGCTAATGTATCTGTTAATCTGACCAAGTGGGCATTCTTTCTTACTTCTACAACTTTTCTCAGCTTCTCTGATGGAACAGCTATTGCCAAGAAGAAGATGGAAAGAGGGTCAGTTGATTGCTTGATATATGAGACCACATTGGCTATAAATTGTCTTTTATGGAGAACATTGTCCACTTAAGATGTTCGACAGTATGGAGAACCAGGTAGTCTCGTTGGGGCAGGTACCGAATGGGGTGGACCAGCTGCCATGTCACCTGTTATATTCATAAAACAATCTTAAGTACAATTTACACTGCTAAGTCAATAACTTGAGAAATCCACAATGAAACCTAGAACAGTTTTTTTTAATGAGCCATTTCAAGTGATGAGTCAGAGAGCTCACCGAGTTCACTCTTATCAGGAATCTGAATAGGAAAAAAATACATCATGCTCTTTTGATAAGTGAAATTCCATTACAAATATCCAGACAACTTTATCTCTAAGTTCAGTGGTGAAAGGAAGGAAGGCTTGGATTCCCTTTGGTGTGAATTGAGGCACTGCAATTTAATTAAAGGGACATCTTTATTTCAACTTATATAGGAGTACTCCATTCCCTTACAGTAATTGAGTGCCCCATTGATAGAAAACAATCTACGTTGTCTGTCTGTATGGCCTTTGAAAGTTTTATTTAAGGTGATCTAACCCAACCTTCGAGAAACTTCGAGCATCTTATCATGCCAACTCAACACAAAAATAGTTCCAAAACTCCAATACTTCTCTCTTTGCAAAAGTTATCTTGTGGCCAGTAAGGAAGAGTGGAAACCAAAATATCAAGGACACTTTTCAAACAGGAGGACTCAAGTCACAGTGCTGGTTGGAAGCTGACACTTCATCCTAAGAATTTGAAAGAAGTCGCCTGAGGGACTTTCTCCTCTTACATCAAGGGTGGACAAATATGGCAAGTTTACAACCTGTGGATTTCAACTCCCAGAATTCCATGCTGACTCAGGAATTCTGGGAGTTGAAGTCCACAGGTTGCGAAGTTGTCATAGTTGCCCACCCCTATCTTATATGAACCTTCAGGTCCTAAGGAGTAGCAACACCCACATATACACACACAGAGATAAAGAAGAAGCTGTAAAAATAATATACCATTTCATTCTTCCTTTTTCCCCTACCAGCCAATCAGCATTTAATAACTGGTGAATAGAGCCAGGTCTTATGAATGCCTTTGAAAATCTGACAGATAAATAATTCAGGTTTCTAAAATGTTGGGATTTCCCCTGTTCCTGTTGATATCTCACTTTTCTATATGGATGATGCATTGACTTTACCAGCTGCTCAGTTTCATCACCTTATGTTCTGCACTGGCAATATTCCCCTTGCAAAGCAACTATTTTGACCTGCAAAGTTTATCTATAAGCCAGTTTCTGCCCTATGAAATATTAGGCTTATTACTTCCTTCTGCATTTCTTTTCTCAGGTGTGAAAGTTGTATCTGCAGTTTGATCTCTTGATGCTGCCTTGAATGTTGGTTTTCACCTGCTGCTGACCTTCTTGTTTGCATCCTTTTTGCCTTAAAACCCACCATCTGACTGAGTTTACATCTTGTTAAGCTGACATATAGGGGTTTCCCACCCCCACCCCCCAGTTTATTGTGTGAACCTATCCATTATGGGTTTGTCAGGGCCAGCTTATTATGTCTTCTTCAACAAACCTGATTTTAAAATGGTTGGTTTTATATTATATTCCTGTATCCCTGCCACAAAGCCTGATCCAGCTACCTAAGCCTGAGTGTTGATCTAGGAGAAAACTGTTGTAGGAAAGTGTTTCTATAGAACAGGGGATGAATGGGAGGAAAAATAGAAAGCCAAGGAAGGCTAAGCATGTCCTGCCAATGATCATCTTTCTATCTCTATCCAACATCAGAATTTGGAGGATTAAGAATTCTAGGCTTGTGTTGGAGTATGAAGTTCTGTCCTTAAAAGGATTGCTAATCGAAAAGTCTGAATACTAAGTGAGCCCACGTTCAGGCTTTAAAAAAACCCTTTCCTTCATCTTTACAGCTCAGCTATTTCACAAATGAAGTTTTCACTCTTTCTGTTATGTTATGCCTTCTTTTAACTGACATTCCCACGGAGGAGAAATAAATGCTTAACCCTACAGACCGCCAATTGGAGGAAAGCATTTCTCCACTGACATCACTAAAAGCTCTCTTCTTTTGGTAGGCTTATTGCTGTTGGGGAACGTAGCATTTTCCAGGGTCCTTGACAATGTTACAGCAGGGGATTCTGTCACTGTTTTAGTAAAGAGAAAGAGAGAGAGAGAGATGACAGTGGTGAAGTCAGTTCAGGAAGAACTAGGACAAAGTTGATGTATTACAGGTCATGATGTCACTGGCAGTTGGGTGGTATTTGTTCTTGTCATTCAGTGCCCTTGATTCCTTCCCAAGTGTCTCATAAAGCAGATAATACATGCTTCCTCGGTGATTTACGCAAGGAGGACCACATACTAAAATATCTCCCTTGGACGTGATCCCGGTTCAAGGATCTATATAAGCAACCCCGGCTGCAAATTACGATGGAAAGCATAGAAGGTGTTGGTTGCATTGCATGTGCAACTATAGCAGAAATGAAATAATTCATAGCAAGGACAAGATTTTCTTGTTACAGATGGGTGCTTTCAGATAAGATTACGAGATGCTCTTATCCTGTTTCCTTCTTGGGATTTTATAGAGAGGGTGATTCCATTCAGAATCTACTTATTATTCCCCATCACCACCTTGTTTGTGGTTGTTATAAGATTCAATGGTTGTGGAATGCCTTTTGCTTGATAATTGTAGGAACTATCATCTGAGAACACTTGATTTTTGTTCTTCTTCTCTCTGTCCTTTGCCATTATTTCCAGCCAAATTTCATTTATGCTTGGTACCCTAAAAGGTGCTGTGGGAATTTGCGGCAAGACAGCAAACTGCCCCTGCATTTAACCTGCAGTACAAAAACATCCAGATGTAGCTTGCCTAATGGTAGAACTGCTTATCAGCCATGGGACTGATGCTGAATATGTTAAAATAAGAAATGATCAATCAAGGACAGTCTAAATAGCTCCCACTTGCAAATCAATACATATAACCAAAGACGAACAGTTAATCTTTCTTGTCCATTGGAACACAGCATTAAGGCTCACAACTTATTTTTAATAAGCCAAGAACCTCTTTATACCTTTGGAACAAATAGGTGGAAGGAAGGCTGAGAAGAATCTTGTAGATAGGGCAGCAAGGGTTTGCTGAGTTTATGTTGGCAATTAAACAATACAGGAAGTATTTTTGTCTCTTCTTTGCCAGTGTTTTGATTATAAGTTAATCTCCTGAGATACTATGACTGCTTTAAATGGTTAATGGGTACCTTAACACGTGTCCAAAGGACAATCAGTCTCTGATCATATAAAATCTGGGCAGAGAGGAAGAGAAATTGTTCAACCAGAGCATGCTGAGACTAAGAGAAAGGATGTCCAAGAACTTCTTCTCATTTGTCCGCTTGCTTGTGCTATTACTTGGCTTTGTAACTATTTGTTTAGGAGCCTTTTGCATCTCTACAAGCGCCTCTGCGTGTAAATGCAACAGTTTGCCACTTGCGTATTTTCTTCTACCATTAGGATTCTTCTTTCTCATTGCTGGGATCTTCTGGAGCACCTATTATGAAGCCAGCAAGCACAACAGCTTGTTCCACAGCATTATACATGGGAGTCCTAGACTTGAGGAAAGTCACATCACGACCATAGATAGGTATGTGTTGACTATTGCAAGCCATCAGCTGGCCCTGATATATGCTCCTTTTCCATCTTAATTCTCTGCTCTGAATTTGCTTCGTTTAAGTTCTTATATGTGCTATAAACACAGCTCTTTCTTAAATGGTGCCCTGCCAAGTTAATTGTCTCAAGATAACGTGTTGCTTCAATCCTAACTGCCCTTTGATAATATCCAGTAATTGTTTATTATTTTTTGCCAGCCAGTTGTAAAGGAAATTTTCTATACTATATTTGCTCAACATCATATTTTAAATAGCCTGTTTTCATTCATTTACTTTTATATCATAATCTAGTTAAAAAAAAGCTTATCAAATTTTATAACCATACTGAGAGCCAGTTGTGTTTGTATTAAGGCACCAGGCTATAAATGGAGAGACCATGAGTTGGAATGGAACACATATACACTTTACTGGTTGGTTTCCTACCTAACATTTAAGGTTTGCATTTCGTTCTCCCTAAGTACTGAGGCCCATAGCAGTCTGGGAAAACTACCCCCTGCCATCTGCTTCCTCTAAGGGAGACTTGGACTAAATTAGTTTTGTTAAGTCCTCTTGAAATAAACTAAGCCATTTTAAACTTAAATCCCATTGATTTAGTAGGTACTAAGGAGAGGTGACTTAGTTTGAATCTAACTGAATAGATTCCACAACATTTCTCCTGTCAATAGCATTTTCATTCCCTTGTTTCCCTCATAATCTCTTCATTTTTCTATATTATAATTCATATTTTAAATCTCTACTCTTCCTTCTATGGGTAATTGGATGATACTACTGTACAGCTATCATACTTACTTTTCCTCCGCCTTAAATTCTCTACATTTGTCAATGCCATGCTCCAACCCATCTAGAGGGAACTAGATTAAGAATTGGTGATTTATTCTGCTTTCTTTATATTTCTAAAACTAATTTGATCCTTACTAAACTTCTTACTAGATTTTATTGACCATTCTAGATCACATGCAGTGATCTATTGTGCAAAAAATCCAGTTTAGTGCTAGACATGGATGCAGCAAAACTAAATGCACTTTCCAGCTTGAGCCACTAGAGGGCCCCGATTGAATCATCTCTTCTCAACCTAGACAAGTGTTTCTCAACCTTGGCAACTTTATGATGTGTGGACTTCAACTCCCAGAATTCCCCAGCAAGAATTCTGGGAGTTGAAGTTAACACAACCTAAAGTTGCCAAGGTTGAGCAAACACTGATATATAGGCTATTCCTTCCAGTGGTTTTAAACTTTTAAGGAAGAGCAGCATAACAATACTTCTAAAGCAGGTAATGTGTATCTTTGTCCAAATTTCTGTGCGGTCATTTGAAATCATGTAAGAAACATGCACTGACAATGAACTGATCACTATCCTGAGAATTCATAACAAGTCTTGGACATTATACATTCTGAATTCAAATCAGAGCCTTTAAGCATGCTGTACAGGGCATGCCTCAGTCCTATAGGTATTTGTGGCTCTACAATATTTTTCCAAAAGTCAAGAACACATTCATTTTTTAAAGACAGTTGATAGTTTCAATCATGGCCAGTACATGTTAAAGTGGTATGTAGTTTGCCTGCTTATTTTCAGTTTAAAATCCTCACAGTCATATTCTGGGCCATTCTGCAACGAGACTGATACATTCACAATAGATTTCTCTTGAAGTCAAGCCTTCATACTGACAAGCCTTGTTAAAGGGCTACAGATACAACAGTCATTTCTTATTCTGTTATGGTAACAGTGCCATAAACACTCACAATCGGCAAAGCAACAGCTCTATAAATATGACAGCAGGCAAACCTTGCTTAGATAACCAGAAAAAATGTCACACTTTGGAAGACACCATAGCCTCATTAGGAAGTAAATTTAGGAACACTTTTAGACAGAATTCACGTACACAATTTTTGTTCAAACACCAGGGGAATTAATGGAAGACTGGCACATAAACTATCCAGTATTAATCAAGTTCACTTTTCCTTGGATGTGCCTCATAAAATTGCCATTACAGAATACAGGTAATCCTCGACTTACGACCACAATTGAGCCCTAAATTTCTGTGGAAATTAAGAGAAACAGTCATTAAGTGAGTTTTGCTCCATTTTACAACCTTTCTTGCCACAATTAAGTGAATCGCTGCAGTTGTTAGGTTAGTGACATGGTCATTAAGAAAATCTGCGTTCCCCACTAACTTTGCTTGTCAGAAGGTGGTGAAGGGACTCTGGGACCCTGTAACTGTCATAAATGTGAGTCACTTGCCAAGCATATGAATTTTGATCATGTGACCACAGGGATGCTGCAACAGTCATAAGTGTGAAAAAAATGATCCTAAGTCACTTTTTTCAGTGCTGTTGTAACTTTGAACAGTCACTAAATGTAAATCGAGGACTACACCAGCATCCTGAAAGGAACAATGTTGTTAAATAGGAAGAGTTTATCCCCTGAGGTGAGCCTGGCTTCCACTTCCTGACTTTTCATAGGAGCCTTAAGCCCTGGCTCTGCCATAAGGCTTGGGACCCAATGGGGGAGCTTCTTACTGGAAGTGGTTGACTAATCAAAACAATCTGACGTCTCCACAACCCTCCCCCCCAAATCAGGTGTGTCTGGCTCCCTCCTTTCCAATCTGGTGTTCATGCTTTTATTTTTAATGCTTTTATTTGTATGTTTCTATGATTGTTGATTTGAATGTTTTTTATGTTTTAAATAAATACCAGTAAACAAACAAACTGATGCTTGTAAGGCAAAATAACCATCCAAACCTCTCTTCTCCCAGTTTTCTTGGAACTTCACTATCTGAAAGATTTTTTTTGTTGTTCTTGAGGTAATGACATGATTCAGAGGGTCAATTTTTCCCCCTGAAGTAGGAAAGAAGAGTTGTTGTAAAGAGTAAAAAAAAGCCCAGGATTGTATAATTTATAAAACAATATTGGATAAATTCTAATAAGGTAAAGATAAAGGTTTCCCTCACACATATGTGCTAGTCATTTCTGGCTCTAGGGGGCGGTGCTCATCTCCGTTACAAAGCCAAAGAGCCAGTGCTGCCGAAGA
This sequence comes from Naja naja, assembly GCA_009733165.1. Lineage (NCBI taxonomy): Eukaryota > Metazoa > Chordata > Lepidosauria > Squamata > Elapidae > Naja > Naja naja. The sequence goes on along the minus strand of CM019149.1, from coordinate 233,298,464 downwards.
CGTCTCCGTGGTCATGTGGCCGGCATGACTAAATGCCGAAGGTGCATGGAGCACTGTTACTTTCCCACCAAAATGGTCCCTATTTTTTTACTTACATTTTTACATGCTTTTGAACTGCTAGGTTGGCAGAAGCTGGGACCAGTAACGGGAGCTCACTCTGTTACATGGTGCTAGGGATTTGAACTGCTGAACTGCCAACCTCTCTGATCGACAAGCTCAGCATCTTAGCCACTGAGCCACAGCGTCCCTAATTTCTAATACTGCCCTCTTAAATAATACGTGTTTCTTTTCTTGGCTGTCTTTTGCAGGCCTGATTTCTACCCACCCTCTTACGAAGACAGCACCACTCTAGGAAAGCATACGTTCTCACTGCCAGCCTGCTCACTGGAGCCAAAGAACAATGCTTATAACATACCTCCACCCTTGTACACAGAAAGCCGCTTCGAATTCATTGAGGAAACCGGTGCTCAGCAGCAGCCACCTTCCTATGAAGTCTCTGTGCAACAACGAGCCACAGGGAATGACCCAACATTTGGAGAGGCTTCTGACACACCTCAGCCATAGAGCAACGGCTAAGAAGATGGGCTGTCCAAGGACTGGAGAAGATAAGCCATGTCTGTTCTTCTGGGACACAATGTTTAGGCATTGTGTGTAAAGCCTTGGTGAGGAGGTGCTGAAAGGACAGTGCGGTTCCATTACCGGGCACTGGGCACAGATAAGGGATCATTCAGTGGCATTCAGAAAGGTTGGGTCAGAAATAACATGGTCTTTATGAACAGGAATAAGCCACAGGTGTTGCTGGTTTTAGAAATGATGATGAATTCAGCCCAACATTGTTGGTTGATGGATGGAAACAACTGGGTCTTCTTGAGGATCTTACAATAGTTGTATTCTGCCTGTATTAAGCAATGCTTGCAGTAGCCCGCACTATCTTCTGAATAGCAGCAGGCATGGCAGGAGGCAATGAGTAAATGAAGAAATTTAAAGCTTCAACTTAGTGATGAACATGGGAAATATAGATATAACAAAGCAAGGACAGTTACATTAGCTTTCGTCAATTCAATGCCTTTCACGTGTGTTTGACTTCAACTTCCACACTCTGTCAGACGTGCACAGTCTTTTGGGAACTGAAGTTCAACACATCAGAACAGCACCAGCCTGGAGAAGGTTATGTTACTGTAAATATCCTATTCTTGGCATTCATAAGGGAGATGAAAGGCACTTTCCAAAATTAAACTCCTACGCTCTTTTAGTGTTCTGCAAGCTTTTCTCTGCACCAAGAGATGAACAGGTCCAGCTGAAATGACCAAAGATTTGATTTACCAGTTCCTATTCTACAGTTTGCGTATTAAAAAAAACCCTTTGATTTTAACTTTTACCATTTCATTGAAATTGGATTTCAACAGCATATTTGAGTTGTAGTTTGGTCTTGCTTTGTTGTTTCCATGTTTGAATTATTGTGCTACTATTGTGCAGTATCTGGGATACAGGAAACTAAGTTACAATGGAGCCCACAATCACACAAAAATATGAAGACAAAGCATATTCTGGATAAAATAGATTGTGTTCTTAATTCAATATTTATTCTTTCTTTAAAAAAATCAATATTGTATCAATATTGCAATTAATTATTTTTCATTATGTACCCCTGTCTAATCATCTTCACTCCTCTCATTACTTTTGAGAGGAGAGAGTATCTTAGTACAATACAGATAGCCCATTGAAAAAATAGCCAACTCAAATGTTAGAGTTATAAATGTTAGACAATTGCAGTAAGATAATTAGCATTGGAATGTCTTCCATACATATAATTTTTAAAAATATCTTGGAATTTTAGCAGATCTTTTTGTTATCCATTAGCATTACAGGCTGAAATCTAATGAATCACCTAATAGTTGACATTCGTTGGTTATAGTAACTTTTTCTATTGTGTTCTGGGGCTAACCAGTTTACATTGTTTAATGCTGCATTGTAGCTTTTTTTGTAATAAAGATTTGTAATGAAAAACATTTTGAGAAACAATTAGCAATTATTGGGGAGAATTAGCAATTATTGGGGAGAATAAATAAAGGAACGAAGTGTCTTGGTAACCTTTTCTTCTAATTCCTCCATTGCTCCTTTGTACTGTACAACAATCAAGTCTTGAGCTTGTATATGGCAAAAGGTTAACCCACTATTTTGTACTGAATTCCAAAATGGGGACATTTCTCCCCATTTCTGTAGGTCAGAAAACAAAATCCCAATTCTTATTTCATGGGTATCTTCCTATCAAGATGTGAAGGAAAAACCAAATACTCTTAAGGCACAGTCTTATGTTTAGGGTAATCCACATGAACAAAGCAATTCTGTGAATCTGTATTCAATATTAACTTAGCTCCTATTTCCATGACAAGTTTAAGATGGTACAGTACTCTTTTAATGAAGTGATTTATCCCATGTGAAGGATAGTAATCAAATATTGTTTCTACAATAGTGAAAAGAACTCACTTCCAAGTGAAATCTTGTTCTGTGATCTAAACTATCAGTTTGGAACTAATTCAGAAGACAACAAATACAACCAGGGACTTGGGAATGATCTTCTAATCCAACTCTTGTTCAAGCAAGAGACCCTCTAGCGCTCTGGATAAATGGCTAACCAATTTCTTTTTTAAAAACCTCCACTGATGCAGCACCCACTTCTGAAGGCAAGTTGTTCCACCGATTGTTATCGCTGTCATGAAATGTCTCCTTATTTCTAGGCTGGTTCTCACCTTGATTATTTTCCATCCATTGCTTCCTGTCTTGCCTTCAGGAGCTTTGGAGAATAAGTTGACGCCCCCTCTTTCTTCTTGGCAGCCGCTCAAATATTGGAACGCTGCTATCATGTCCCCCTAATCCTTCTTTTCATGAAACTAGACATACTCAATTCTAGCTGCTGTTAATCATCTTTGCTGCTTTCCTCTGCACTCTTTCTAGAGTCTCAAACACCGTCTTCATATCATGGCAACTGAACTTGTCTCATGGAGAAGTCGTTGTCGCTTTCTTGGCAGCAAATTAGAAGTGGTTTTCTTCTGTCTTCTGGATGGTTTTGCAATTTCACAATCTAGTCTACAGCCTTGAGATTTCCCTGAATCTGAGATCAGGGAAACTGCTGCCATCTGCTGACATGGAGGCCATGTGTTTATAACAAAATAAAAACAAAAGTTAATACATCTCCAATCCTTTTTCATGGATTGGCTCTAATCAGTATCAATGGCTTCAAAACCCATGTGAATATGTACGCATTTTAATTCAGAAGTTGTATCTCATTTATGAAGAACTCTTAAATGGTGCTCAGCTTTTAGCTTGCTCCATATACAGTAAATCCTCCAGCAAAACTTTATACCTCTTATGAAAGGCCAGCACGAAATAAACCAAACTAGCTACTTGTTACTGTGGGCAGCCAAAGGATTATATACTGTGTAATGTTATATAAAACAGAACAAAAGTATTTGACTTACAAAAAAATCTGTTTAATAATACTGCAATAAAACACTGTGCAAAGATAAATCAGTGCCTCATTTACCTACACACAGCTTAAAAAAAATCTGTTGCATTGGAGCAAGCTGTGTTCCATCAGCAATTTCATGCAAAGCAAATAGGACACAGCAGTTTATTAAATGTCATAGTAAGTTTTGACAAATACCAAAAGAATCCAAGTCAGCTACTTAAAACAAAGCAGCATTCAAGATTGCACTAGAAATGAAGGTTTGCCATTGTGGTGTTACCAGTCTATGAACATTTCAGATTGCACAAAAGCCAGTGTAATACCTGACAAACAGTTACACCATGTTCTCATTTTACAGCAGAGTTATCCAAACTCGGCAACTTTGAAGACGCCCCAGTCAGCATTCTGGCAGTTGAAGTCTACGAGTCTTAAAGTTGTCAAAGTTGGCCACTCGTGTTTTTACAAACTCAAAAACACTTTTCCATATCCCAGCATTCACTGAGCAAGCCTCCTTCCTCTGCCATATTATTCCCTGACTTTTTAGGAAGACATTGGGCAAGCTTTTCATTAAGTGAACTAGGCAAATATTTCTAAAACATCTATTACAGTTCCACTAACAACCTACTGTAGATCACGGGTGACAAACTTGCGGCGTCACATTGCTGTCACATTTCCCCGCTTCGCGGAGCTGGAATGGGCGTGGTCTGCACATGATGCATCCGAACTGCAGGCCGCCAGTTTGATACCCCTGATCTAGATGGTGTTTTAGTTGGGAAAATTTCCCTCTTCAGCTCCATACACTCTCATGCCCCCCAAAGCCCTGTCTCTTGGTTAAAAGAAATTACTTGGAAAATGGAATTGTAATTCCTTTGTCCAGAGTTATGCAAAACAGTACATTTTAATTCTAATGTCAGCTGTTTCCACTGCCTTCCTGCTTTCTTTTTTAAGTTCTCTTCTACCATTTGAGGTTTTAGAGCAGGGATGTCTAACCTTGGCTACTTTAAGACATGTAGACTTCAACTCTTAGAATTTCTGAGCCAGCATGGCACCTTTGTTTTAGATTAGACCCAGATTTTCCACTGCTTTAGTTTGAAAAGATCCAAAATTCCACTTTCAAAGTTGAGGAAATTATCTGCTGTAAAGGAGAGATGGTTGTTTAAAAATTGTTTCTGATATAGTTTCAGAGATGTTGATAAGGAGTATATAGAAGCAGGAATCTTACACTTCCAACATACCATAACATTTAAATATTTTGATGTTATGCGGGTATTGATTCAGTAGCAGTATTCTAGTTTGTCAGGTCATGTTCTCACACAAAAGAATTAAACTCCGCTATGGATCTCCAACTACTTTATGTAGAGGCATACAGTCCTTAAAAGACAGATTATGTCACCTATATCACTAAATGTGATATTCAATTGCCACACTTTTGCAATAACCAAACAGCACTTCCAACTTTCTGAATTATGATTATAAATCAGTGCACGACAATGGAACACACCACACACAGGCCCATTTCCTCCACCTTATTCAAATTCATACGTTTGTGGAGTCCTTGGTCCTCTCTGTTTGCTTGCAAACATTTCATTACCCAAATAGATAACATTATCATCACCATCATCCATCAGTGAATGTGGGTTTTCTGCCTGTTCATAGATAGTAACTTGATCTGCCAGGGTTGGTGGGGATGTGGTTTTCTGCTTGGTATTTACTTGATTAGGATATTGTTTTCTGCTGGATTGTTTGTCTGGTATTAATCCCTGCTTATCTGGGTATTGGCTGTAGAAGAGGAATTGTTTCCTTTTGAGCTTTTTTTACTGTCTCTTCTGAATGATGTTTGGTGTTTGTTTGTAAAGAATTAGCTGGTCCATCTGTATAAAAGTTAGAACTCTGCTGTGATCTGTAGCCCTTTCAAAAAATGGAACATAAATATATCTTGAAATGTATTTTTAAAAGACTTTGAATTAAATTAATTTTAATTAAATATTTGTGTATGAGAGAGTGATAGTGAACATGCACAAGAGAGTGAGAGGGAAATACCCTAAAGATTTACTTCTAAAAACAGAAACTGATAACAAAGGGAGAGGGATCATTGTCAAGATAACTCCACAGTAGGAGATAAATCCAGAATACAAATTTTCATCAGCTAATAGCAAAAGATATTTTCCTTAAACTGAAGCTGCATAGAACTGAATCTGAATAGAAGGTGGTTGAGGAAATAAGTAGAAAAAAGCAGTCCCATTTTTAAGCTACAAGCAGAGAGAGCACACATATAAATCAGTTATGCTGGCGATGGTATTTATGAGTAACAGCAGACATGAACAAAACATGAAAGCTGTTTGCCAAACAGATTGCTGCAAGGTAACTTCTTATTTTTCCATTTAAATATGTAAGATTTAGTTACATAAAGTGTGTATAAATGTAGCACTGGTGCATAAAAATGTAGTCATTAAGTCTTAAAACTTGAGCTGAGAAATTAGGAGTGGCAGTTGCCAGTATGCTTTGAAAAAGATAATCAGTTAAATCTCAGGATAAAGCTGCAGAATTAGGCATAGTTATGGAAGATTACATTTTTTTTGTCGCTCAGGGGAACCTATTTGCAAATAAACCTTCTGGGCTACATATTTGTGATCTCATGGATTAGAATAGCCCCACCTGCAGATTGGATTGAATGGCAATGTTCACACGACATGAACCTACCCAACCTTAACTCATAGTTTACTTAATAAATCCAAATTTGTAAAAATCATTGAACCATAAATTAACCATGCAGACCAGGGTGACAAAGCCACTAGGCTAAAATGTGATTGGCTAGTTTATGGTTCATTGTATTACACAAACGCTTTGTCACAGCCCAAGGAAAGGACAAAGTTGCTGACATTCCAGGCCAGGGGTCTTCAAACTTGACAGCTTTAAGGCTTGTGGATTTCAACTCCCAGAATCCCTCCCCCCAGTCATGTTAACTCAGGAATTCTGGGAGTTGGAAGTCCACAAGTCTTAAACTTGCTAAGTTTAAAAATCCTTGTTCTAGGTTGTTCCTCTGGGACTTTAACCATCTGAAATAAGAGCCCTATTATATTTTAATTCAAAATCAATCCATCATAACTCCCCAATGGGTTTAGAAAATAAGGTAACCTAAGAATAATATCTTGTTTTTGAGTTTTTAAAAATGTCCCTGCTAAGAGTGCTTTCTTTTTAAATTATGATGGGTGATTCATAAAACACTATTATCAAAAATCTGTTTTGCAACCAGCTCTAGCTAAGGAAACATGTAGCCTATTTTCACCTTGCAAATGCAAAACACAGGAATCTTTTTTTTTAATCATCTCTTATAAACAAATCTTGGTGTTATTCAGACAGCCCTGGTTTTGATCATTTACAACACAAGAAGACGCTGAAGCCTATAAGAGACAAGTGTGCATTTTTCTTAAGAATGAAACTCAAAATAAATTTTGTCCACCCACCTCCCACCCAACTGCCCCCAAGCCCTTAAGCTAATATAAGGCACAAAGAACTGGTGCGTTTGAGCACTGTCTTCATTTTTCCTTGTCCTCCCGAGAGTTTGGCCCTGAGTCAGCAATTCTCCTTCAGGTGATGACAGTGGGACCCTTACGACCTGTCCTCTCATGAATCTGAGATATTTTCAGTGCAATGGCAATGAGTGGACTCAAAACCGCCTAGAGAAAAGAGAAAGAAAAGATGCTTTGAAAAAACACATTTAAATATTTAAATCAGTGGTTTATGTATCAAAAAGGAAGAAGTTACTTAAGGCCCATCAGTATATGCACATGTTAAGTCTGCCGACACCACCGATATGTTTCCTTAAACCAGGGATCCCCAACTTGGCAACTTTAAGACTTGTGGACTTCAATTCCCAGAATTCATAGCTGGCTGGAGAATTCTGGGAGTTGAATCCACAAGTCTTAAAGTTGCCAAGGTTGGAGACTTCTGGCATAATTTGACATATCTTTCAAAATTCATGTTTAAAGTAGAAAAGGAACTGGGTATTAAAAATGCAAAAAATAGTGTGTGACTAAAACATGCATAATGTTAATTGGAAAGAAGATAGCCCGAATGATTTGTTCCCATTGAATATTTTGTCTCACATGACAGTTAACACAAAGCTTTGGATAGCATTTCAAAATGCCAGCTTGACAACAAAGCATGTGCATGTTTGTTTGATACAAAAAATGTGAGGTTAATTAAGCTAGCAAGGTGGAAGACTATATGTAGGATACAGCTTGGCTTTATTGATGGCTTTATAATGCTTGACTTCTGTTATTAGATAAGTATAAACATGGTTATGAATACATGAAATGGATACAAATAAGAAAAAAAAGAAACAATAGGACAGGGACAATAGGCATGTTGGTGCGCTTATGCACGCACTATATATATATATATATATATATATATATATATATATATACACACACACACACACACACACACACACATATATATATACACACATACATACATACATATACATATACACACACACACACACACACACACATATATACTATGTGTGTGTGTGTGTGTGTCTATGTATGTATGTATTTTATTTGTTTTATTGATTTTATTGTAAGTCACCCAGAGACATCTAAGTTGGATGGGAGGCTATATAAGTGAAATAAATAATAATAATTTAAATTAAGTAATTAATTAAACTAGATCCTTAGGAAAGACTCAATGGGAACAAAAATGCCAAATCCAATCAAAACATCTGACTGACTGTGTGACCAACTATAATAATAATAATAATAATAATAGAAATTTGCATTTACTTGGGAACTCATGCTAGCAGTCTTTATTAAATATTTAATTATTTAAATAAAGGATACATTAATTTTTTTTCCACTGAGGAAAAATAGGTGGAAATGTTGAACTAATTTAAACATTTAGCATTATTTACAGATTGAAAATCATTTTGTTCATTTATTTACGATGTGTTCAGCAAGTGCTGGTCAAGAAAAGATCAGAACAGTTGGACCAGATGCTCAAAAGTTCTCTTTTAAAGGAGTAAATATTTGAATATGCTCTATATTTATATTTACTCCTTCAAAGAAGTAATAGGAATCAAGAGCAATTTAAGGAGCCACCTTGGCACCTGAAAGCCTCTGTAGAAAAATAATTCTGTCTCGCTAGGATACAAGGATGTTCTATCCCCACTCACTCTTTCATAGATCCAGGCACTGAGTCAAGATTTTCACTATATCTCCGCTGATGTTGAACGAGAGATATGTCACTGGTTATCATCAGCATATTAATTTTTTTGGGTGCCTTGGAGTCAGTGTTGACTCTTGGCAACTGCATGGACAACTCCTACAATTTTGGGGGCAAGATATGAGGTGTGATTTGCCATTGCCTCCTTCCACGAGTTGAGAAAAAGAGAGCGATTGGCGCAAAGTCACCCAGTTGAGTTCATACTTAAGGCAGGACTAGGATTCCTGGCATCCTGATTACCACCCTGATCCTTAACCACTACAACAAATTCACTCTCTCTATTTGATCACCTCAAATCCAGGGTTGTAGATGTAGCTGTTAAAGAAAACGGAAGTCTCCAAAAGCTCAAACTCTCCCATGAATGCCTAATTTAAAAAGTTCTGCTAAGCAGAGAGAATGACTTAAAAAATACAGAGTACAATTTTTCAGCATTCCATCAGACAAATCAAGTTGCCTTTTGCTTCTACTTAAATGAAACGTTTTCAAACATTATCTTGGAAACTTCTGCTTTTATGACTTTGTGAACCTTACTATGGATGGGGAAATGATATAAAAGAGGAAGTGTTCACTTAATGTCTAATGTCAAAGATAAGAACTCACTCATATCAATTTAAAAAAAATCAGTACTGTATTAATGCAAACTCTAACCCAACAAACAAATCCCACAAATTCTACATCACAACTTTAATATGATTTTTAATGTTCCTGTTATAACTAGCTGAACCTTTTATGTGTAAGAAAATCACATAATGGTTTTAGAAATGACCAAAAGCCCAGAAAGGTTTTTGGCTGAAATCACATCAGCTTGTCATAAATAAGAAAGGAACTACTTATATTAGCCTAAACACTGCTCTGTAATACAGTACATTATGAAAATAGGAACTTGTTTAATTTATTACATTTTTAATAGTATGTGATTCAAATAATTCAAAGATCTGTTTCACAAAATAATGACATCATTTTAAGGGTGGAGGACATGTTGCTATAATATATATCTGAAATGTTATCATCTGCTTCCAGCAAAACTCTGTATACCTTTTTCTGAAAAATGAAAATGATCTTCTAAAAAATAGATATATGATGGGCTGGAAAAAAATATCTATTTATCTTTCTTTACAACTTGCTTTTTTCCCAAGTACTCTTATACCTGTAACTTAATATTACAAATACAATGGACTTTCTAAGACAGGGCTGTCAAACTCGTGACCTGCGGGTTGGATGCATCACGCGCTGGCCACGCCCATGCCCGGTTTAGCGAAGGGGGAAAATGTCCCAATATGTCATGTAACGCTGTGAGTTTGACACCCCTGTTCCAAGATAATTCAGAGCCACAGGCACTATGAGGCTCAGGACAGGTCGCCTATCTTATAAGGGATGAAATGGGAATTTGCCCCTTTAAAAATCCAGAAGTAGAATAGTTAAGTTATACATTCACTTGAAAAAAACTCAATCCTGAGTGTGAATGGGGCTGGTCTTTCAACTTTTGAGAAATTATTGAGGATTCTATCTTAAAATGTCTGCTTAGTCTCTAAACATCATCTTCATGCAAGGAAGAAGGGGAAAGTGGTAACAGATAAGTAGATGGATAGATAAGATAGATATAGATAGATAAACAGACAGACAGACAAGAGGACAGCCACTGCCAGAGAGAATTTCATTAAAAAGAACTGTACTTTTTTCTCCTTTTATTTCAGGGGACAGCTGAATTTATGCTGTACTTTACCTCACAGCCACTTGCACTTCGTAGTATGCATTATCAAACAATGCATTCTCTATGCCCCATTCTGAAAATCCACAAGATGTAAATGGAAAATAAAAACTCCTGCTGGCTTCTGTATGTGAAATGGCACTGTTTGTGAATTGAGACGATTCTTGCTAAGTAGATCACAAGGATCCACTTAAGGCAAGGTGACTTTACTTCGAAGTACACGATTGCCCCTGCCTCCTTGTTAAGGGGCAAAATAGCAGGGATCGATGTGTTTCATTCATGTTTGAGTAGCTTATGGGACATTTCAAAGCATGTAACAAATGGTGCTGTCACTATTTATCAAGAATTATTCAGATTATATCACCTCTATTTGACTAAATTAAAAAAAGAAGTTTGGGTCTTTATATCTGTTTCTTCCAAAACAGTCTTTTCCCACCTGGGTTCTCCAAATGTGTTTGATGCCTTTCATCACTAGTTGGCACATCTGGAGCTGATTTTTACAGTATTTTTTTAAAAAGGAACACTTTCTTTGTTTCAGATTGTGCATAGAGTTACATTGTAGAAAACACCGGTAGCTGAGTGACGCTTCCTGCGTAAGAGGAAATAGAAATGCTAAGGGATGTTTTAAAAAATCAAGATGGCAGCCATGACCTTACAATTGAAGGTCTACCTGATTTTATGCATGCTGTACACATCACAAGGGAAATGGGCTTTGATTGCACTATCACAGCTGCCATCTTAATTTTTTTTTCATATGCTGCCAACACCCCTCATGTTATTCCAGAATCAAATAACCATTTTTCATAAGTCACCAACTTTTCCATAGCAAAATTGCTGTTGCTGGGAGAATACTATTCAGGAACATTCTGCTAAGCCAGTTCTAAATTCTATTATCCAACACTTACTGCATAAAGTAAGAACAAACATCTTTTTTTAGTAATTTTATTAAACATTACAATTACAAAGATGAAACTAATAGAAACTAACACACATACCCCCCCGAAAACAATAAAAAGAAAAAAATAGCAAGTGCAGAGAAGTAAAAATAAAAAAGAAAGAATAAGAACACAGTAAAAGAAAGAAAAGAAAAGAAGTAAAAGAAAAGAAAAATATAAAGAAATGATTTTCCCTTCCTTGGAACAAGTATAAACAATTTGTTAACTTATCACCCTCTCTTAAAGTACAACAAATTACCTCTTCTTGCCCTATCTCATTTCTTATCTATAAATAAAGGATGGAAATATATGGTACAGTTTGTAAATATATAATCCAATCAAGTACAATAAATTATATCTAAAAATAGTTCAGATATTGATTCAAAATGTGCAATAATTATTTTATTATTCTGTTCACCTTTTCATCTGCAGCTAGTTGGGAACCACATGATACAAATGAATTTAGCACGATCATAGTTTCACTTGATAAAGAAATAAAATCAAATTATAAGAGTACATAGAAGTTCAGGGTTCAATTTATTATAACTATCTAATAAAAGCCATGCAAAGGTTATGGCTGTTGAATAATACAATGACAAGCAGGTGCACTTTTTCAACTAATTATCAAGAATGATACACATGATTTCCAGTTCTGTAGTATTCAAACTGTTTGCTATTCCAGTCATAAAGTGAAATAAAGGTTTTGTTCACAAAATTACGATATGCTATAAGCTGGTATTTGGTCTGATATCCCAGCAATTTCTAGAGCAGCCAATATTTTGCTTTGTTTCATTGATATGTGGAAATCATGGCCTGGTTTGAGAAAACATTTGTTCTACCTATCTCATATTTTCTGTCTTTCAAGATCAAAAATACTCAGGTGATCAACCCATCTGAGTTCTACTTAAGATTCCTGAGTTTGTGTTAAAAGGCCAGAAGAAGTATAATTACAAAGCCAAGTTTTGTATCTGGAGGCAGATATTATAACAAGTCCAGATGAAATAAGTAAATTAACTTACATCTAACCTTGGGGAAGAACTATGGGAAAAACATTTTGCCTTAAGTGCTTTGAACCTTGTTCTTCCTTCAGATGGCACATTAATAATCTATTAATATTAGTTATGTAATAAGCATGGAGATAAATATATATATATTTATACCTCCACCCTAATTTAGCATGTAATCGGAAAGACATAAAAGCACCAAGTTCAATTGGCTTACATAAACTCAAGCATGTAGGCCATGACAGATTGGGAGCCTACAGCCTTCCAAATGATGTTCAATAACAATCTTATTATATAGATAGTTCTCAATGTACAACTGTAATTGAGCCTTGAATGATAGTCATAAGTTCTTCCAACCATTAAAATGTTCACATGTGACTGTGTCTTAATTTACCACCTTTTTTGTGCTGGTTGTTAAGTGAATACAATGGTTGTTAAGTAAATAGCTTTTATTCAATGGAATTTGGGTGGGCCAAAATCAGAAATAAACAATGGAAACTCTTTAAAAAAAAGCATTAAAAATCATGCTGATTTGATCCTAAGATACTGCAAATGGTTGTAAATACAACAGCTGCCAAGCACCCAAAATGTAATCATATGATCCAGAGGTGGGTGGGTTGTAAGCCATTGGAACTTCAAAATCAGATTGTAAATACTTTTTTGGGGAGGTCTGTAATTTTGAACGGTTACTAAGTGACCAATCATTAAGCAAGGACTACTGCATGACATGAACACCTAAGAGTTACAGTTCAACAACATTTAGAACAGGAGTCTCCAACCTTGGCAACTTTAAGACTTATGGACGTCAACTCCCAGAATTCTGTTGTTGCCAAGGTTGGAGACCCCTGATCTAGAAGATCAATCTCCATGGATGATAAGAAAAAGACTTTTACAACTTGAAGTCTGCCAGTTAAGGAGGACTACAACTCCTAGCATCCTGGACAGCACTACCAACAGCCATAGGATTGTCATCTGATATATCACCTAATACCTCAAAGTCATCTAGAGTCTAGATTTTAGCCTATTCTCCATAACATTTCTGTGGTAAAACAGTTGCCTTGTCTACTGCGCCAAACAGTTACTTGTACCAAATCTGTAAATGAAAATTTGAGCAAAATTTTTCAAAAAGTAAAACATGTATTTTATGTTTGTAAGGCATCTTTCAAACAGTGACTGTGAATTTCATGAAGGCCGTGGATTAAAGGGAAAATAAAACCTTGTTGGAATAATATGCTCTGTATACTGATGCCTTTAGCCATGTTCAAATTTGAGGAGTGAAGTTGCTTTTCTGAATAAATTGTTTGATCTTTCACACCTCAAAATCATCTCATAATTTACATAACCATCCTGTATGCTCGCCATATACTTAACTACGGTCACTATAAATTGTGTTAGTTCAAAAGCAGCTGTAGACAGCAACCATCCCATGAGGTCAGATGGATTTGGCAGCTAAACTCATTTATTTATGACTCAACTGTGATGTATTCCAAATGCCTTTGCGGGGGAGGGCAGAATTTCATTTTGTAGTAGTGAAACTCGGCTGAGGTTGAGAGCCATCTGTTTCCCCACTGGAAAGAACGCCTGCCTCACTCTTCTTCCAGACTTCTGAATGTTAAATGCAGAACTTTTAAGGCAGGGTTTTCAAGCATTTTCAGCACAGCCTTTTTCAACTTCAAATCCACAGAAGGTTAGCCATGGCATTTTTTTGCAGTAGACTAAATCAGCTGTACACTTTTCACTGTACCTTAAAAAATCTGGCACAGTTGCAGTCAAGTTAACTTGCTTCTCAGTTTCACCTTCTCTTCTAAGTGTAGGAGATGAACAGGTATAAGTTTCCTGAAGTTTATACATTTTATTTTATTTTCTTCCTTACTAGGATGGAGAACAACTTAGATCAGGAGTCGCCAACCTTTTGGATGTCAGGGACCACCAAACTCATAATTTTAAATCCCGTGACCAGAGACCCTGGGAAAATCCCCCAAAAAGTCAGCAGAAAATTCCCCACCCCATTTTCCTACCAATTGATCATTCTTTATTTGGGATCGCAGCTCCGTTCTCAGGGGGTGGAGAGAAAGAGAGACTTTTGGCTGCATGCAAGGAAAGCAGCAGAAGCAGTAGAAGTCTTTCTTTCTCCCCCCTCAAACTCCGGCAGAAATGAGTCTTTGTGAGACTTGCTGCACTGGTGCAGCCTCTTGGAGCAGGATGCCTTGCAGGGTCCCAAAGACTCATTTCTGCCAGAGTTTGGGGGAGAGAAAGAAAGACTTTTGCTGCTTTCCTTGCGTGCAGCCAAAAGCAGAAGAAGAAAGAAGCAGAAAGAAGCAGCCCAGTGGCCATGCCAGGTGCGTGGGGCAAGTTCCCCCCTCCACCCTTCCCGCCCTCCCCTCACTACCTTGTGTTGTTCGCAATGCAAGCAATGCAAGCCTTGTGTTCCCATGGGCCATGTGGGCGGCACAGCCTTGGGTTCCCGTGCAGCCTGGATTAATTGCTTTGGGGGGGTGCTTTGGGGGTGACATTTCTCTGCGGACCACCAAAATTTTCTCGCGGACCACCAGTGGTCCCTGACCCACTGGTTGGCGACCACTGGCTTAGACAAGCTACCAGCTAAACAATGGCTTTTTGGACAAAAACACTGATTGTCCTCAGCTTTCAAAAATTGGAAGGAATAAAGCACAATGGCTCTAACCAAAGTTGAGAATCAGAACTTAGGAGGTCCTTCTGTTTTAGTTAATCTCCTTCTGTCCAAAATTTTTTCACAATCCAAACCAATTAGATTTTTTTACACTACTTATGATTAGTCACCTGAAAGTTATTTTTAGGAAAAATATGGTTTTTTAAAAGTAGTATATGAGCTTGGTTTGTCCATGACAACTAATACTGGTAATTATAAAAGAGATTTGGGAAAAAATATTTTATTTGGAATGGTTGAATTATTTGTGTTCAAGTAGTAGTGAATCCAGAGAATAAACATCAAACATTTGAAGTATTTGTTTTGTACATATATAACTGCATTCATGATGCTTAGAGGTTTCTCATTGGGTTTCTGAGCGTGTTCAAAACTAACTTCAGAGACTGTTCTTATGTAGGTACCATAAATTACCTTTGCATTTTGACCAGGTTTTGTTTATCTCATTGAATATTTCCCCACTTTTGATATAACTGTACTCGTGTGGACTACATTGATAATAAAATATACCTAATAACTTTTTTACTGTGCTGGAATGGATCACTGTTCTTGCTGCCATTGATAAAAACAGTGCAATTTGTCTTCTTTTTAAATGCTGCTTAAGCAACTAAGAGGGCAATGGAAAATAAAGAGGAAGCATAAAAGCTATATTACAGAACAAAGGGAAATCGATTAATAATTGTAATTACTATAATGCTTTCAAACGTCACTGAAATTTTGTTGTATAATTCTATTTTTTAACAGAACAACAGAGTTGGAAGAGACCTTGGAAGTCTTCTAATCCAACCCCCTGCTCAGGCAGGAAGCCCTATACCATTTCAGACAAATGGTTGTCTAATATCTTCTTTAAAACTTCCAGAGTTGGAGAACCCACAATTGGAGGCAATTCCACTGATAAATTGATCTAACTGTCAGGAAATGTCTCCTTAGTTCTAAGTTGGTTTTCTCTCCTTGATTAGTTTCCATCCATTGCTTCTTGTCCTTCCTTTTGAAAAAATATTTCTAAAAACACTGTTATTGTTTTAAACAAATCTCCATTGTAATTTAATTTTGAATCTATAAGTATGTACATAAGCGTACCTCAAAGTTAAAACATATAGGGACCTCCTATGTAGTCTTTCTTTGGGTTTTTTTTCTCAAAATGATTCTATAGGGTCTACCTTTATCAATAGTGCTTTGCTGGGTAAAAGTTAAATATCTTGAGATATGCACCATATTTTATGGAAAGCAAATACTCTGTACATTAATTTCAAAACATTCACTAAAAAATGGCAACTGAAACACAATTATTGCTGAGTAATCTATATGGAAGAATTACTACTAACAATACCTTCTCTTACCCTTTGTATTTATCAGAAGCTAATTCAAAACTGTCATAGATGAAGCATTTTCTATCAAAGAGGAAATTATAGGAAAAAATCCTTTTTTAAAACAATTCCTGCATAGGAGATGCTGCCAAAATCCTGGACCCAGAGTTATTTGATAAAGTTGACAGCTTTAATGGCACAGTGTTTTTGGACACGGTAAATCACAGTGCTCCCCACTTTTTAACTCATAACTTCTATTTATTCTGATTTGAATGATTACAAGTATCCAATCTTTTTTGCAGAAGGACTTCCCTTTAGTCTGAGTGAGGTGGGTCAAAATACCTCAAATAATTAGATATTTTATTGGCAGAACATTCCCTATTGTTTTCCAGGTTATCTCAAAATACTTAAAAAAATAAAATTTGTAAAATACATAGTCTCAGTTGCCAGTGGACAGGAAGTATGACTGCTGCATATGTTTCAGAGGCTGAAAATGCTATTAGAAATGCACTGCAGGTTCCCTCAGATGTGTCCGGAAAGGAAATCACTACATAAAGTCTTACTTCTTTCCATGACGCATCTCCAACTGACTTATACCCTGCCCACATTGAAAAACAACTCTCTTAAATATCACAATGTTCAAGTACAAAGTATGGCAATGAATGATAAATTTGCAGAAATATTGACGACAGGGAAATGAAGGAGTAAAGGAGATTAATAAGAAATGAAATAAAATAATAGATTTCATATACAGTCTAAATTCACACATAATGGTAAGCAAAGATTTTTAACTACAGATTGGGGGGAAGCTAGCTCACACAGTTCAGGGATGGGGAAATACTTTGAGGCTAGGAGATACACAATGTAATACACCTTTGCAGCTTTTAAGGGTTGTAGAGTTTGTGATGAGGAAATCAGGACTTTCTACTGGAGGCTGACACAATTCCTCTTTCTTTCTTTCTTTCTTTCTTTCTTTCTTTCTTTCTTTCTTTCTTTCTTTCTTTCTGTTTAATGAAAAATGTTGCTGCTGCAAATGGCAGGTTTCTGCCAACTCAATGTTGGAAAATACTGGATGCCATAAAAAATGATCTGCTGATCACTTATGACTCAATGATAGCCTTTTCCCGCAACAATTGGTGTAAAGAAAAAAAACCAATAAATGACCTAATGCAATGTGTAAGAATCACTTCCAGTCTTATTGCACTGCCTATTATCTGGGTATTAGCTGGTGATTAATTTTTCTCCAAAGAGTATGTTCATTATTGCACTGGCTGGGCACTAAGTGGCCCAAGTCATGCCATTTCACACACGAAGGGAAATACCTGGTTATTCTAGCAGCTGCAGCAAAACATTACCTGGGAAAGATTCCAAACCTCACTATTCCTAGTTATGGGCCAAAAGTTGGAACAGATATCCACAACCTCTATGGGCAGATGTTGTTGCTTGTTTTTTTTAAAAATCTGTTTCAAGATTTTACAACATGTAATAGTAAATGAGAATGACCTTGGGAGCCAAGGGAATGGGATGCTGGCCAGGAAACAGTGGGACAAAAGAGTGGGAAGCCCCCAATGGCTTAACAGTCAGAGGAAAAAACTTAGAAAGGACCCTCTTCCTAAGTTATCTCAGCTGATAACTAAGCATCCTAACAGTATTCTCAATATTGAAATATGTTTTCCTTTTCTGGTTTTTATGCATTTGCTGCTTTCCCAATTTATTGTTCCTATTGATAAAAACAGCAAGTAAAGGTTTTTTTTTCCCAAATAGAAAAAAAAAAAAGGGGGGGGGGAAAGAAAACTATTGACACTTTGCTCTTAATGGATCTCTAGCAAAACATCCCATCTTAACCATTCTCCCAGACACACTTTCCTCCCAAAAAAAAAAAAGTTGGATTGGATAACTTGAAAATTTTGACAATCTTAAAACCTTTTTACCGAGAGGTAAGATTATTCTGCAACTGTGGTAGCCATCCTGAATGCAAGGCTGACCCTAATTTTTCATTTCACATGTTATTCTCATCCCTCTGATAATTAAGATACTGCTTTTCATTCTCCTCCCTCGGGAAAGCCTGCCTAGCGAACATTTCCAGTTTGGCAGAATTGACAGCAAGTATTAATTCTGGAGATGTTGGCTGCATTTGCTGAAACACTCCTTTAGCCCTTAGCTCCTCTTTAGTACAGAACAGTTTTTGTTTATAAATACAAAAAAGAACTCTCCAGCAGCTTCGCATTTCTTCCTTACAAGGAGTCCAAAAATTGCTTGGATATATTTCCCAACTGCAGTATTACTGCAGCAAATTACTGGAATACATTAGGAAAGTAATTCTCCAGACAAATTAGCTTAACAACGAGCTATGCTAAAAATGTTGAATTTTAATTTAGATTTATGAAAGTAAATTAAAGGAGAAAGGGAGAAATAAGGAGGTCTCTGTGCATAAAAATATATGTTTCCTTCTTTTCTTCCATGAGGAAATTTCATGTTAAAAGAATGTATCCTATAGCCATGTATGGTGCACATAAAAGTAGTTTTATAGAAACAGGCAAAATCCCCCCCCCCTTCTCATTACAAACAATTTGATCTTGTCTTTTGAGCTGCAATCTTTTTTTAGGCTTGGCAGGAGAAGCTTTCTTAAATTCTACTTTAAGGAACAGGAAGGGCGGATGAAATCTATTCTTTTTAAATCAGGGTTTTATAGCCTGATTTATTTATTTGGAAATGCAATTCTTGCACTTCAAATAAATGTGCTTAGACTTGCAATCTTATTTACGTGATGTAAAGAAAAGGCATGGATTACTGCATTTCAACCATGGAAAGTTTTGTACTTTGCCAATGCTTATCCTTGAACCATAAGGTAGCATAATAAGAGTACAGAGCTTGTAAATATATAAAGACTCAAAATGAAGCCTTAACAAAGTTTGGAGTCACTTGCTTGTGGGATGGGTGCTCATAACAATACAATGGAATAAAATAAATAAATAAATAAATTATTGGATAATTAACAATTCATGGTTGGGCACAGCATTGGGGATCTCAGCCAGCGAGAGATGTCAATGCATGATGTGATTGCAGTAAACGGCATTTTGAAATAAGAAAGAACAAGAGACAGAGGTAAAAGTGGGACCAGCAACAAAATGTAGCATTCTCAATATGGGGTCTTTATTATGACCTTTCTGGAATCTCTCTTTCCAGTGAGAATTTTTTGGGGGGTGAGGGACAGCATTTTTAGAGTTTTTTTAAAAAACATTCGAAAAACTCCCCTGTATTGATTCTGCTCTGCTATCCGTGATTAATTCCCAATTTATACCCGCTGTAAAGCAGTCTATCACTTAAAATACTCTTGCCAAGGGTATGTTTTACAATTTGTATCGTTACAATGTCTGGCCACATGAACCATCACTACATATTTAAGAATGAAACTGTACCAATCTACTATTTGCTTACATAATATTCAGGGTTTTCCTCCAGTTTGAAGTGATTTCAGTTAATACACGTAAGAAATGAAAGGCATGATGTCTCTGGTTAGACCTAGCCATACCGGTGCCCCACTTCCCATGAACAGAAATGGTCTCCAGATATGAATGAAGGCCAACCAGTGGGGAAGTCTACCATATATCTTAGTTTCTTTGAATATTTTAACCATATACACCAGGGGTCCCCAACCCCCAGCCCACTACTGGGCTGTGTCCTATTTGCAACCCGGCCACATAATTGGTGGGGCGGCGCATGTGCAGCTCAATTCATGTGAGAAGCAGGCTGGCACACATGCGCACTCAGCTCAACTTGCAATCGAGCTACGTGTGCATGTGCATGCATGGCACACTCCCACCCACCCCCAAGCTGCAAATGTTGGGGACCGCTGATATACATAATACCTTTTTCTTGGAAGTGTAAAAGTATCTCTGTTTACCTGTGGCTCCTTCTCATGTTTGCTGGGATCTTTTTCATAGCTCTCCGCATAGATTCTAAGAGTGGCTCGCACATGGCTTGAAGCACTTAATCTAAAGATGAGTCTGGAAGCATCAGTGAATATAATCCTCAACCCCTGTAGGGTGAATAAATATTGTATAAGCACAGAAACAGAATTCTTGAGAACAATCATTTGCCAGAGTAAATGTTACTATACTGTCCGAAAATAAGACACTGTCTTATACTGATTTTTTTGGCCCCAAAACACACTAGGTCTTATTTTTAGGTCTTATATATTTATGGTGCCAAATAGTGGTGTTGGCTTGTCTTGTGTAGGGGGAGTTCCATTAATAAAATTTTGGTGCATTCTATTTCCTCGCTCAGAAAATCTTGGCCTGAAGGTTAAGCAAAAGCGACTGGGATTGTACCTATTTTCCTCTGGTCATGATGTCTTGTCTTTTGGTTTGCCATGTAGGTCTTATATTAGGGCAGGTTTAGAAAATAGTGCTAGGTCTTACTTTCGGGGTAGGTCTTATTTTCGGGGAAACATGGTATACTGTAGCAACTAAGAGTTCATTTGCAACAATAACTGATTTTCTTATTCAACAGGAGGACATAATTTTCAATTATTCTATATATATCTGTACAACTGGAATTGTTTGGCTTGTCTTCTAATTAAAATAGAAATGATTTGTGTTATGCTTACTATTTGGGCCTTGGAGATATTTTCCATTAATAAAATTGTCACACTCATAATAGCAAAAGTTAAAAATAATGCACCTTTCTATTTCTCTTCCCAGTTGCTATGTTTGGAATCCGCTCAGATCTAGTTGTTGCTGCTGGCAGTGAAGGTTAAAGCAAAAGCGACAAATTATGTAAATTCTCAATTATCTTTCTAAGTCTTGTCCTGGTTCTTACCAGTTATTTTCCTCTGTCAATGATGTCATGTTATGTGAAAAAAAATATCCTGGGCATACCTGTCTTTTGGTCACAGTGCCATCTACGGGATCCACATATTCAAAGTTGGTTGCTTTTTGCACAGTGTAAACATTGTTTCCAACAGCAAACTGTTGATTAGTGAAAGATTTGTCAGTGATCAAAGCTTCCAGGTCTCTCATTATGTAATATGCCATTCTAGGATCCAGTGCTTCATAATCAAATCTTGTATTGCAAAAAAAGAGAAGAAACATGTGAAAAATTAATATGTATTATTCATTTATGAAATCTCTTACGGCTGCATTTATATGACTCGGCAGCTGACAGTTAAAATGGGATAGAAACAGAATTAAAAACAAAACCAGTAATTAAACAGATAAATACATAGGAAGCAGCAACCAAGCTTTCCACAATAATTCAGCTGAGAAATAGCTCACGCCACACTATCAAGGTTCCAATTTTGATGGCAAAGCCAAGTTTTAGTGCCTTGTGAAAGGCCAGAGGTTTGGAGGAAGTCTAATCTTGGGGAGGTGGAAGGATGGTCTGAAGAGTGGGTGCCATGTCAGAAAATTAGAAATGCAATACAAGCAGGACATTCCCACAGGTGGCTGGAGAGAGGAGGAGCAATTTCACCAGGCAACTGGGCTGAACCATGTGACCAATTGTTTGGTAAAGGGGAGAAACTTTTACTTTTACATTTTTCACCAGCTTGTGCCAATATGATATGTCCAATAAAACTATTTTTTGAGGAACCCACTTGCCTCGGAGTTTTGTTTGCTATGGGCGTATTACTTGGAACTGTGACAGTATGATGACATAAACCAGGGATGCCCAACCTTGGCAGACTTGTGGACTTCATCTCCCAGAATTCCTCAGCCAGCTATACAATTCTAGGAGTTGAAGTCCACAGTTTTAAAGTTGCCAAACTTGGACACCCTTGGTATAAACGAAGCTACTACAACTTTAATGTTATAATTATGGGACAATGTTTACCTATTTCATGCTTTTCCTTTTATAATAAAAGTTCATAGAATAGAAGTTCAATATAATTAAATAATACACAAGTAAACATTAATGCTCTTAATACTTTTAGCTTTAGAATATCAATATTGTCTTGTTTTGAATTTTTTGGAATATACCGCTGGTAATAATTTTAAAAATGTCTTGGCTATAAATTAATAGCACTCAACTTATATCTGAATGCAAAAGTTCACTTTACAATGATTACCACTTTTCCATGCTGCAGTACAAGCCGATATTGTAGTTTTTGCAAAAATTGAAATGAATGGTTTGTGGTTTGACACACCCACAGTCATAATTGTAATTACTTTTATCATTATTTCTAAAGGCATAAAACAGATGTTGCAAAAACTTTAATTAAAATGGCTATCATTCTGCTGATAACTCTTCACCTGCAATAATAGTGACGGCCAAATTTTGTCCAGTGATCTCTGACAATTTCCTCCACGCCCTGCTTCCGAGCTGCTATAATTGAGAGCCAAATTAAAACAGCCCAAAGTCCATCTTTCTCTCGGATGTGGTCAGATCCTATGGAAAAAATAGTAAACATATTATATGATAAGAGATAATTTCATTTGGACTGAAAACAGAGATACGGCTATTCAGTGAATTACTGTATTTCCCAAATATATGTGAGAATTTTCTTACTATAGTAAAAGTAGACTAGGATTTGGACAATTTGATAGTTTTTGCTTATGCAACACACATAAAACAATAAACTTCAACTTCTCCAGAGTGGTCCACTTCCTAATCCTTTATTACATTTATTGGTTGCATTTTTAAAATTCCAGGCATTTAAGAGACAAATCAGTTTATCAATTAATAGTATACAACCAGACAGAGTCAGTTTGGCAGTGGTGGTATTCTACTGGTTTAGACTGGTTCACCGAACCAGTAGTAAAAAAACCCTCCAAAGATCAGCTGAGAGGTGGGAAAAAAGCCTCAGCCAATCAGCTGAGAGGAGAAAGAAGAGAAAAGCGCAGGATTGGCCCTTCCACCTGCCCCTGCACTTTTCTTTATCCTCTCAGTTGATTGGTGCTGCAGGTTTCAGCTGGTGTGGGGAAAGCTGCACGCGGGCGTTAGGCAAAGCACGCCCACCAAGCCACGCCCACCAAACCGGTAGTAAAACAATTTGAATCCCACCACTGCAGTTTGGTATAATGGTTAAAGGCAATGGGGTAGAAACTGGGAGACTAGAAGTTCTAGTGCTGCCTTAAGGACAGAACTAGCCGAGTGACTTTGGGCCAGACATTTTCTCCTAATTCTAGGAAGAAGACAAGAGCAAATAATCTCTGAAAACTTCCAAGAAAACTACAGGGATTAATCCACGCAGGTGTCAGAAATCAACACTAACTAGAAGCACAAAAAAAGAAAAAAAGAATCTTACTAAATATAAGCAAGAATGGTTCCCCTATATATCCTATATCAGGGCTGTCAAACTCCCAACCCACGTGCTGGATGGTCACATGCTGGCCACGCCCCCACCCAGTTTAGCGAAGGGGGAAAAAGTCCCAATAGATCACGTGATGCCACTGTGACGATGTGAGTTTGACACCTCTGTCCTATATCATACAACAAGGCAAACTCAGGCATTAAGAATATGGTAAAGGGAAATAATTAGCATACAGGCAGAAGTAATTGCACTGTTTGTAAGTATCTTGATGTAATCATAAGTCAGTCTGGGAAGAAATTTAGAATTTTATGTTTTTACTGATTTTTCTACTTTTTTCTCTTTTCTGAATTTTTTTCCTTTTCTTTCATGATACATAGTGATTGGCATTAATACCAATGCATTACTTTGTGGAGGGCAATAATGATAATTCTACATGCCCACATACCAAAGGTACTAAGTATAATGGATCTAAATCATCACACATATAAGCTGCCAGTTTTTATATATTTTCATAAGATGTTGAGAGGCAAGTATGCATGGCATTTTGTATGCAGTGGCAGCTTTGGTCACTGATGGCATCATCCATGTACCTTCACTTTGGGATTATAATGGTTTGGAGATCATTAACTGCTTATTTATGCATTATTATTGTTCTCTTCTTCTTTACTTCCTCTTTTACCGCTTCAGGTGTTGAGGGAGATACAAAGAGCTCTTGCTCTTCTGGCACCCTCAGCCATTGTTAACTGATGTTGTTGGAGTGCATCTTTGATGTTGTCTCTCCATCTTTTTCTGGATCTGCCTCACATTCTTTGACCTTCTCCTTTTTCTATATACCTTGTACAACATGGATCCCACAACATCCTCCCCAGGTGAGCTAACCACTTTGTTTGCTGCTTTATATGTATAATGTTCTTCCCAACCTCCAAAATGTTTTATATAGAATTTAGCATGTTTTTATTACTTGGGGTAAATGCCAATATGCTGCTATATAGGAACAAAATCTTTTTCTGTTGCATCAAAAGTCTTCTGGACATCCTGTATTTGCTTTTGCTCTAAAAGTTCAGAATTAACAGTGTTAATCTAAGTTTAATACATTCAGCAGAAATGTATTTGATAGTCCTTTTAAGAGCTGTAAAATGGAGTAGGCGCTGTAGTTTAATAATATTAAAGAGATGCTTTCAGAGTGTTAATCTTACCAGTGCCAAAACTTTCTTCTCCACAGAGAGAGCATCGACCAGAATCCATCAGATTTGAGAAGAACCTCCATCCTGCCGGTGTTTCATATACAGGTACTTTCATTGATTTTGCGACCCTAAAAAAGGCATTACACAACATACCCTATTAATATACTATAGGCTTTTTTGAATATATGGATATACGGTAGCATTATTTAAATGTATTTTAAGTAAAGCCATGGATTAAAAACTGGATTCAGGTTCTGGCCATAACAACCTATCACATGCTACCTAGTACAGTTGTTTAAAAGAAGTTTAGATATAGTTTAAAAAAATATTTCTTAGAAGAACAAAATGCTATATTCAACTGAAAGTTCGAATATTTTTCCCCAAATAATTTAACCTAAATGTTTACAAATACTGTAAAGTAACAGATGTCATAAAAGGGATGTCAGAATTTCAGTAATTCCTTTTTTAATTTTTTTCTTTTTCAGTATTTTAATCTTATTAAAAATGCTTTATCTAATTATTTTCTTTATTAATGTTTCTCTGTGTGTTTGTGTGTGCATAAATACAATACAATGGTATATTAAACACTAAGTAATCAACTTAAGATCTAAACTTTATCATATAACAAATACTTTGATGTCATTTGCAGAGGTTCTTGTTTCAATGTTATATGCAATTTTGGATGAAAAACTCAAATAATTCTATGCATGTAATACTGATACTCCAAAAATAATTAATATTGATAGCATTTTTGTTCTTCTTTTCTCTATTCTCAACACCCTAAACTATCTAAATAATAGAAAACAATATTGAATTGAAACAATATGGTATATAATATATCAAGATCTATAGCAATATAACAAAAAAGAATAAAATAATTGGCAATAATTAAAACAAAAATCCAAACATTCAAACATAGAAACAATAATAACATCAATAAAACATAAAAGATATAGTTATCTCTTCAACATAATGGCATTACTGAGCCAAGGTGGCACAGTGATTATAGTGCAGTATGCAGACTACTTCTGCTGACTGCTGACTGCCGGCTGACTGCAATTTGGCAGTTCAATTCTCACAGGATTCAAGGTTGACTCAGCCTTCCATCCTTCCGAGGTAGGTAAAATGAGGACCCAAATTGTTGGGGGTAATATACTGACTCTCTAAACTGCTTAGAGAGAGCTATGAAGCACTGTGAAGTGGTATATAAGTCTAAGCGCTATTGCTATTAGTCAACTAAGAATTATCAAGGCAAGAAACAGACATAGGATCAATGTGCAAAGGAATGTCCCCTTTATTCATCTCTTAACACTTGCCCTAAAAGTCAATAATCATCACGTGCACTAAGAAAGGATGCAGTCTTCAATAAAGAGGTGAACTCCAAATAGACAAACATTTGGAATCCTAAAGACTGTAAAGTGGATTGCAGTTTGCAAATCAGATACAGCAACAATTGGATCCAATATAATTATTTTATTTCATAATGGTACTTTCCAGGGTATCAATTGCATTAAATGTAAATAACAATACAATTAAAATTTATTTTTCTATTCCCTCCCCCTCTCTCATGCACAGACACACCCTTAACAGATTAACTGATATGCCAGCCAGTCTCATGTCTCTTTTTTTATAATCAATATCTCTAGCATATTTTCCTAATTCTTTTACTAGAAGAATCCTTGAAATAATTTTCAACTATCAGGAAACGCTGGCAAAAAATATAATACTTCACAATACAATTCATTTCTAACTTAGATAAATTATGATTTACAATGTTCACAACATCAACAAACTAGCATTTCAAAAAGCAGGATTTTATTTTAAATTATGACCTAGGGTTTCAATGGAAACTAATTGAAAAATGCTGTTCTATACCTTAGAAACCAGGATATAATAAAATATGTCCACAAAGGTAAATTATAGGTTACATATATATTAGCTGATGTATTTGGAATAAATACAAATATTTTAACTTTAAATAAGATAGTTTAATTTATGTGCAATTAGCTCTGGTACAAGATCTGTATTGTGAGAGAAAATTATGATCATTGATTTAGAGCAACTTGATATTCAAAATGTTAGCTAGCTATTTCAATCCAGGAAGCTTGTCTTCAAATTAAACTAAGATGAAGTGTGCACTCCTTTTTGTACCATTTTTAGTGCCAATAATACCCAATAATTGTCACTTTTAGATGTTTTTCATAGCCAAAATAGCTGTAATTGCTTGTTACATATGTACACAAAAATTCACATAGTTTACAGAAGAGTATATCTTGATCTTGATGAATAAAGCAAATTGTATCTTTAGAAAATTTTATCTTATTTACTTTATTACTTTCATAGTGTGTTTACAGTATCATATAAAAACATTAGTATAAATTTCACAAGCACTATCATATCTGGGTTGCAATAATCCACCTGACCACTAAATAGCACCAAACCAGTTTACAATAACTCTCTGCTACCTTAATGATGATTGTCAAAGTTTTGCAGCCCAGATATCGTAACCCTACAGTAATAAGGAAAATATTGTAGAATGAATTTGCTTTATTTTAGTTCTACAGAAATAAATTTTCAAACAGTTGAAGCTATCCATAGTCTTGGCGTTTAATTCCCTAAATCTGAAATGGAGAAGGCAGTCACAGAGAATCCCCACACGAACAAGCTTAAATAAATATACTCAGCCCCACACAAACACAAATTCAAAAAGTTAATACACAAGGCATCAGAAGTGAAACACAAAAGAAGTATCTATTAAAAATAAATATTGTAAATCTGATATACAGTGCCATGCCAGTTTTTAAATCTCTGTTTGTTGAGTATTACTATAGCAATATGGTTCGCAGATTAACAAAAAAATTAACTTCAGGTAGTCCTCAACATACAACCACAATTGAGCTCAAAACTTCTGTTGCTAATTGAGACATTTGTTAAGTGAGTTTTGCCCATTTTTTGTGACTCTTCTTGCCACAGTTGTTAAGTTAGTAACATGGTTGTTAAGTGAATCTGGCTTCCCCATTGACTTTGCTTGTTGGAAGACGCAAAAGGTAATCATATGTCCCCAGGACACAATGGTCATAAATATGACTCAGTTTCCAATATCTGAATTGATCAGGGGACCAAGGGGATGCGGCAATGGATGTAAGTGTGAAAAACTATCATTAGACTCTTTTTCAGTGCCTTTGTAACTTCAAACAGCCACTAAATGAACTGTTGTAAGTCAAGGACTACCTATACATTATGTTCTAGGGAACCAAGCCAGTGTGGCATTCAAAAATTGTGACAGGAAACATCTAACATTCCCACTCCTCACAATATCGTATATTATCCTTTCGAACAGATGGGAACACATTTTTTAATTCAGAAATTCTAGATAAGATCTCTGGAACTACAGGGGGAAATATATTACCTGAGTTTTTTCATGGATAGAACATGATGGTTCATCTAATTAACTATGGTTTGTTAAACTGTTCAGACCACACAAGTTACTGTTACAGTATAAAATATCAAATTAAAATTGTAGAGTAATATTATCATCTTTTATGCCATATTAAGCAACCTGTTAGGTCATCCTTTTAGAGATATTTCCTTGCCTAAGCAGAGAAATAAAATGACCATGGGAACACAAAAAAACAGTGGGCGTGGAAGCAACGTCCAACTGAGTTAACTCAGTGGGGAAGCCTGCAAAAAGTTGGACGTTGCTTCCATGCCCACTTCTTTTTTGCACCTTTATTGTCATTAGAAATCCTGCTTTAGAGGATTAACAATCCTCCTTCTTTACTTCCTTCCTTCTGCATCCTTCTTATCTTCTTTTCTACCTCCTTCTCCCTTTCCCTTCCTCCTTAGAATTCCTGCCGGCTTCTCCATTTACTTTGTCTGTGGTAAGCTTGTAGGGAGAAAATCAATGGAAAAATTAGCGATATTGCAGACTGAAGGACAGCAGGCAGGTAAGTTGCTGCTGCCATGTGGAGAAGAGAGAAAGGAGGTGCGTTGGGGTGTGGCTCAGCAATTGTACATGGAAGTACACAAGGGGTGGTGAGGATCAGAGAGGATATGCAAGCATGCACAAGATATACCACATGGTTGAGGAAGGTGCACTGGGGGAGCATAAATTGGGGAAAAGTAAAGGGGTGTTATGGGCCAGAAAAGATACACTGGGTTCCCTCATCCCTGTTTCTCCTTCCTTCCCTTTTCTTCCTTCCCTTTTTTCATTCCTCCCTCTTCCTTTTTTCCTTCCTCCCTCCCTTCCCATTATGTACATTAGCCCATTTGTGGTACTATTGTTTTGCCCCGTTAAATGTCATGACAATGCGAGTTTTAGTAGTATACAGATAAATGTGAAAGATGACCTCTGATATTAAAAAATGATTTGAAGAAAAAAGCCAGCTAATTTTACTGGGCCAAGAAATGGAAAATGCTAGAAACAGTTTAGTCAAAGAAATGTACTTATCTTCAAATGTACTTAACCCTCAAAGTTTTGACTGTTTCATCCTCAGTCAAAAGGAGTGTAACACAGAAGATTTAAGAGAGTTTTATGTGATGTATTCCATGAACAGAATAGGTTTATAACCAAGAACATCTGTGAGAGCAGCACAGGACCATGATAAAGCTTTTGACATTTTTTGCAGCCTGTAATTTTTTTAAAATAAAAAGTACTTCAAAAATTATTGATATTACTATTGAATTCAGTGGAGGTTTTACCTCAAAGTATATGCAAAGACAGCAGTTTATTTTGTCAAAGTTTGCAATAATGTGTAAGCCAAGGGACAAACCACAAAAATGCTATCTTGTATGAAGAACTTGGACGGTAATTTATCTGTTGTTCTGGAGATCTTATCTAAGATTTCTGAATTTAAATTAAAAACTCTTTTCCTTTCTATTTGAAGCATTTATCTCTGGAGCCTGTACTCCTCATATGCTTCTAACAGTAGAAAAGTGGCAGGTCTATGAAATGCATGTTTGGTTTCTGGATATTTTCACTCTGCAGGCACTGAGTTCCCTTAAAAGGCATCAAGTGTATATATACCAAGAGTAGAACCAGGCAACTGCCAATATCCCATATATGGTAAGCACTGCAGCTGCTACTCCCATTATTTTGGATTTATGTGCAAAAAAAATAAAAATCAAATAAATAAAACTCAGGAACTGCAGCTTTGACCCAGCGAACAGATAAAAAGGATGCTTCAGAAAGATAAGAAACAAAATGATTAAATGGCCTTCTAGGATAAAATATTACAGAACTGGAAGGGAATTCAGTAAAACACTCCTTTTCCAATATCATTGTCACATGTCTAATGGTGGCTCAGCTAATTCAGACTTACTTGTAAACAAAGCCATATGCTGTCTATAGAATCCTAGTTTGATATTGTTTAGGACAACCAGATATGGGCTGCAGAAATCTGAATGATTTTTAGAAGACAAGAAAAGGCTCATTTTTTTCTGTATATTTTTGTTGCCATTTAATGGCCGGATTTTCAGAGCCCAGACCAAATAATCTCTACATTTTTAATGCAGCATATCCATTACTTCAATTAAAGAAATCTTACCTTATTTTTTGAAAGGATTTCCTGACTTCTAATGCAGGGGTCCCCAACCTCCAGTCTGTGGACTGGCACAAGTCTGGGGCATGCCAGAAACTGGGTCACGCCAACAAGCGAAGCCCCATCCACGGAATGCAAGCGGTACATGAAACCACGTCCCCTCTGGTCCGTGGAAAAACCTCTCCACAGGACCGGTCCCTGGTGCCCAAAAGATTGGGGACCACTGTTCTAGTATATTTATATAAGCATTTCTCTATTTTATTTCATGCATATGACCCATCTGTCTCATCAAAGCAATTATGGGTGGCAAAATATTTCAAAATTTAAAACATATAATCAAAACTAAAATCTCAGAAGAGTAACAAATCCCAGGGGCTGCATTTACTTTCCAACCTCCATACCTGACCACTGCCAGGTCTTGAAAGCTTTGTGAAGGCTAGCAGATAAGACGCCATTCTGATCTTGGGTGAAAAGGTGTTACAGAGGGCAGATGTCATAACAGAAAAGAAACACTTCCTATATCTGGCAATACGTCATTTAATTTAATTTATGGAAACTGAAGCACACCATTGCTGCCAGATGCAATAGGGCAGGTAATGGCAATTGGACAGAGACAATCCTTCAAGTATCTTGGCCCGGTGTCTTTATAGGTGACCACCAGTACCTTTTAATTCAACACAAACCCATTATGGTTGAATAAAGTGAGGTCCTGCATAGTAAAAAAATGTAACCATTCACAAGTAGAATAGAATAGAATAATAGAGTTGGAAGTTGGAAGTAGTTTGAGATCCAAGCTATTACAATTTTGCTACCCTGCAGATCTTTGCTCACACCTGAGTTTTGTTGATTGCTTATAAATCTAGTGCCCCAGAGAATTTCATGAGCCCATTGATTCTTTCACTTTCTAGATGACCAACCAAGAATGCAACAGGGAACATGCAATCAGTGCTCCACATCCCTGAGATACCACCAGTCATGGAGGATGAGAAAAACGAGAAGCTCCTTACTCCTGGAACTTAATAAATTACTTCTCTCTCCAGTGCCATGCGGAAAAAGGAACACATCTTTTACCGTGTTTCCCCGAAAATAAGACCTACCCCGAAAGTAAGACCTAGTACTATTTTCTAAACCTGCCCTAATATAAGACCTACCCCGAAAATAAGACCTAGTGTAAATCTCCAGTTCCAGGAAGACTTTTCAGGGAGCAACCTGCAAAACCCCCACACACTCACACCCACTATTTGGCACCATAAATATATAAGACCTACCCTGAAAATAAGACCTAGTGTGTTTTGGGGAGCCAAAAAAAAATAAGACAGTGTCTTATTTTCGGGGAAACACGGTAGAAAGGAATGATGCATCTCCCTCTTTCCAGGTTTTTTTTCCCCAGTTGTAGGAAATTTCCAACAGCAGAAGTGGAAAAAAAAGCATTTGGTGGAAGGCACTGCAAGGAAAGAGAACACTTCTATTCCCTCTTCCCCGGTCCATCTACTTTTAAAACTGAATCCATACACCCTTGTGGTTCTTTTTTCTAGCCAATTAAATCTGTGTTAACAATGAACTGTTACCATTTAAACCAGCTTTTCTGGGGATTCCCTGAAGTATTTATTACTTGCTAATAGTGTATTTTCAGAATACTTCATTTGGCTAGTTCCTGGAATATTTTCAGACATATTTTTCTTCGATCCAGTCCCTGAAGTCACGGAAAATTACCATTGTGCCAAGGCAGCATTCATATAGTGTATTCTCTCTAATTCAAGTCAGATTGTTTATGCATGTGAAATATTTAAGCATAAACATATACACATCACATGATTTCTTCTGGAATAAATAACATTATGCAAAGTAAAGTAATGGAGTACAAAATAATAAGCAAAAGAAACTAAAGGCATGTAAATAAAAAAAATCTAGTTATGCCAACATAGTTATTATACCTCTCCATAGATTCATTCATTCTACCTAATATATTTGCAAATATTAAAATTTATTCATCTACTTTTTCATCTTTGGTAGTGGAGATTCTAACAAGTTTAGTTTTAGTTTGCCACTTACGTATAACTCACAATCATTCATACTACGTTCCCTATCAAACGTAACTACCTTGGTCTTTGATATATTATTTTTCAAAAGATTACTCTTTGGCATAACTTATAATCTAACATTTGCTGCAAAGCATTGAAGTTTTAACCCTACAAGGTGGTAGATATTTATAATGCCTAACTATATATATTAACACATTCACATTCCCAGCAGATATATCTGAAATCTCACCACAACCATTCCTTATATATTTTCCATAAATATTTTAATAACCAAAAGATGTTATATAGCTACTCACTGCTCAGGACTGAAGTATTCATTACACACATTTTGTTTAGCCTCTTGGGTGCTTTACTTTCATCATATATCGCTCTTATTACATTCAGCAATCACCTTCAATTCTATATTTGTGTGCCACATTCCATAATTCAAGTGTATCACTTCTTCAAATACTTCTCTTTCAAAAAGAGAAATATTCTTCATGTTTAAACACTTTTCAATGTCTTACTGAAGGTCAAAAACCAGATCTGCAAACTCTCTGCAAAACATAAAGTTGCACTGTCCTTTCCAAATTTTGCTCATTGACATCACCCTTTCAGTCAAAATTGTGCCACACAATTTCCCATGCACACTCAACAAACTTATCCTCCTCTAATGTTTCCATTCACAAACGTTATCTTATAAACCAATCAAGTAATGGTTAGAGTGCAGTATTGCAGGTTAATTCAGCTCACTGCCACCAGTTTGATCCTCACCGGCTCAAGATTGCTGGGGGCAATATGCTGACTCTAAACCTCTCAGAGAATGCTGTAAAGCACTATGAATGTAAGTCTAAGTGCTATTGCTAAAGTCTAATTAGTGTAGTATTTTGAGGAATAACACATTACTGCGGTCTAATTGTCAGATACAGATGGAATCTTTAACACGCATTAAACAACTATGCAACCACCTATAAGCAAACTCTGTTTTTAATATTTTTGCAGTTAGTCAAAATTCAACCCTGAAAAGACTGAGCAACTCATATTTGGACCAACCAAGTCTATAGAGAGTCCTTTGGGACTGGCATGCCAGGAACAGATGACAGCTGTGGCCATCAAGGGCCTTCCACAAATTCACCTAATGTGCCAAATGTGTCCAAAACTACCAGGAGAGTCTTGGCACAGCTGCTCATGCTTTGGTCATTTAAGGCTTGACCACTGCAATGAATTCTTTATGGGACCACCCTTGAAGATTACTCAGAAACTGCACATTGTCCAGAATGTGGCAAGGGCAGTTATGGGCCTGCCACACTATGCCCATATAATACCATTTCTGGAGCTGCACTGGTTACCAATAGGCTTCTGGGTGAAATTCAAAATGCTGGTTATCACCTCTTTACAGCATAGGGCTGATTATTTGAGGATCCAGATCTTCTGTAGCTTCTACCACCCTACGTAATAGGGCAGAAACAGTATATTTTGGGTGCCATTTGTGCCTCAACATTTGAATTTTACTGCTTTATTCTGACTGCGCAACTCAGAGTGCTATGGATATATATATATACACGGCCTCAGGTCCTCATCCCTTCATTAAACCCTAAAGCAGGGTTAATGTAATGCTATTGCTTAATTACACAACATACTATGCTTGAATTAGTGGCTTTATTTATTTAAACATTTATATAGCCATCCATCCTACACCAAACTCTGGACTGTTCCCAAGCTTTTAAAGTATTTGACCTAATTATGCCTTTTCCCAATAGTGAATAATGTCACTACTTCTAAAAAACAAAATAAATCCAAACTGTTGTTTTCCATAAGCCTCTTGGAAGTGGCAGTCCCAAACTGGATCCTTGACTCAAAAATTACCAATTACAAATTTTTCCATTGCCCCGGATATGCCCAAATTATCCCCATGAGTATAATTAGCAACAATTTAAGAACATTGCAGTAAACTGCATTATGGTTTAATGTAATTATCTGGTTCAAAAAGCACACAATCAATAGATTCTTGCAACCTGCTGAACACAATTTATCCAAACCCCTCCCGCTATCCTTAGCCTAATCTAGCTTGTTGCATATAAACTATGCTAAAAATACAAACTTAGGCTTAATATAGTGGCCAGGTTTGTATAATCATTAAACTAAAATTAAGCTATTATGCATTATAATATTTGAACTGTGCATCTTTAGAGGATTAAAAGCAGTATTTTCAGATCATAGCCCTTCATTAGACCTCCTATCATGGGAAGTGGGTTAAAGAAATCTTATCCTCCCTCCCTCCCTCCCTTCCTTTCTTCCTTCTCTCCCTCTGTCTGCTTTTCAGTCTAGGACATGAAGGAAATGAAAAGAGGCCCAGGATTCAGAGGAAGGCTACTGAATAAAAACTGCTCTGAATATTCTGGAGTTAATAACAAAATAGACCCTGTTGTTTACAAAGCCATTTGATTAGTTTTTGGGAATAGTCATTAAAAATATTCATTTCAAAACAGTTTTGTCATATCCAAACAAAAAGAAAGGACACTGGGAGGAAAAAAAGCAGTGCCAAGTTAGACATGCCTGTGTAAATAATGATAAGATGGAAACTTTCATTTTGGGGGTGGAAGGAAAATACTTTACCGTTAGAAGAAAGGAGAAATATAATTTTGAGTGCCTCAAACGTGCCTCAGAAATTCTGAAGACTGAGCTCAATAGTACAATTTGCATATGAGTTTTACCGAAGTCACTTAAGCAGAGCTAGTCAACTCAAAGCAACAGTGGAGGGCCATTTTGAATGTTTTCCTCAGCCCCTCTGGCATGCAAAAAGCATAGTTAGTGACAGAATTATATAACTGAAGTTTGTGTTTTGTTTCTGGATAGGTTCAAAAGACAAACTAAGCCCATCAAACCCCATAGGGAATAACCCTAGTCTGCATGTTATTTAAGGAAAAATGCAAAATCCGTGCCTCAGTGAGGATCAAAGGTTCGGTCACCAAATATTGTTATGAGCTTATTCTAAGTCTTGAAAAATGGAGGTTGCACGGAGTTCACAAGCCAGGGATAATAGCCCATCCCTGCTATAAAGCCAAACAGTGTAAAAGCATCAGGAACTGAAGACAGGGTTGAATAGACTATAGGTAGTCCTTGACTTACAACCATTCATTTAATGTTCTTTCAAAGTTACAATTGCATTGAAAAAAATGACGTACGGTCGTTTTTAAGACTCACAACCTTTGCGGCATCCCCATGCTCACGTGATCAAAATTTGGGTGCTCGGCAACATATTTATGACAGTTGCGGTGCCTGGGTTCTTGTCATCACCATTTGTAACCTTCCTAGTTGGCTTCTGATGGGCAAAGTCCACGGGGAAGCTAAATCCACTTCATGACAGCATGGTTCACATAACATCTGCAGTGATCACTTAACAGCCAGGGCAAAAAAGTTCCTAAAATGGGGTTCTGATTTGGTAGTAAGTCAAGGACTACCTGTAGTCTATGCTGGCTGGAGAATTCTGGGAGTTGAAGTCCACAAGTCTTAAAGTTGCCAAGTTTGGGGACCCCTGCTTTAAACCCTCCTGTTTATCAGTAGATCAGATGTTCGTGTCTATTTAGACTTTAGTTCACACATCACATAGTTATGATTTCATTTAACTATGCTTTGCTTACAAGAGTCAGGGTGGAGCAGTGGTTAGAATGCAGTACAGGTAGTTCTCAACTTACAACAGTTCATTTGGTGACCATTCAGCTTTACAATGGCACTAAAAAAGAGTGACTTGTGACCATTTTCCACACTTATGAATGTTGCAGCATCCCCATGGTCACGTGATCAAAATTAAAATGCTTGGCAACTGGTTCATATTTATGACCTTTTGTTGTCTCCCAGGGTCATGTGATCACCTTTTGCGACTGTCAACTAAAAAGATACTCCTTTGGTCTCTTTAAATGCCAGAAAAAGGGAGTGGGGGAAAACAAAGCATTCTTGAAATGCCTAGATAATCACCTCAGCAGCCTAAAGTTGTCGGAGACTAAGGTGGTTATTGGAGAGCATGATGGATGACTCTTGAAGATGGATGTGTCCCATTGGAGAAGTCACATCCAGGGGGTGGGGGAAAGACCAGGGTCAAAGGGGAAATGTATGATGTGATTTAGTATCGGCTGCACCCAGCCACGCGCCAACATGGCAACTTCTAATAAATCAATTTTCTTTTCTCTGAGATGCAGCTAGAGACTTCTGATTTGAATGAGGGTGGATTTGTTGGAGCCCTGACAGCGACTTTCTGACAAGCAAAGCCAATGGGGAAGCCAGATTCATTTTAACAACTGTCTTACTGACTTAACAACTGCAGTGATTCACTGTACAACTCTGGCAAGAAAGCTTGTAAAATGGGTCAAAACAAATGTCTCACTTAGCAACATAAATTTTGGGCTCAATTGTGGTCGTAAGTCGAGGACTCCCTCTACTGCAGGGCTAACTCACCGCTCATTGCCAGGATTTTGATCCTGACTTGGCTCAAGGTTAACTCAGCCTTCCATCCTTCCAAGGTGGGCAAAACAAGGAACCAGATTGTTGGGGGCAATTGGCTGACTTTGTAAACCGCTTAGAGAGGGCTGGAAAGCACAATGAAGCGGTATATAAGTCTAAGTGCTATTGCTATTGTTGCCTACTAGTCAAAATTGGTTGATTCAATGAAATAGGTTAAGCAAATAATGACTGGCTCGCACTACATGCTCAGCCAGGACTGATAGCCTTTTTCCAGCTGAGAGCTATGCTTGACCTTTGAATGATCTGTCATAGATTGCACTCCAAAAAGGAGGTAGTCCTCAACTTACAGCAGTTTATTTAGTGACCCTTCAAAGTTACAATGGCACTGAAAAAGTGACCTACGAACGTTTTTCACGCTTACAACTATTGCAACATCCCCATGATCACATGATTAAAATTCAGATGTTTGGCAACTAACTCACATTTATGACGGTTGCAGTATCCCAGGGTCATGGGTTTCCCCTTCTGTGACCATCAGACAAGCAAAGTCAATGGGGGAGCCAGATTCACTTAAAAACAGTGCTACTAACTTAACAATTGCAGTGATTCACCGAACAACTGCAGCAAGCAAAGTTGTAAAATGGGGCAAAACTTTTTAAAAAAAATTAATAAAGGTATCAAAAGCAGTGATCAATATTTGAAACATCAGAAGCCCATGGCTTCTTCAAATCAGGAAGAGTGAGCGATGTGGGAAAACAGCTAGAAAATTCAAGCATTTTAAACAAAGATTTGTAATTTGGTAGCAATTTTCCTGAAACAAAGGTGTTTTGTTCATAGTTTCTACTTTCTGTTATGTGGAAGTGCACACACATGCACTACACACAACAATAGCTCTGAACTGTATAGCTTCTCTGGAAAATGGTTCTGAAATACACAAGGGTTTTATAGAGATTATTCTGGTTCATGAGGTCAATGTCTCTGCAATTAACTGTACACATTGTATACTTGACTCAGAAACGATCAATTTGTGGTCCTTCACACATGTGATAATGAGATATAACTCCAAGCAGTCCTGATCAGAAAGCTTAATAGTGTGACAAGCTGAGGTTGAATTTCAGAAATACATATGTGGAAAAACAAAAAAATCTGGAAATCCAGGAAAGTAACATCCCACCCCACCCCAAATGAATGGGGCTATTTTGAGACATACCGTAGGCTGAAAAAAATAAATTTTGGATGCATTTAGACAATTGTTTTATGAGTACCCTAAACTAGGGGAAAATAAAACAGGAGGGAAATCATCTCTTGGTGGTTTGCTGATGAAATGTAGTCGCAGCATTTCTGAACTGCAACCAAGGGGTTGGGAGTTGAATACAGCAGTAAATGCCTTATCCATGTCCAGATATATAATGATAACAATGAAACTTGTCTCCCACCTGTCCAAAGCGGTGCTGGTAGGCATACTCCTACCAAACCCTCGCAGAGCCATCTGATGAAAATACGGAATGCAATGGAGATTTGCTGCAATAATGGCCAGGGAATCAGAAGGGTTAACAAAAAATCCATTTTGACCCAGAATCATGTAACGGTCCTGAAAGAGAAAATAAAATATCATATTGGGTAGGGAAAGGGGAAAGGAATAAGTAAAGAAGAACTTCTCGTGCAAAAACAGCCGGATTTTCCCTTTTTTCAATTTGCAGTCTAGCAACAGAGAGACCCCAAATTGTTATTTGGCTTTAGTCTATTTCATACGGCAGTACTCAGCTAAAGGCTTCATCCAAACCCCATGGAAAAGTTTAATTTGGCTGAATAAATTATGGGGAAAAATAGTTTTTGACTCCAAAGTTTCATATTCTTTTTTCCTGGAAACATACTCTCTTGAAGAATAGTAATGTTTTCCCCTTACATTAAGCTTGATCAAAAAGGAAGGAAGGAAGGAAGGAAGGAAGGAAGGAAGGAAGGAAGGAAGGAAGGAAGGAAGGAAGGAGGGAAGTTAGAAGGAGGAAGGAGATATCTTTTATCTATACTCCTTCATTAGGAACTGCAAAATCAATTTTGAACTTTTAATTCTTATTTGTATTTTATAACAAAGCCTAATGTTATCAACTGTTTTCTTTAATTGAACTGTGAAGATTTCCAATAATTATGCTCTATAAATCTTTCACTACTCGGCAGGAATTGTTCTCCAACAATCTTTTTCAGCAAAGGAAGGATAAACATCTATAAGTTAGAATGAGATAAAGAATTGAATTTAACTGGAAATGTCAAGTCTAGTATTACATTTCCTAAAATGGTCACACAATACTTGGTACACAGTTCTTCATGCCCTAAACAAAGGAGTTAAAAATGTGCCTCCAAAATATCATTTAGACTGGTTTCTTCATCTGTTGCTTACTGATTAAATCAGAAAAAAACTTTGATTGTTCTACATAGAACTGGAGATTATTTTGGTAGTAACTATGAATAATGCAAAATGAAAAAAAAAACGGAAGTGAGGTGGGGTGGAGGTCCCATGGCTAGGTTCAGCTGCATACACAATTTGTTTACCTGACACTTAGAATAGAGTAGAATAACAGAGTTGGAAGGGACCTTGAAGGCCTTCTAGTCCAATCCCCTGCTCGGGCAGGAAAGGCTATACCATTTCAGACAAATGGTTGTCCAATCTCTTCTTAAAAACTTCCAGTGTTGGAGCATCCACAACTTCTGGAGGCAAGTTGTTCCACTGGTCAATTGTTCTAACTGTCAGGAAATTACTTCTTAGTTCTAGGTTGCTTCTCTCCTTGATTAGTTTCCACCCATTGTTTCTTGACCTGCCCTCAGGTGCTTTGGAGAATAGCCTGACTCCTCTTCTTTGTGGAAACCCCTGAGATATCGGAACACTGCTATCATTTCATTGCTTCCAACAAGGAACTTCAATCAGTTTTCCAATTCTAACTGCCAAGCATTTCTAATATCAAAGAAGTTATTGGAAATGCCAAGCATTTCTAATAACTGCCAAGCATTTCTAATATCAAAGAGATGCATGCATCTGTCTGGAAAATCCATGAGATACATTATGAACTTGAAATGTACATTCCAAAACATATCCTGAACTTGAAAAATCTACAGTTCATCCTGCATCAGGAACTAAACGATATATTTTGGAACTCTAAATATTTTAGCCCTGAACAATGTTGAACCACTGAATCGTTCATAACAGTGAGGGAATTTTGAAGGGCATAACTGAGAAACTAAACTGTTAATTTCTTCTGTGCTTAAATAAAAGCCTAATATCTACGTGAAAGATAGAAATCCTCTGAAAGTTGTTAAGTCACTTTCAGCTTGAAGTTAGTTTCCCCAAACCTACCCCATCAGCATCAAATGCAGCTCCAAATCCATACTCTCCTCCTTTCATTGCTTCCAACAAGGAAGTGGCATATGTAAGGTTTGGATCAGGGTACTGGCCACCAAAATCTTCCAGAGGGACACAGTCAACTGCAGAATTAGCTGGAGCTCCCAATTCCTCACACAGGATTCTCCGGACATAGGGGCCCATCACTGCAAAAGGGATTTGCCTTCAATTTAAAGACCATTTTCAAATAAATATTCAGAATGAACTCCTTCATGCATTTAAAAAAATGGAATCGGTTTGCATTAAACAGGGGCCCAAGAGGCAACTGGACTTTCTTGTTTTTCTTTGAAGATGTTTCGCTTCTCATCCAAGAAACCAGAAAGTCCAGTTGCCTCTTGAAAAAGCACCTTTGGGACAACTATGACCTGGATGACTTAGAATCTCCATAGATATTAAATAGGGTATTATATAACTCTTTAGTAAACAAGGTATCCAGCAATTCTCTACAAAAAATGCCTCTGTGCTTATATGCATATTTGGTCATCTGCACGTGACTGAGGTAATCTTTTTAAAAATGAAGGCT
Source organism: Naja naja (assembly GCA_009733165.1). Classification (NCBI taxonomy): domain Eukaryota; kingdom Metazoa; phylum Chordata; class Lepidosauria; order Squamata; family Elapidae; genus Naja; species Naja naja. Next base: position 233,257,763 of record CM019149.1, on the reverse strand, counting down.
ATGAAAGATCCTTTCATTACCAAATAATTTAGGGAATAAATTGCAGTAAAAACAATATTAATGCCAAAGTATAATAAATAAATCAATGAAAATAGAAGAGGGCCAGCATTAAGTATATGGAATAGGCACCTCTTTATTTTTTATTTTTGTTTTACAACTATTGCAGAAGGAATGCAGTAATTTCACTAAGCATTTGATTCAGTTTTAGGGCACTGTGGGGAAGTGAAATAAATGTCCAATGTTTCAGTTATTTATTGCACTTATTTTGTTCTTTATGCTGCTGTAGAAGTACAGATAGGCGTTGATTTACAATTGTTCATTTAGTGACTGTTCACAGTTACAACGGCACTGAAAAACGTGACTTATGACTAGTTTTCACACTTACAATTGTTGCAGCATCCCCATGATCACATGGTCAAAATTTGAGAACTTGGCACCTATTTATTTATGACAGTTGCACTATCCTGGAGTCATGTGATAATCACTTGTAATTTTCCCAGCTGGGTTCTGACAAGCAAAGTCAATGGAGAAAGCCAGTTTCATTTAACGACATCAAGATTCACGTAGCAACTGCAGGGGTTTGCTTAATTGTGGCAAAAAAGGTTGTAAAATGGGCCACAAGTCACTATATAACTGCCTTGCTTAGCAACAGAAATTTTGGACTCAGTTGTGGTTACAAGTTGAAAATCACCTGTAGAATATCCACTTTTTCAGTCACACAGTTTGGTGACCCATTATGGCCTACCCCACCCAGTTCAGCTGCTTATATAATTTGCACAATAAAAAGCCTGTATCCAAACCAAACATATTAGTGTGGTAATTAATTTAAAGGCAGATTGATTCTGGATTAATTTGTGCTCTGGAAATTCCCAAGCGAAAGTCCAGTTATTTTATAAAAGTAGTGAGAACACAGGACAGCAATATATACCATCTGGTATATATTATTATATATACCATCTGGTATATATTATTAAATAACTAACTTTATTTGGGGGGAAAACCTATGAGAGTGCTTAAGAAATAGCTGTATAATACCAGATACAAGTCAAATATTCTACTAGTGGACATTTTATAGCAGTAGTCACACTGAAAGAGTTGTATGTTTGAGCAGTAGAAAAAATGTCCTCAGGAAATGAAAGGAAACTGATTTAAAAAAAGGAATGTTGTTCTACTTAAACACCAACATCAAACATAATTAAAGGAAGAGACAGATTTTCTTCCACTTCTGCAAAGAATTTTGTGGCTTTTTGAAAATATCTCCTTAGCTAATTATTGAGGGAAATAACTGGTATGAGGTCATATATCTAAACTCAGTTATAGTATCTGCATTTTTGTGGGGAGAAAAAAAATTGAATAGCATTTTTTTAAATTACATTTATATGCCGCCCTTCTCCGGAGACTCAGGGCGGCTTACAATTTTTGGGATACAAGCCAGTGTGCTCAGCAATAGCCTTCATTCCATTGTATATGCCTGCTTATTACTAAGCGGCATTTTTACAAAGTCAGCTAATTGCCCCCAACAATCTTGGGTCCTCAGTTTACCTACCCCGAGAGGATGGAAGGCTGAGTCAACCTTGAGCCTGGTGGGATTCGAGCCTGCAGCAGTTGTAGGCAGCTGGAACTTAAGTGCAGGCAATTAACAGCCTGAGCCACCAAGGCCCTTTGTATTTTAAAAATACAAATGGAAAACAGGCAGTGGGTGAAATGTGATATCACGGTGTAAAAGAATGTAAAAGAAGGATGCTTTTCAACAATTTATTTGTGATATAAACATTCCTGACATATTTAACTTTTCTCAAGTAATTATTTTAAAACCTATTATTGAAAGTTTTAATAGAGTAAACTGAAGGAACCAGTTTGTGGGCAAAAATGTATACACTTAAAAATATAATCATGTATTTTTAAATCTGTCACATTTGTCCCAGTTATTTTTGTCACATTTGAAGAATTTCTGTTTCTATGAATTCTTTAACATATAATCCATTAAATGATTTGTCATACCAAGTAACCTATATCACTGTTAAGAATAAATTATCTTAGCACAGAGGTAGCAATGTGTATGTGGAGTTGCTGAAAATAGTTTATATCTTAAGGGCTAAGGAGCTAGATTTATATATATATATAGTTGGTGTTCTTTCAATTCAAAAGAACAAAGCTATAAATACTTTTCATGAAACAACAAGTGTCCTGGACATTCAAGAATTGCTTTTTCCCAGAGCCGACTAATATTTTGGCTTTCAGCTGAAGAAAGGGGTTTTCACCTTTAGTCTCATCTCCAAAATTAAATCAGTAGGAAATTTAAGGCATCTTTCTGACTCTGCCTCACTCTCATCATATACATAGTGTTATGTATGTAGGTTTGAAATCATTGATTTAGTTTGAATTGTTCTTGAAAAGAGTTAGAAATGATTGGTTTAAAAAGTGCGGGAAAACCCTGCACTCTGATTGGCTGTCAGCTGCGGCTGCCGGCTATAAGTAGCAGCCGCAGCCCAGCCAAAGTGGGTCCGTTCTGAGCTGTAGTCACTAATAAACAAAGAGCTTGAAGCACTCCGCGTCTGTCTCTTCATGCAAACTTAACACTGGTGACGAAGGTGGGATTCCCCTGAAGAAGAAGGCAACGCGGAACAGAAGGAGAGCGAGATGGCTGCGCTGAACACCCCCCCCCAGCCCCGTTCGATCTGACGGCAGAAGACTGGGAGTCGTATGCAGATCGTTTCCAAATGTATTTGGAGGGAAACGATCTTGCCGACGTTTCCGAGAAGCAGAAGAGGGCGGTCTTTCTTATGCACTGCGGTCCAGCAGTTTTCAAGATGGCGAAGGCATTGGCGGGAGCTGCAGACGTGAATGTAATGGACTGGCCTGACTTAGAAAAGCTGTTAAGAGCCCATTACGCGCCACAAGTATCGTGCCTCATTAAGGGACACGAGTTTTACCGTCGTGATCAAGGGGAAAGCGAAAATGTAAATGACTTCGTGGCAAGTTTAAGAGACATTGGGGGTGCATGCGAATTTAACAGTCTAGAAGAGGCCATGCGCGATCGAATTGTTCTGGGCCTTAAAGACAAGGTGTTACAGAGCAAGTTATTAATGAAACCTACGATCACGCTGAAGGAAGCCATAGAAGAAGCCTCTTCAGCAGAAGCTAACAAGTCCTCAGCAGCAGCCATGAAGAAAATTAACAAGGCCACAAGCCATCCTGATGTGGAAAAGTCCACAACAACTCATTGTGAGCAAATAGATTCTGAGTCAGACTGTAGTGAGGTGGAGGAAGGAATTTACAGACTCAGAATGGAGCGGAAAAAGAAAGACCTGGGAAGAAAGAGGCAAGATTTCTACTGCAGAGGTTGTGGGGGAAGCCACCCCTGCACTGAATGCAAGTTCTTAGACACCATTTGCCTCCGTTGTGATAAAAGATGACACCTAGCAAGAGTCTGCAAATCATCCAGAACTCCACCCAACAGAAGAAAGTTTGCTACAGGCAAAGACAAAGAATTCAAGCCTAACAATCTCAGTGAGAAAATGGGGCGCAGCACAGAAGCAAATGGGAAGAATGAAACTCATCAAACAGTAACTATTGGTCATTCATCACCTTTAAGAAATAGAAAAGTGCATGTCAAGGTACTTATTGAAGGAAGGCCTTGCCAAATGGAAGTGGACTCAGGCTCATACCTATCTATGGTGTCATGGGACACTATTCACAGACTTCTTCCCAACATCCAGAAGAAGCACTTCAAGAAGCAAGCATTGACTCTTAAAGACTACCAAGGGAACAAGATTCCAGTAGTTGGAACAAGAGAATTCAACGTGAAATTCAAGGGCCACACCAAACGCCTACCACTGACCATCGTGGCCAAGGACCGCCCAAGTCTGCTGGGCCTTGAGTGGTTCAACCCGCTGGGCATCGAGGTGACTGGCATCAATCACGTGAGCAACACTGAGTGGGAAGAGGCTTTGAAGTCTGAGTTTCCAGAGGTCTTCGGCGACGGATTAGGCAAGTACTTGGGGACGCCTATCTCCTTTAACCTAGATCCCAAGGTACAACCAATCCGTTTAAAACCCAGAAGGGTCCCATTTGCCTTAAATGAAAAAATTGATGCACAATTAGATAAACTAATAGCCCAAGAGGTTTTAGAGCCCACTGATCACTCCAGGTGGGAGACACCCATAGTCACACCAGTCAAGGCTGATGGGTCTGTGAGAATCTGCGGAGACTACAAGGGGACATTGAACCATGCGCTACAACAGAGCGCATATCCAGTTCCAGTAGTGCATCATTTATTACACTCTCTTGGAGGGAGCACAGTTTTTGCCAAGTTGGACCTGGCACAGGCATAGCAACAATTAACAATTGATGATGCCACCGCTGAAACCCAAACCATTGTAACCCATAGAGGTGCTTTCAAATGCAAAAGGTTGCAATTTGGAGTAAGTGTGGCACCAGGCATCTTCCAAAGCCTTATGGAAAGAATGTTACAAGGGTTGCCAGGGGTGGTGCCCTATTTTGATGACGTTTTAATTTCTGCTGAAAATGACACTCAGTTACATGAGAGACTCAGGGAAGTCTTAACTAGATTCAAAAAAGCGGGGTTAAAAGTCAAAGAAGAAAAATGCACACTTAGAACAGATAAAGTGGAATTCTTGGGTTACATGATTGATAAACATGGCATTCACCCCACAGAGGCAAAGGTTCAGGCAATCAAAGAAGCCCCCAGGCCAAAATGCAAAACAGATCTACAAGCATTCTTGGGACTCATTAACTTCTATCATATGTTTCTACCTCAGAAGGCAACCATTGCAGAACCCCTACATAGGTTGTTGGACAAAAAATCTGCATGGATCTGGGGGAGGAAGGAACAAGCTGCATTTAACAATATCAAGAGACAAATCACGTCTGATGCTGTGCTGATACAGTTCTCTGAGAACTTTCCTGTTGTTCTGACTTGTGATGCCTCTCCTTTTGGAGTGGGGGGTGTTGAGCCACATGCTTCCCAGCGGAAGGGAAGCTCCTATTGCATTTTACTCTCGCACCTTGACTAAAGCAGAGAGAAACTACAGCCAACTGGACAAGGAAGCTTTGGCAATTGTAGCAGTGGCCAAAAAATTCCATGAGTATTTATATGGGAGAACATTTACTGTTGTCACAGATCACAAACCTCTTTTAGGCATTGTGGCAGGAGACAAACCAACGCCCACGATCCTGTCACCAAGAATGTTGAGATGGACCGAATTTCTTGCTGCTTATTCATACAAACTGATCCACAGACCTGGTAAAGACATTGGGCATGCAGATGCTCTGAGTCGCTGCCCACTTCCATCGCACATTGAGGACCCTGTTCCTGAGACTCACACCTTTTTTCTAGAAACTGAAGCCAAGCTTCCAGTACATGCTGCTCAAATTGCCAGAGAGACTGCCAAAGACACTTTATTGGTTCCTGTCATAGGCTGGATTAAGAAAGGTTGGCCATTTCAAGATCTACTTCAACTCACCCAACCTTTTAAATCCAGGCAAACTGAATTATCTGTATTAAGAGGATGTATTTTGTGGGGTAACAGGGTGGTTATTCCTGCAAAACTACAAAAAGAGGTTTTGGAAATGTTACATGAGGGTCATCCAGGAATTGTCAGAATGAAGGGATTGGCCAGGAGTTATGTATGGTGGCCAGGTATTGACAAAATGGTTGAAAACTGGGTTGCATCTTGTCCCAACTGTCAGGTAGTCAGGCCTGCCCCACCTCTTGCCCCCACACAGGAATGGGAATGTCCTAGGGGCCCATGGTCCAGGAATCACATTGATTTTGCTGGCCCTACCAGAGGGCACACTTTCCTTATTATAGTAGATGCATATTCCAAATGGCTAGAGGTTATCTCTATGGCATCCACCACAACTGAAGCTGTCATCAAACAGCTTAAAAAGCTTTTTGTAACTCATGGGTTACCTGATGTGCTTATTTCTGACAATGGCCCTCAATTTACATCCAACCTTTTTGAATCATATTTAGCACAGCAGGGTATCAGACATGCCCTGACAGCCCCTGGGCATCCTTCGGCTAATGGCCGGGCTGAACGTATGGTACAATTTACCAAGGAAAAACTTCAGCAATTGGGTCCAGGGGATATCACTGAGAGAGTTGAAAAACTTCTCAGTGTTCAGCATATCACTCCCAACTCCTCAACTAATTTAACCCCAGTTGAATTGTTGATGGGTAGGAAACTCAGGTCTCCCCTTGACCGCCTTCATCCCACTTATGCACCAAGCACCACTAGATTCCACTAGTAAAATTCGCACTTTCACTGTGGGTGATTCTGTTTATGCTAAGAACCTTATGGATGAACCATTATGGATTCCTGCTGAGATAACCCAAATCACGGGCCCCAGGTCTTACAGGGTACAAATGGAGGACGGTGTCCTCTGGAGCAGGCACATTGATCAGCTAAGATCCAGACTACCTCAGGAGCATCGCCATTGCTCCTCTCTGGTTCCCATACCTACTGCCTCTTCTAGAGGGGAAGGGGAGGATTATGAGGATAATCAGCAAGCTAGAATCAACCCCATGTGTAACGAGCTAACATGACAGGAATCACCCCAAAACCTGTCACAGTGCCAACAACCATTTTTACAAATGGAAGATTATACACCATTACCTGAATTAGGTGCTGACATTGGGTTGGAGATGGATTGGGAGGAGAGACCAGGTTGTAGTAACCAAACTGGTTCTACCATTTCTAGAAGTTCAAGTAAGGAAATGTCAACAGACACATTTCCTCTCTCACAAGGTGAGAACCTTAAAACATCTGAACCACGTAGGTCTCAACGTACACGTAAGAGCCCCACCTATTTAAAAGAATACATTAGATAGATGGGGTTTGAGTATGGACTGAACCTAGTGGGGAGGGGTGTTATGTATGTAGGCTTGAAATCATTGGTTTAGTTTGAATTGTTCTTGAAAATTGTTAGAAATGATTGGTTTAAAAAGTGCGGGAAAACCCTGCACTCTGATTGGCTGTCAGCTGCGGCTGCCGGCTATAAGTAGCAGCCGCAGCAAAGCCAGTCGGGTCCGTTCTGAGCTATAGTCACTAATAAACTAAGAGCTTGAAGCACTCCGCGTCTGTCTCTTCATGCAAACTTAACACATTGCTCCCTTACAAGCATGAGATATGGGAGACATTTTGAATATTATACATAACAGCAAAATCATGTGCATTTCTCTGCATACATTAAGGATTATATAGCCTGTTATAAATCAATAGTAATTAATTATTGAATGAGTTTTAAATCTTATTTTCAGCATTTTAAAAATCAGTGGTTTACATACTGCATTAAAAATTGTGCTTTTTACCTCCATTCATGGCATCAATTCTGATCTTAAGTTGATTTGGCCCAGTTAGCAAGCCTCTAATAGAACTGAAATCAAAGATGGTCCTCAGAAGATTAAGGTAAACCTCCACAGAGTCCACTATCTCAACTGTGCACAAAAGATCAAACAAAGAAGGTAGGTCAGGATACTCTGCTTAGTTGTAAGGACACACCAAATGAAAATTATTACTGCAAAAACTTTTATCACCGAGTATGTGAAAATCTACACCATAAAACGCTTTGGAATTAACCCAGCACCTTTATCAAAGATCACCGCTCAATTCAGCAATTCAATGTCCATAGTAGAATTCTTGCTAGGGTTGCCTGAACTATTCAAAAGGCAAAGTTGCTTAACACTTCAGCAACAGAATCAGCAGAAGTGTATTCTGTTCATGTACATGTAACATGCATGTTCAGGCAACCTAGTAAGGTCCTTGGGAGTGTTTCACTTTCAAGAATATAGGCCTCAATGCTTTACTGTACCTCAGTGTATTACTTTAAGGGTTTTTTACTTAAAGAGTTACTTTACAAAATGTCCCACTGAATGTTTTTGGTCAGCCACAATTTCTATCTGATCCTATCAACTCTGAACATTTTACTATTGTTACCTTTTGGATATTCTAGAGTAAGCAAGAGAATAACTTAAGGCATGCTTAATTTATTTATTTATATTTCATATTTCTCAACTGCCTATCTCCCTCAGACAAAGGCTCTGGACAGTAATAATCATGTCAGATTGATAAAGGCACAAGTAAAGATAGGGTTATATGTTCTAAAACTCACTATATTGCTTCCAGAACTGTTGGCATACAATAGAATAAAACAAAATATCAACAAGATATTGAAAAGTCTAAAATAAAACCAAGTATGAAAAAGCTTTATAAAATGACTATGTGGCTTAGTAACACAATGACCACAAAAATCCATAATCAATTTAGCAAAGTAAAACAAAGGCTGTAGAATGAGAAACTGAAATTTCAACTTGTGCTTTAAGTTTAGAAGTAAAATCCCTGAAGAAAAATATGTAGAATGGGAATGCTAAGCTAACAAGAACCAGGGAAACAAAAAGTTAGATGTTGGTTTGAATTTCAGTCACAGCCAGAATAAGATCATTATCAATATGTATTGCCTTTATAGTACTAAAATGTATGTGATATTTGGGTAACAAGAAAAAAGCCACATTTCCATTGTGGATTTCCCATTTCATTCTAAAATATTACCGTGCAATAACTTTTAAAGGACTAACTTTTCAGTTTTAATTGCAAATTTCCACACTATGGAAAAGAATTCAATACCCGGAAAGGCTTGAATTTATTCTCCAGATCAAACTCCTGTCTTCCCAACCGAGACAAATCAATTCTCAAATCAGGGCAAATGGCATATTCTTCAAGGGTTTTGCTGATCTGATAAATTTTATCAGAAACAACATCTGGAGCTGGACCTGAAAATATAATACAAACATAAGCTGTATCAATTCTTGAATATCGCCCCAAAACAGGGAATAAATGCTCTTAAACACAAAATAAATTTTATATATTATTACGATACACAAAAGTTTAAATTAACATAGTGTTTTAGAAGCGCATGCATATTTTATTACAGGTTTTAATGGTCTCTGAAATCTTCAGATTACAACTGATCTGAATGTCTGATGTTGAATCTTCTGAAAAATCATATTAAACTCCTTGGGTTTAATGTATATTAATTAGTAGGATTTTTTTTCCAATCTAGTTCAATTATTGGACCCAGATTATTGGGGGCAACATGATGACTTTGCAAACCGCTTACAGCAGGCTCTAAAGCATTATGAAGTGATGTATAAGTTTAAGTGCTATTGCTATTGTTCTTATGCACAAAATTTTGCAGCCAAGAGGCATATTAGAATTTTGAGAGCTTACAATGTTCTCACAAAATGGCTACCATGCCCTATGTGGAGAGTAACATATTTAATTTACCATAGGAAAAACTAGTGACAATATTCCTTGTCACTCTTTTTTTTTCCATACAGGATGCATTCTACCAGTTATCTTCTATTAACTTTTTGTGGAGAAGATGGGTATATTTCCAAACGGGGCTGCAGTAGTATATCAGATTCCTACTTATTTATAATTAAAGTAGTATTTTAGATATTCTAAAGAATATTTTAGAAATCTAATGTGCCGATATCAACAGAGGTGTCTGTGGCTACTACATCAGACTGCTTGTCATGGATCTCATGCCTGGAACCAAGAGAGACGAAAACATGACTATTCACAGATTTTAATTCCAAAAAACAAATAATTGGAAAAGTCTACAAGCTTTTTAAACATTGTTTAAATATACTGTATTTACATCTAAGATGTCTTATGATAGATAGCTGGTTTGCTGGCTGGCTGGCTGGCTAGACTCATACAGACAGACATTATTTTTTAAATTTTATACGAGTATAGATCGTTAATGTAATAGGCAATAGGCAATGTAATAGGCAAATTCCTTTTTGGACCTTAGGTTATTTATAATATATTCAAAGATGCAACAACTCTTACCTCCGTTGGCAATGTTAAACTTTACTCCAAATTCTCCTCCAGGTCCTCCAGGACAGTGACTGGCTGTGAGAATAATCCCCCCAGCAGCTTTGACCTTTCTGATAATGCAGGACACAGCAGGAGTGGATAAAAGGCCATTCTGCCCAATAATCAATCTTCCAATCTAAATGCCAGAAAAAAAACAATGTCAGACGTGGTTGATGGTACATGATTCATTGATTAAAGATTATCTCTGTTTTTTAAAATGGAGAGCTTTGTTCCAAACATAACCATACTGGTTGACATCCAAGCTGCACAGCCAATATTTTGAGCCATTGATCACAATAAAATAGCAAGGATTTTCAACTCTGATTGCACTGATGAATAAAGATGACATACATCTAAGTTTTATCCATGGTTTCCTGATACAGCTGCATCAATTTCATAGTGTGCACCTGCCTTCTTGCTCCATTATATCTCAGTCTACAGCAAGATTATAGCCAGTGGCTGAAAACTCTACATGCCATCGAATGGTGCCATAATAAAAGTCTAATAAATAAAATTAACATATAGCAGTATGAGAAAAACTGAGAAACCTTTATTATAAGCTATGTCCATAATGCACATTCATCAATGTGTCACACAGAATACAGAAATGTTAGAACTATTAGAATTATTTATATCATGTTATAAAATACAGGTTGATGTCTAATAATTTGTCTCTATTAAGAAGAAGCTATCTTATAAAGATAGTCAGTATAGCTTCACTAAAGTTTGGGAAAAACAAAATCAATCACACTTGAGAATCAAAGCTGGGGTCTGTAATTTTGTCAATGGAAGTCATTAGAAATCAACTAGGCTTCATCAATATGCAGGAATCTGAAGCATGTGGGTTCAACTGTAGGCTTAGACTTTTAATAGGCATGAGAAAAGACAGCAACTGTCATTCATGGGAGCCTTTAGCAGGATCAAAGAATGATTGATAGCTAGGACCTGTAGCTTTCCCCAGAGTCAGATTTCTGTGTTAAAAATAAAGGCCAAGAATACAGTGCATTTCCGAACACTTTGGCTTGCTGTGTTGTACTTGCCAAAATTAGTGTGAATCAAGAAGTAAGCCACATTCCATTCTTACAGTATGACATAATTTTGGGTATGCAGTTACTAATAATTTGCTCACTCTCTTTAACATAACAAGCACCATTAATTGAACTATATATTTTTCCTTTCAATTGTGCCAATTCTCAGAGACTCCCTGGACAAGTCTCTGCAGTTTTCTTGGCAAGGTTTTTCAGAAGTGGTTTGCCATTGCCTCCTTCCTAGGGCTGTCAGAGACTGACTGGCCCATAATCATCAAGCCAGCTTTATGCCTAAGGTGGGACTAGAACTCACAGTCTCTCAATTTTTTGCCTGACACCTTACTGAATACATCAAACTGGCTTTCTATACTTTTATAGTGTTATTCTAATATTATTTGAGTTTAATATAAAAGTAACTTCAGAGACAAATAACCTATTTCCCATTTGGCACTAGAATATAAAATGGATAAGAGCAGAAGTTAGTAGAAGAAGTTTTATTACAATTAAAGACCATGAGCTCAAAAGCAGAAGGAAAAGAATGTGAGACAGGAAATAAAAATGCAGTAAAACCCAATAATTATGATATTGAAATTTGGTTGAAGTATGCTAAATTCAATAAATAGTGAAACAAAACCTTGTTAGAAGAAATAAACAAAATAAATGTTTATTACTATTATATTCTGTAAACACACACACCAATATCTTAGGTTTTGCATAATTAATGTTGAGTGCTTCTATCTTGCAATATAGCTATCTTCAGCTATATGAAGTTTGCTTTAGACCAATTGGTATCTAAAATAATAACACGTCATTCACCTAATTTTAAACTAGAGTTCTCATAAAGTTTTATATAAGAAGCAAGCATCCATTATTCTCAAGTTTGCACTATGTGTAGCAATAAGTACAAAGAAAATTCTGAGATTGATAAAAACTGCATATTGTGTGTGGCTCCTGACTTAAGTTTCACTTACAAGTTTTCACTTATTGTAGATACTGCAAAATAAAGAAGTGGTCTAATACTGAGTGTCCAGCTATAAAGCCTATTTGTTCTTCAACCAAAATATTTTCTGATTTGATCCATTCCAAGGATCAAATTTAATCTAAGAACTGCCTAGCAGTCTGAAAACTGAGAGACTTAAATTTAAATCATTTATTTTTTGAAAGAGGAAAGCATGTTATTGGGGAATTATTGAAGAACAGAGCATATTTTGCATATTGAAGAGACCACCATGGATTTTCTTTTTCAGTTACTAAAATCCAAGTACTATATTGAATATCAAACCAGCTAAGAAATTCTGCTTACAAATTCTCCCTGATTTCTAAAGCCAACTCTGGGATTCCTTTTACCCCTAGTTGGTATGTAATCAAGTCTTCAGAGATAATAATTTTGTCATGATACCAGTCTTCGTATGGTATGCAAAACAACAGCATCTCCATATATGGAGTTCAAGAATGTGGCTTAGCGCCCTTAACATAGTGAGAACTTAGCAGATTTTGATGAGTGACGTGAGCCTGAGGCTTCCTCCCAGCACTACAGCTGAAAAAAAAAGAGTGATCTTCATTCCCTCTGCACATCCAAACATGTATAAGGATGGAGTGCTTATAATTAATTTTAACTTGATATTTGTTGGGCACAAACTGAGAATTTTTTGTTGAATTGAGGTGATGCTTGTCTCTGTGCCTATCTGGTTATTTATCCACCAAAAAATATAGATGAGAGTCTCTCATCAATTGGAAACTAGAGCATACAAAACATTTGCTAGACCAATACTTGAATACAGCTCATCAGTCTAGAACCCACATTACGTATCTGATATTAACACAGTAGAGAAAGTCCAGAAATATTTCACAAGAAGAGTTCTCCACTCCTCTACTCCTTGCAGAATACCTTATGCCACCAGACTTGAAATTCTAGACATAGAAAACCTAGAACTACGCCGCCTTTGGTCTGATCTAAGTATAGTATTTAAAATCATACATTGCAATGTCCTACCTGTCAATGAATACTTCAGCTTCAACCATAACAATACAAGAGCACACAATAGGTACAAACTCATGGTTAACAGCACCAAACTTGATTACAGGAAATATGACTTCAGCAACAGAGTGGTCAATGTCTGGAATACGCTACCCGACTCTGTGGTTTCTTCCCCTGACCCCAAAAACTTTAACCTTAGACTGTCTACTATTGACCTCACCCCTTTCCTAAGAGGTCTGTAGGGGGCGTGCATAAGCGCACCAACGTGCCTACCGTCCCTGCCCTATTGTTTCTTTTATTTTTCTTATATGTATCCATGTATTCATAACTATGTTTATACTTATACCTATTATCTTGTAAGCAATTGACAAATAAAATAAAATAAAAAATTCAAAAGAGGTTTATGAGAGATATTGTGATGCATTTCCTTAATGTAGCATAAGGCCATAGACAAAACATTGAACCATGATCACCTAAAATTCATCAATAAATCCAGCCTGTGAAAACCTTCATTTAGACATTAAACTCACTGGGTGATTTTGCATGTACTATGCATCTATTTCACCTCACAAAATTGTTAGATGAAAAAGGGCTTCAAAATTCTTGGAAAAATATTATAAAAAAAATATAAGGGAAAGTAAGGTCATCACCAATGGCAGAAACTCCAAATGCAGAAGGGAAATTGCTCTCCCTCTCTCTTCCCTTTTTTAATTGGCAGAATGCAATTTAAATAGATTATTTTCTAAGCTCACCCAAAAAAAAAAGGACTCATCAAACATTTTAATACACTAGATAAGAACAGATTTTCAAGTGATTATTGATACAAACATACAGATAAAAGAAAGAAAAATAATTAGATAAATGTAGAAACATTTATATTTAATTGATAATACATTTATCACTTATTGGCTAGATTGTTCTTCAAAGCCTGATGCCTCCCAAATGTATTGAAGCACAGTTTCAAATGCAAGGAGGGTTGGCTGAGGATAAGAATAGTATGTACATAAATATATGTATGTGTGTGTGTACGCGCACACACACACACACACACAGAGTTAGTCTTTGACTTTCAACCATTTGTTTAGCAACCGTTCAAAGTTACAACGGCACTGGAAAATGTCACTTATGACCATTCCTTGCATTTACGAACATCCTAGGTCACAACGAGTGTCTGAAAACAGCATGTATTTGTATACATGCTGCAGCATCATGAGGTCATGTGATCACCATTTGTGACCTTCCCAACTGGCTTCGGACAGAGCCTTAGTGTGTGCAGGCTGTTAAATGCCTAGCACTTAAGTTCCCACTGCCTGCAATTACTGCAGGCTCGAATCCCACCAGACTCAAGGTTGACTCAGCCTTCCATCCTCTCGGGGTAGGTAAACTGAGGACCCAAGATTGTTGGGGACAATAATGACTTTGTAAAAATGCAGCTTAGTAATAAGCAAGCATATACAATGGAATGAAGGCTATTGCTGAGCACGTGGGTTGTATCCCAAAAATTGTAAGCCGCCTGAGTCTTGAGTCGGAGAAGGCGGCATATAAAGTAATTTTAAAAAAGTCAATGGAAAAGGCTGGATTCACTTAACGACCATGATTCATTTAACAACTTTGCAAAACATTGCAAAATGGTATACAACCACCCCTTAACAACCACCTTGATTAGCAGACGGGAACTCTGATTCTAATTGTGGTCGTAAGTTGAGGATCATCTGCAGTGCATGTGGGACTACAGTGGGGACACCAGACTGAGGGAAGACTGCCATAAGCAAGCTGAAATGAGTTAAGAAAAAGTGCTGTGAAAGCATAACAAACTGTATCAGTATTTTGGAATTAAATACAAAGCAAGCGTGGCTCCAGATTCTTTTATCTGAAAAGTGAGCTGGTTTCCCCCCTTGCTTAAATGGTCATGCATAAAATGAAAACCATTCATCTCCTTGGGAAAGAGCTAAACTAACAGCAACCGTATTTCATTTTTTAAAAATGGTATTAATGTAACAGTAAATATTTATAGTTTTAGTGAGGGATATAAGCCCCTTATGACTTAGCAACCTGCTTTGCAAACAAGATTTGTTATTTCTACCTTATTGGAAACAGCTGAGGTTTTCAAATCCCTTTAAGTCACCTTGTTCTTCAAGTTTCTCCTTTTAAAATTTACTTATTAGACAATGTGGAACTATTCCAGCTTGATGAGTAAGTGATCTAATACTGAATGTCAGCTGTAAAGCCTGCTTGTTCTTCAACCAAAATATTTTCTGTTTTGATCCATTCCAAGGAACCGAGAAACAAAATTCCATTGGCACTTCCATTACTAGCAATTCAAGGAAGGAAGGAAATTGTATTTCTTGTCTTAATGAGGCTGCCATCACCTCTGCTACTGTTTAAATAGAATTGAATTGAATTGGATAAGGAAGAGTTTGGGATGATTAACAGACACATTCTTCTACTTTGGCCAAGATTCTAACTCTAATCAGAGAACAGTGAAGAAACTCTCTTCTCTGATACAAACTTTTTCATCTCTAGAAGTCTGCACAAGAAGGCCAAATTAGTAAAACTTTTAAAAATAAAACTTTTCAGACAATACTAAGTCTTTCCATATTTGACCTAGAATTAAATATAATACAATCATTTTGGAGTATTTTTCATCCTTGTAAAGACTTCTTTCTGTTGTAGAAAACTGATTTTGAAATCATGCC